>CM040405.1:76278222-76341381 GCA_022702515.1 Ilyophis sp. 1 JC-2022
ACGGTCCAGACGATGAAGGTGATAAACCGTCTGTAAAAATTAGCGAACCCCAGGAACTGTTGTAATAGTTTACGGGAGGTTCAACAGGGACACTCCATGACGGCCTGGATCTTGCTGGGGTCAGGTTGAACTCGTCCACTCTCAATGATAAATCCTAAGAAGGATACTGAGGGGACGTGAAAATGTTCTCCAAGAGGCATTGCAAAATGAAAAATATGCTGGACATGCTCCACGGGGTTCTTAGAATAAGTTAATATGTCGTAGAGATGATATGTCATCGTCAAAAACTGACCGATTCAGGAGGTCCCGGAGGACATCGTTGATCAGGACCTGGAACACTGCCCGAACGGGACAAGCCCGAACGGGACAACCAGGTATTCAAAATGTCCCAGGGGCATATTGAATGCGGTCTTTCACTCGTCTCCTTTCCGGATCTGGACCAGATGGTAGGCGTACCGGAGGTCCAACTTGGAGACGACGGTGGCTCCATGGACGGGTTCAAACACAGAGTTGATTAATGGTAATGGGTACTTGTTACGTACTGTGATGGAGTTGAGACCACGGAAATTGATACAGAGGCAAAGGGTGCCGTCCTTCTTGGAAACGAAGAAGAAACCAGCCCCCACAGGAGAAAAGGATGGGCGAATGATACCTGCAGCTAACAAGTCATGGATATACATTTCCATGGAGGCCCTCTCCTGACGGGACCGGTTGTAGAGACGACTGGAAGGCAAGGTGGCCCCTGGGAGCAGATAGATACCTGTGATGTCTGTGAGAAGGTAAGGTCAGAGCAAGTTATTTGTTAAATACTTCCGCTAGATCATGATACTGAACCGGGACCGTGGACAAATCAGGCGGCGGAGAACAAGGGACACGTTTGGGGGACATGAGTTGGAGCGGAACCGTGGAGTGGGTGACCCGAGCGATGCATTTGCCATCCAGAGAGTAGGCGTTGAGTGGGTTGGTGAGTGGTTTGGTGGGTATGCCCGCACGGGAAACGAGTGAGGTGTCCACAAAGTTGGACCCACTTAGTCTGCGATGGAGTTCAGGGTCTCCTGGATGTCTAGGAGCTGTTGGCTGTGTCGCTGATGACAGACCACTGGCAGGCGAGGGCACGTTGGAGTTGCTCCAAGTCCGCTGGGACCATGCTGGTCAGTTCGTTCTGTTATAAATTAGAACACTGGTATGGACTAAAATGCAGGACTCGGAGGCAAACTCAGGCAAAAACTCCTCAAGGAGTATATTTATTGAGAACAAAGCAAGACAAGGCGAATGAACAGGGAAGAGGCTATAGCACACTTGTCAAACCCGCCATGGAAAGTTTTAAATCACAGACATAAAACAAACTTAAGTTATTAATGTAGCTTACACAGACAAAAAAGTCAGCAAAACTTCAGAGGCATATTTCTCTAAACTACTGGTGAAAGTTCGGGTGTAAAGTCCGGGTTTCTAATCTTTAGAAAAATCTGGGTTTAAAAATAGTTTTTGATAACAATATAGCAACACTTAACACATGTATTGCCACACCTAATGATAATGGCTGTAGGTGCAAAACTAAATTTTGATAACAATACCTGCACCATAAACACCTATGATGATTGCTGTTGAAATAGGATAGGTAGGCCTACGCAAAACTAGCCCTGAGAACTCTTTCAATCTATCGTAACAAAATTACGATCCGTTTATGCATAGTCATACCAATTTAGAAAATTAATAATTTTTGTACAGGTTTTTAGTGAAATAAACATTATCACAATAAAAAACAATCCTTCCCATCTGCTCCAACAGCCGAGGCAATTGCATTCCAAGCTCTTTCTTTTCTTATATTGTCCCTGTAACAACAACAACAACTACAGTAGCCTATAGAGATTATAGGTTGGAGATCAATGATATATGAATTGTGATTTAATGACATTGTTATTAGCTAACTCCTCTTTGGATAGTTTATTTGTTTGGCCTAAAAATGTGATTACACTCAATGTTGCATTTTTATTAAGGTGATTTATTCCATGACACTAGATAAGGCATGAGTTAGGCCTAGCCTACTTGTTGTAGGCTACTGTATGGATAGATAAAATAACACAAAGCATTGTCTTTTTTTTTGGTGTGTGATCAATTAAAAAATATATATATTTCAGGTAGGTAGACAATTATACAGAAAGAAAAAAAAATTATAATAATGGAACACACAGTGTAGGTCCCAATCCAATCCTGTAAATTGAAATTGCCTACAAAGAAACAAGACAAACCAGAATTCTCCGCTTCTTGCAGAGAAAAATAGACCCGATAGCAAGATGCTAGCGGGTCAACATCGGGTTGCTAGCGGACGAGTTAGCGGGCTCCCGGTGTAATATGCTGTCGGAACGCTAGCTGTTTGCACATCGGTTTACCAGAGGTCGTCTAGCTTTGGTCTGACATTTCGAACGTTGGTCCTACAGGGACCCGTTAGCAACCGGCATAATCAGCTAGCGGGCTTCTAGCAGTTTTGTAGCTCGGTTTACCAGCGGCAATCTATCGGACTTGGAGGTCTGTTGGTCCTACAGGGACCTGTCAGCAAATCCGTCTGCTCAGGCGATTGCTCCATTCATAGCTTTTAGGTTATATCCAGACGGCAGGCCTATGTTTTGGATTTCTAGCTCACTTTCAACCTAATTAAAATATTGGTTAAAACTAAAAATAACACAAAGCATTTTTGTTGTTTGTTGGGCTACATTCCCAGAAAAGATAGGATAGTCTCAGATTCAAACTCAGAACTTTATTTTAATTACAGAAATAAAAATCTTTTGGTCATAAAAACAGGCTAGATTTTTTTGTCAGTGACAGTAAACTAATTTTAGAGTAGTTAACCCTCGCCCTCCCCTTCTCTCCTCCTCGACACCTCGAACTGCAGAGCTTCATCTGTTGTCCCCTTCATGAGAGGATTCTTTATTACTGCCCCTAAAAGAGAGAAAAACAATTTTAGCCTACCTGCTACTGATGAGCCAGAATGAAAAGTAGATCAGAAGTGGCACGTTTTCTAGTTTCGTTACTTTCTACAGCATCGGCCATATAGCTGCTACATGGCACTTTTTAAAATAGAACCGAGCAGGGGGAGAAAGTGAAATGTAGGCTACGATTAGCCGGACCCCCCTCAAATATAATTTAAAAATACTTCTGCAATGTGGAAGCACTTAACCCAGTGAACAACAGTCATCCATGGACGGCTAACATAAATTGTGTTGGAAAAGTGTCTTGGACGCCTTTTCAATGGCTTTTCAATGACATTTTTGCACAAGAAATGGGCAGTAGGCAGTAGGCAGAAGTAGGCAGACAGCATGAATACTGAACCTAAGGTAATGTTAAGTTAATATGTTAGCTAAGTTTGAATTTGAATGTCGCTGTCCTTTTAGCATTTGGCCCACCACTCCTTCGTGAGAGCTAGCTAAAAAATATTACACTACCTGGCTGCAATAGGCCTACATTTCAACTCAGTTTAAAACATTTAAATTGAATTTATCGTTTTTCTGTCCTCCAATTTTACACTTCAGTAGGCTACTGTTTAAGCTGCCACGCTTTGGATATGTTGTAACGGACTGCATATGATCTGCATATGAACATCTATTAAAAGCAAGCCATTAACAATTAATTGTATGTGTTCCATTCCTTTTAGCTCCATTTATTAATAGCCTACGGCTGTACTAGTAATG
Source organism: Ilyophis sp. 1 JC-2022 (assembly GCA_022702515.1). Lineage (NCBI taxonomy): Eukaryota > Metazoa > Chordata > Actinopteri > Anguilliformes > Synaphobranchidae > Ilyophis > Ilyophis sp. 1 JC-2022. The sequence goes on from CM040405.1 coordinate 76,281,909, forward strand.
CATCACTGAAACGTAAGATTGACCTTTCTAAAAGCGTATTTTAACAGGCAGGATTTTACTGAGCAAACGCAGGACCAGGTCATTGTTAAGTCATGTTGACTCCATCTTTTCGTTGTGCAATTTAAACATTAAAAAAAAAAACCTATAGGCCTATAACTCATTCCAAAATCACATGGCTAACTTGTTCGCTAGCTGCAGTAGCCTAAGCTCATGTATGGCTGAATGTCTCAAAGTTGATGCAGTCATTTTTTCACCCTTGGTCACACTTCCATCTTGTGGTATATTTTGCCATCTACAGCCAATCAGATGTAGCTGGTTGGTTGAAATTTAGTTTTTAGTGTAGTTTCTGCTGCAAGCCCTCATACACATGTACACTTTGATATGACTTATCAGCAATAAAATAAGATTGGCATTAAATAGCTATTTAATAATACAGTAAGGTTAACTAATAAAGAAACCTAGTGTTCATTTTTGTATATTTTACTGCCCCATTATAAAAGGCCTGTCAGTGAGGGCAAAAATTGCCGCCTTTTTTATTTCCTACACTGATGAGTCAATTGAAGATGGGGGTTTTCAGAATATTTTTGGGGGTAATTAATTCAGGCATCTGTCAATGCTGGAATCCGTACATGGCAGTGAGTCAGTTCCTTTCATTCAACAAACGGATTTGAATCGTTCACAAAAGACACACCATTAATGGCAGGATTCGTAGAGGGCGAGGAAAATTAAATGTGAAATGGATTTGCTAACATTTTCAAATTGTCAGATAAAGTAGGATACGTACATTAACTAAAATGAAAACGCAAAGTGGGCTTTTTAATTTTTATTTGAATTATGTCAGGATTTTGCGCACATTGAATGAAAACGAAATGCAATCGCGTTTTGTAACGTTATTTTCATTTGAATTTAGGCGCGGATATGCTTCCATAGTGGAACGGGTGAAAACTGATCGGATAGTGGGGTTGATTAAATGCGTTTGACCACATGATAATTAATTTAGCTAAATTTTACTCAACATGGTATTTCACACAAGGTAATATATTCAGCTAGGTCGAAAGAGAGCACCCCGTCCCCAGACCATTACACAGCCACCGTCAAGTTGGTCAGCAGGTAACATTAGAGGAGGTTGAGAAAGGGAGATGCAATGACAGCTAACTTTCTAGCTTTTATAACGTTATAGCCTAACTTATAGCACGGATCAGAGCCTTTGGCTGTGAACTGGCAGTCATGTCACTTCAAATATACACTGTATATATATAAACATCCCAGCTATCCTACAGATCTGGGCCGATTCCGGCTGAGTGTCGACACCGTCGGCAGAGTGTCAGCCTCTGCGACAGCTATGTGGGCCGATTCCGGCTAGCCTTAGGCATAGTCGCCTGATTCAAAGATGCGGCCATGCTATGGCTAGCCGCACTCGGGCCGATTCTGGTTACTGCTCGGCATGTTTTGAAAACGGACAACGATTAAAAATAAATGTCCGATTAAACATTTGTGTATGGACTTTTCTATGTTTGATCAATCTTCCCATCAATCAGTAGCCAAATTATCTTAGTTATATAACCTATTTTTATTTATTTATTTAAGAAATGCAAATATTTCTTAGCCTTAAACGGCCATACTTTTAATCTGTTATTTTCTTCTTTTGGAGCATTGATTAAAGGGATTGAATATGTGCACTCTCACATAATGGAAATGAATTCATTTCAGGCCAGAGGTGCAGCGACAGCACAACTTCAGCAGTCACACTTGGGTCATGATTGAGTTAAACAAATACATAAATTACAGTTATAAACATGTCATTCGGTGACCGATCGCACGAGAAACAGTCTTTCAGTCTCACTCTGGGTGAGACTAGATTCAGCTGTAAATTACACTGGTACAGGATGGAACACATGACTGGCTAAATGGCTGTAAGTCATCCAGGGTCAAAGGTATCAAACGAGCCCCAAACCATCACTCTGTGACCAGATATGTGGTTGGATCACTTTAAGGGTTTATTCTCCTGACTTTTTCCCCCAGGAAAATGAGTCATAAGAAATAATCCTTGCAGTGTAGGCTACAACAGAGTTATAAAATATGGTTCATAGCTATGCTCGTACCACAACCCACAGTAAGCTATTATTGTTTTAATTTTAATTGGAGAAATTAAGCAACAGACAAGCGCAGGGCGTTCATATGTAGCTTGACGAGCGCGTTCACGGGGGTGGGAGGGGTTTAAATCAGCAGGGGAGTCGAAACACCGGTTCTTTCATAGACATTTTGGGGAAAAACAACTCATCATCCAAGTGAATTTCACCTTATTGAAAATATTTTATAGTTAGCCGGCTAACTGTTGTAGCATACCCAACAGCTTTGCTGGGTTTTCTTCATTCAAAATTTGCGAATTTGAGGGCAACAGCTAAGGAGAGCCGTCGATCCATTGCGCCAGTTACGCTCGACACACCCCTCGCCACTACCTCGACAGGCTGCGCCAGTTATCCTCAATCCACTGCGCCAGTTACGCTCGACAGGCTGCGCCAGTTATCCTCGATCCATTGCGTCAGTTACACTTGACAGGCTGCTCGCGCCACTAACTCAACACGCTGCGCCAGTTATCCTCGATCCCTTGCGCGGGTTGTCCTTGACACCCCTCTGCGCTGTTCTCGACAGACTTTTGAATGAATTGGCGCCTCATAGACTGCTAGACAATATTACATTGCTATAAAAGTTTAAAACCCCATCGCTGCGGTGATGGAAATTGAATCGTACGGATTTTCACTTAACTTTTTTTTAAGAACGCACCATTAGTATTGCAGGAAAATAATGTGAGATTGTGTATTTTACTGTTTTGGATTAAAACAGGCCATTGAAAAATGACTGGGGTTTAAAACCTTTTGACTTCACAGTTATTTTGTATCACTGATGGCTACATGTGATGTTTTTGAAGATATTACAAGAGAACTAAATGAGGAGCAGTTTCACATGATCAAATTGTCTAGCCTACACTGTAAAGAGTTTTGGCTTGAATCATTTGAGTATAGGGAAAGTATTCATTTGTTTGAACGTTTCAATTAAACTAACCTTTCCATTTGTATTATTTTAAATTGAGTAATATCCACTTCAATTGGGACTACCCAATTCTGTTAGCAAGATTGCCATTAAGGTTTAGGTCAGTGTGATTCAAGGTAATTGGTTTCCTAAAATTATTTGAGTAAACAGAACTTAGCAGTTTTACAGTGTAGCCTACATGGTAACCTAGGCCTACTTATATTTTATGTCAAAGCATAAAACACTGATTTGTCCGTAGTGGAGTTCAAATTGAAATGGTGACAATCATTTTCATTGATTTAATTACAACACATCCATTTATCTTATAAACCAAGAGAAGAAGGACCAGTCAGTGATTGTTAGCTGGCAACTACCGGACTTTGACCGGTAATGTTAAGTCCACAAATTCAAATAAATTAAATAAGTATTTTATTTATTTATTTAGCCAAATAAAAATGAAAAATTATCATTGTGTCTGTCATTTTTTAATTAAACTATACTGTTGATGAAATGGTTAGAGACAGATGGCCTAAAAGTTATTTATCCCTCTGGCCATCCATCCTGATGGTCTGACGAGTTTGTGTGCCGGCAACCAGTCCAGCGAGTGTCCTCAGTCCAGCGAGTCATGACTACTATACAGCTACGGATAGCTTACGCTAGCAATCTACACATTGTCAAAATGCCCTTTGTCAAGAAGCCAAGCAGCACTAATGCAAATAGTGAAATGCAGGCCAGTAGGCCTATAACTGAAGTCTTGGAGTCTAGCACATAACTAGCCTACATTTTTGTTTGAATAATACTGGAAAGCAAATACTTTGCTATGTTTTATGCAATAGCCCATGTCATTCATTCAGTTTTCGATTGTTGTAAATTCTGATTTTATTGAGATGGGCTATTCATTTAAAATCCAAAACACGGATTATATGGCAACATGTGACAGTTGGGCCAGTTCTGGCTCAGGTTTGGTCCAAGCATGGCACAATAGTTCTGGCATTCCGAGTCTTTTCGAGGAGCTGGATCTTTTAGCTCCTTTCACTGAAAAGAGCCGTTCGTTTGGCTCTCATGTGGCTCTTCGTTCACTAATACTTCCCGGCTTTAAAATAAATACATAAAAAATGCGGTTTGATGTGGAGAGGGTATTGAGAATCTTTGCTATAAGTGTCGGACGCATGCGACAGTGCTGCTAATGTGTATGATGTGCAATGTAGGCCTATGTTTATTGTTATATTAATTATAATTTATATATTAATTACCCACACTTTAATTAAAGATGACTAGATCACTTCATCCTACTACTATGATATACTAATAGGCTATGATCAAAATAGCCTATATGACCGAATGCTGAACTGTAGGAACTCTAGCGAACTGTGGGAAGTAGAACTAGGCCCTCTACAATTGTACCTTCAAGATTTAAATGGATAATCACTCTCAATCTGTTTCCGTTTGTCAACCAAACAATTAGCCTAATTCGCTCAATAACAAAAACCAATAAGTAAATGATTAGACTACCAATTTATTTTCTAGCCTATTGTTCTCTGTGCGTCATAAACTTGTCGCATTTTTCTGTATCCACATTTATGATGACGGAGTTATCATGCAAAAATTCTGATGCTCAATGTTTAAATGTTCCGTAGATTTTCGTAAATTCATTTTTCTAACCTGAATTGGCCTATGCATTGTGCGCAACGGTTCGAGACACTTAGGTTGTCCTCTTTAAGGTTTTGCTTTCTAATGTTTACATGGCTTTGACTAATTTGAGTGCCGTCTTAAAGTTAATTAGCCTACGATCTTTTAAACGCATGCGGCATATTATTTCCACCCAGGTTAAATAATCTCAAGTAGTTATCATTTCTTAATCATTATAGGTTATTTAGGTGATTTTATAAGCAATTATTCAGAAAATGAATCGTTTTATTGTTAGGCTACGTAAGCTAAACAAACGGAAACAAATACTAATATGCGTTAGCTACACCCAGCTTTTTTCAGTGCACCGTAGCCTAGGCTACACATATTTCGTTTTATGAGACAAAGAAAAATGCTAGCACCTGAATGTACTGAATGACCAGGTTATCCCATCAATGGCCATATTCCAGGATGACAATGCCAATATTCATCGGGCTCAAATTGTGAAAGAGTGGTTCAGGGAGCATGATGAATAATTTTCACACATGAATTGGCCACCAGAGTCCTGACCTTAACCCCATTGAAAGTCTTTGGGATGTGCTGGAGAAGACTTTACGGAGTGTTTTCGACTCTCCCGTCGTCAAAACAAGATCTCGGCTAAAAATGAATGCAACTCTGGACGGAAATAAATGTTGTGACGTTACATAAGGTTATTGAAACAATGCCACGACGAATGCGCACCATAATCAAAGCTAAAGGCGGTCCAACTATTAGAGTGTGCAACTTTTTTTTTGGCCAGGCAGTGTATGATGACATGGTTATTCACGAGCATCCACAGACCTTGTTGTGCATGTTTTTTTTAGAAAATTACCTTCTACCGAAGGTTATAATTAAGAACTATAACGTTGGCTAACACGGAAAAAAAGAGCCAAACTAAATGGAAAAGAGCTATCAAAGAGCCACTTCATACATCAGTAGTCAGGGGGCGAAGTTGACAGTTGACAATCTGCCCTGTGATTGGTGGTTGAACGTGAATCTAAATCTGCAGGTCAGACACCTGTAGCCGCCGCCGGATAGCAAACTCTGCCTCTAACGGGACACTGGTGCCCTCAACACTTTGATATATTCAATTAAGACAATATTCTATCTGGCCTCATTCATTTACGTGACATTAGCTACAATAACATATCTACATTAGCTACATGGTAAGATGAATTACGCTAACTAACCTACTATACATCAAGCACCTGTCACTAGCTGTCAAAACTTGCTTAGCATGGACTCCCCCATACTGGCTGTATGAGATCCAGGCCAGACTGAGAGATAGAGAGAGGAATGAGCTGAATGAGCTGGACGGCACAGTGAGGATGAACAGGATGCCACATGTCCTGGTTACACGCCAAAATCAGAGGAGATCAAGACAATGACCATGCCATTTGGTCGCACTTATCACTCAGGTATCATAGTCTCTCCTGTTTGAATTAACTTGTTAAATCGTGTTGATACTATGCCACATGAAATATGTTTTTTTTTTATAATTACAAATCTGAATGAGGCACCCACGTGAATGACCACCCATAATCCCAGGTCTGGGGCCTCCAATTTGAGGCCACATCCATGCTGACAGTCACCTGGAACACTGTAGTGTACATCATATGTGCCACCATTCCCATTAGTCTTCAGAAGGAAAGGGACAGAGATCCACTGGGACTAGATTTAGCTGTAAATTACACTGGAACAGTATGGAACACATGGTTTGCTAAATGGCTCAACTTGAATGGTTTCTTCTCCTGACTTATTTTCCCAAAGAGTTCAATAGGAAAATTTGTCATGAGAAACAACCCTTAAAGTGATCCATCCATATCTACTGCATATCTGGCAGCAGAGTGATAGTTTGAGGCTTGTTTGATATGTCAGACCCTTGAACCATTTAGCCAACCATGTGTTCCATACTGTTCCAGTGTAATTTACAACTAAATCTAGTCCCACCCCCCAATTCCCATAGAGATCCATTAAAATGCAGAGACATTTAGTATCGCTTGTAAGAGTACCAGAAAATAAGATAAAGAGTATTTTGATGTTGTTGGGTCACAGACATCAGGAAGTCATGGCATGCTAAGGATATGTGACCAAATATAAAAAATTAATACTTTATTTTATATATAAATGCAGGGGTGCCAATAATTGTGGCTAACGTTGTTTTGTTAAAAATAATTATTTCTTGATGAGGGACTTTTTTTTCTCATCATAAATGAACGTCTTTAAAGGATGTATTTTTCTCATTTTTTCAGTGTTAAGCTAATTCACCACACGGTGAATTTTTTATAACCGTTTTTAACTCATCTTTACCAGGGGTACCAACAAATTTGAGCACGTCTGTATAATATAGCTTGCTTATGGTCCAGAACAACATGGCGGCCATTCGTGCAGATAAACGGTTGGGCCATTGTCGTAAGAACAAAGGAGTGCGACGTTGGGCCAACATCAAACCGATGAGAAAAAACTACCGTTGGCCAACGTTGGAAGATGACAGTGGACCAACGTTGGGCTAACAAAAATTGTGAGACGGGTGTGTGCGGGTTGGACCCGTAATGCACGACTCAGAACACTGACGTAATAATAAATGCCCGCAAGGGCTTTATTATGGGGAAATCCAAAAATCGTTGTCACACAAGAAAAGTCCAAAAACCAATAAATCCAGCCAAACCAAAAATACAGTATCGAGGGAGAAGGCAGTCTCGAAATCGGTATCCGTGCACAAGTTCAGTAACCGGAGTAGCTGTCAGCGGAGCAGAAGTACAAAACAGGGGTAAAGCAAAGTTCGTTGGTCGTGGGGCATAGCAGGAGTCAGACCGAAGTCCTATCCGCGGGGCAGAGGTACAAAACAGACAGCAGGCAAAACTCGTGGTCAAAAACAGGCAGTAGGAACGATAGGCAGGCAGTAACGATGGTCAGTAAACAGGCTAGATCAATAACGGTAGACAAACAATGGAAAACGCTCAAAAGTGACAGTAGTAAACTAAAGGCAACGATTTTGCAAGGACATGACATGAACACTGATCTTATATGCAGGTGTAGACAGGTGCAGACACTTAGCTTGAGAGCAGCAGGAAATGAACAACAGCTTGAGAAAATGAGACACATAACAAGGCAATTAGTAAATCGTTAGTAGTTATCCTATCCTAGACCTGACATTAATAAATTAGTAAATGACATGCACGAGAAACGTAAGGTAAACATGAACACATGGTTAGCGAGTTAGTATTACCCAATCCTGATCTAACGTTAGTAGATTAGTAAGTAGACATGAGAGAATGAAACAATTAGGGAAGCGTGAGCGACAGCAAGAGAAACAGCATGAACGCAAGGCTGCGGAAAAACATGGAAATGTGTATGCTAACAATTAACTGCATCGTAACATAAACAGAACACAAGCATGACATGAACAGAAAATAAACTGTGACACACTAAACATGAAACGTGGCATAAACATGACATAAACGTAACAAATTGTTTACTGGGGAGTAATGTCAAATAAAGAAAACTGCTTTTTCAGCAGGTTTGGCAATTCCATTAAAGGGTAATTCCACATGAAATTATGTTTGGTTTGTAGAAAAATTGTTCTCCTCCTGGTTAAAATGAGCCAACTTTCTACCTGTAGTGAGAGCAGAGATATAGCCCCAAACTACTGTGCATGTACCAGGTACATGGTTTACGATAAACTACAATGGCTAAGGTACTTACAGTTCAGACAACAGGTTGCCACGCCCACTGAATGACGTTACAGAAGCGGAGGCCAACGGGGGATTCTGCATATCTCTGGGGCATTGGAGACCAAGTGTAGCGTTTATTCTGGAATGGAAATGCAAACCAGAACTGAGATTCCTGTTCTACAGGAATGCAAAAAAATGCATTTGCTAGATCGATCACAGAGAAATACTTTGCATTGCCCGGGACTTGAGATAGTATGGTAGTGGGGTTTGGAACCACAGGGGCACACTGTTGTACAGTGCTATTTACAGCCTTAAGAAAACCCCGTAAATTTTGATGCAGGATTGTTTAAAAGGGTAGCCGCTTTCGAAAACCTGAGCTTCTCCAGTTATACTGCAGGGCGATAAGATAGGAGGGTGCTATTAATAGCCCAAAGCACTTACGACCCTCGTCTCACCACAGCCACAGACTGTAAAATGCACCATTTATACACGCTAAGAAAATCATGTTCAGAAATAGAAACAATAATATATATTTTTAAACGTTGTAGCCTACAAATAAGCATTCACCGTTTTCCCTCGCTTACTATACTAAATACAGTACCTGATGCACTTTTGGTTTAGAAGAAAATTTTTTCCTCCAAAATCTCTTGTATAAATATGTTTAGGAAACCAAGTACTTACCAATTTATTCAGTACAGCTGTTTTCTGATTAACCCTGAACAGTTTATCTTGTTAGATTTCGCCAAAGTCCCGTATACAGGAAACAACTTCACGGTTCACAGAATGCAACAATTTCTAGTGATGTGCAGTTCGCGAACTAATCGGTATTTTTGAACGACTCTTTATGCTGAGTCGTCTGAGTCAACTCGACAGTTCGAGGGAATCGTGCTTACCACGGCTCTGGCTCTTAGCTCTGGCTCTTAGCTCTGGCTCTGAGTCTGCCTGATTTCTACTACAGCCGGGAGCCGTGTCACTAGTTGTAACCTAGGTTGAGCAGCAGTAGTGATGCGCCCAACAAAATAGGTCACACGAATCTGTTTTATAATCATTTAAGAATACATTTTAATTTGATCTAACAATATTGCAGACATTTTTGTGAATTAGATAATCGTCCCAGCTCGTTCCAAAGTGATTATTACTAGGCTACTGCTAATGGTTAAAAGATAACCAGTCGCCTCCTACCCAACTCTTATCAACACAAAATCAACTTGACTCAGAGCCGTGAACGCGGCATTATCCCACGGCTCCAGAGTCCACAAAGTCCTTTCGAGTTTTAACAGAGAGCAAATGTTAATTAATAATCGGGTTTAGCCTACTCAGCGTCGGATCAACCAGAAACATTGACAAAAGTATTCTATTATATCAAATATAACAAATATAAAATAATACTTTTTATTACGAAATTATTATATCTGGCTGTTTGCAACCGAATTGCAGCATAAAACAGAATTAATATGCGATTGCGTTCAGCAAATAGGCTACTTCTTATTTAAAGTGGTGGCATTTTTATTTTAGAACTCGTGACCAACACAATAGTGAACAGATAAATACAATTTTGTATAATAGAATAGGCTAAATAAATTGCCTAATGGTTCAAATAAACATACTTTATTGTCGGATTTGGCTGGCTATCTCTCTACACAGTCATCCATCCACCACATTTTCAGTAGGCTACTGGATTCTAGGATATGATTGCAAATATAAATCTTATTTTTTTAGACTAATAAAATAGCTATAGCCTATGCAAATATAGCCTAACCATTCAATGTCTATTCTTACATGTAATATCTAACGTTACAATCAATGACCGACAGCAATATTTTACACTTCTGCTAAAATAACAGAGAGTTAAAGTAAGGGGGAGTGAAGCATAGGCTATTAAAAATGTTTATCAATCAGGTGATTTGGGTCTGAATAAAATATCAAAGCTAGTTTACTAAATTAATTTGCTACCAGGTAGACTCCGCGCCACTGGGAGAAAAAGATGCGGCTCGGGTAGTTCGAAAGAATCAACCAAACGAACGGCTCTACTGTATTAACCGGAAGTACCAAAAACTTGCAACTCAGACTCCGACTCGGACCCGACTCTTCAAACCGAACGGTACGGAAAGAGCCGACTCAAAAAAAAAGAACTGCCCATCACTAACAATTTCGCAAGCACTCTGCACTAACTAACTTCTCGAGACTTCTCAGACTTGAATGAAGACAAGTACGCTACTTACTGTAGCTAATGTGCTGCATACTGCCACCTGCTGCATTGGAGTGGGTATAGCAGGGCTTTATTGGCAACACGGCTCTACTGAGAAGGGTGTGCCTTCAATACCGGAGCAGTGCAGTGTCAGGACCGGGATGGTCTCGGGACCGGGACAGTCTTACGCCCCGGACCCACCAGATGCGCAAGAGCTTATTGCTTTTCAGGAGCGCATTCCGTGAACGACAGAAATGCGTGATACAAACAAACAATCTACATTCTGGATTTGTGAGCTTCGCTTAATAATGGCTAAGTAAATACTGCTATTACATATGTATTACTGCTTAAAAGCTAAATTTTGCAAACAAGACAATGCCTCCTTTATAAAGTTCACTTTTATTTATTTGGGGCAGTAATCAACATGTTCTAAACATTTAATTGTAGCAGAATTAGCATCAGGTGCAGTCTTTACTGCATCGTTACAAGTCTGTGTTTGCAGGTCATGATGGAGATTTAGGGTGTACTATAGAGTGCGGATCGGGCCGCATATTTCTGTCCGAACCCGACCGAGCCCGAGATAGTAGTAACCGAGCCCGACCCGAACCCGACAGGAATTCTGCTTTTTATGTCCGAACCCGACCCGAGCCCGACGCAGTTAATGTAAGGCACTGAAGCGCTGACATTGTGTTTCCCTGTCACGCAGTTGTAGTTACCATGGTTACAGCTTCTCTGTTTAGTGGTCACTGGGCACCTAAATGACCGTCAAAAGGCATTGTTTTATTGGTAGATAACAGACACACACACAATATTCGGTATCATTTTTATTTATTTCACACTATATTTTCACCAAAAACAACTTGAAGCACCATGTGAAGTAAGCTAACCCATCCTAATTAGTACAGTAATACCTTGACATACAAGTTTAATTCGTTCCGTGACCGAGCTCGTAACTCGGTTTACTCGTATATCAAATCAATTTTCCCCATTGAAATTAATTTAAATACCATTAATCCGTTCCAGCCCCCCAAAAAACACCCTAATTTCTTTGTTACGTAGTTATAAAAATGAGAAATGTATTTATAAATAATAAATAATTAATACAAAACATAATACAAAGATAATAAAATAGAATATAAAGAAATAAACTGGTTCTAAACTTAATTGCTACATTATTATTCTTCACTTACACTTAATCTTCATCAGTGACATTTGCATATTTTTCATTGATTTTTGGCTTTTTCGTCACGCTTTTCTGACTCTGATCTGCAGGGCGTTTCGATAAAAACCTATCCATGGTGGTTTGTTTCTTCCTTCCCTTCAGAATTTTTCGGAAATGCGAATGCAATTTCCGAAATTGCATTCGCAATGCTCCGCTTGCTCGGCTCGTAACTCGGGTCTAGGCTCGTAAGGCGAAGCAAGAAATTGTCCGAGCCCGACCCGAGCCCGAACATCATTTTAAAAGTTTAGTCCGAACCCGGCCCGACCCGTCGGGTCCCGTCGGGTCCCGTCGGGTCCCGTCGGGTTCGGGTCGGGTATCCACCCTCTAGTGTACTAACCTTATTTGTCATGAGATCCCAGTACTCGATGAAGCCCCAGTGCATCAGAGGTACCGGCGGATCCCTCCTTCCGAGTATGAGGACGTCAAGACCCATATTAGGCAGCTGCTGGACAGCCAGGTAATCAGGGAAAGTAGCAGCCCCTATGCCTCCCCCATTGTACTGGTGAAGAAGAAAGATGGCAGTTTGCGCATGTCTGTGGACTACCGACAATTGAACGCCAGGATACGTAAGGACGCTTTCACCCTTCCTCGCATAGAGGAATCCTTAGTTGCCCTGTCGGGGCCCCGTTGGTTTTCTACTATGGATTTAGCGAGCGGTACAACCAAGTCCCAGTAGCTGAGCATGACAAGGCTAAGACAGCCTTTTGTACACCCTTTGGGCTGTTTGAGTTTAATAGAATGCCCTTTGGATTAGGCAATGCCCCCAGCACCTTCCAAAGGTTGATGGAACGTATATTCGGGGATCAGCGGTTTCAGTCACTAATGTTATACCTGGACGATGTGGTGGTCTTCTCGTCAACAGTAGACGAGCATGTGAAACGCCTTGAGTTGGTTTTAGGTCGCCTCCAACAGGAAGGTCTGAAAGCAAAGTTGGGGAAGTGCTGCTTTTTGCGGGAGGAAGTAACTTACCTTAGTCACGTAATCTCTAGCGCAGGTGTCTCCACAGATCCAGAGAAAATCACTGCCGTCTCTAACTGGGCACGTCCTGCCGAGCTGCGATCTTTCTTGGGGTTCGCCAGCTATTACAGGCGATTTGTGGATGGGTTCGCGAAACTGGCTGCTCCCCTAAACCGACTGGTGGCAGAGCTGACGGAAAGAAAAAAAAGTATACGGAAGATCCTGGAAAGTAACTGGACACAGGAATGTGAACAAGGGTTTCAAGACCTGAAGGCAAGGTTGGTGGCTGCACCCGTATTAGCATATACAAATTTTTCCTTACCTTTTATCCTTGAAATTGATGCCAGTCATAAGGGTCTTGGTGCAGTCCTATCCCAGGAGCAAGACGGAAAGGTCAGGCCAATAGCCTATGCCAGCCGTGCACTCCGGCCTACGGAGAGGAATATGTCTAACTACAGCTCCATGAAGCTGGAGTTCCTCGGTCTGAAGTGGGCTATGACCGAAACATTTATTGAGTACCTCTTGGGGCAGAAATGCATTGTTTTTACAGATAATAACCCTTTAAGTCACCTCGCCACTGTAAAATTGGGGGCAACGGAGCAGCGTGGTGCGGCCCAGTTATCTGCATTTTATTTCACCCTCCGGTATCGTCCAGGCCGCGTTAACAAGAATGCAGACTCGCTCTCCAGACAGTATAGGGTTGCTGACACTTCCATCATTGAGAAGGCTGTCCCAGGGACCATCGTCCCAGAGCCCCTGCAACACAGTAGCATTCAGGAGGGGAATAGGACAGTGCTACAGACTGTCATCTCTGCCTTACCATGTCACTCTCTTCCAGATTTGTGTACATTACAGTGATTGGACCCTACCATACATACCTTTCAGCGGTTCTGGCGGAGAGGACGGGCTCCGGATTCGAGTGAGAGGAAGCTGCTCTCCAAGTCGGTGCTAGAATTGCTCCGCCAATGGGAGAGGATTGTGGAGCTGGATGGACCCCTGTACAGACGCACCTTTCGATCAGATGGTGGGGAACCAGTCTACCAACTGCTCCTACCGGAGGCGTTGAAGGAGAAAGTGCTGAACCAGCTACACAATAGTCATGGACACCAGGGCGTGGAGCGCACAACGGAGCTGGTGAGACAGAGGTGTTATTGGCCTGGGATGCACCAGGATATCAAGGATTGGTGTCAACAGTGCGAGCGGTGCACCTTAGCCAAAACTATGCAGCCTCAGGTCAGGACCTTTATGGGTCATCTGCTAGCGTCCCAACCAAACCAAATTCTAGCAATTGATTTTACTCTTTTAGAGCCTGCAAGAGATGGGAGAGAGCATGTGTTAGTGATGACAGATGTGTTTTCTAAATACACCCAAGCCATCCCCACTAGAGATCAATGTGCTTCTACCGTGGCTTGAGTGATTGTGCAGGAATGGTTCTATAAATTTGGAGTGCCAAGTAGGATCCACTCGGACCATGGCAGAAATTTTGAGAGTACTTTAATACAACAGCTGTGTGATCTGTATGGCATCCAAAAGACGCGTACCACACCTTATCACCCTCAAGGAAATGGGCAGTGTGAACGATTTAATAGAACTTTGCATGATTTGTTGCGCACGCTACCCTTGGCTAAAAAGAGGGAGTGGACAGAACATCTCCCACAGGTTACCTTCGCCTATAACACTATGGTCCACCAAACAACAGGAGAATCCCCCTTCTTTCTGATGTTTGACCAGGAACCCCAGTTACCCATTGACTTATTGTTGGGGAAAGCAAGAGAACCTGTACCGGGGGGGGTTGTGGAATGGGTACAGGAACACCAGCGCAGGTAGCCTATGAGGGGGCGAGAGAAAGGTTGAAGGCAGCAGCACAACGCCAAAAGGCTAGGCATGATAACCGGGTGGGGGATGTTGAATTGCAGGAAAATGAGTTTGTCTACCTGAAGGACTACGGTGTACGGGGACGGAACAAGATTCAAGATTCGTGGAGCTGTCAGGCCAAAATGTGTCCGTGAGCCAAAATGTGTCCGGGCCAGGCATCGGAATGCTTGGAATGTCGTTGCTATGCCAACAGACACGCGAGCATTGTGACGCGATAGCATTGTAACGAGCTTGCACTTGCTTTGACCTCAGAATCGCCGGAGATCGTTGGACGGAGATAAATCACTACATCACTCAAATAACCATCACTATCACTCAGATAACCTTTATAATTTCCCTTTGTATAGGCTACTAAGCTTTATATTGTTAATTGTTTTCGATTTTAGATTGTGTTAGCTAGTGATTCATTTTGAAGTAGATAGTATTTTACTGAAACTAACTAGCTAGCAATACTACATAGTAGTTTCCTGGTCAAATGTTGCTTTATAAAAAAACGAGCATCCGTTAATAATGTTAACAACGCCGGATTAAAAAAAAAACCCATTAGCCTGTTCGCACTGCAAGTTAAACCAGCGAGGTGGAAAGAGTAAGTAGGCCTATCGCGTTGTTGAATAGCCCAATAAAACTAATCTAATGTCACGTCGTACAGTAGGCCTAATTGTTATTTTTTTGTGGGCCTATTGGTAGTTTTTCTGATGACCGATTAATACCGATTATTATTACGTTTCCTAAAAATGTTTTGTTACGTTGAATATTGTTTTCAATAAATGTTATTTGTTAACTTTTATTTAGTGAGTTGTTGTCATGTTTTGTAGGATAAAAGCAAGCGCGAGCTTGTCACCCGGCGATTCTGAGGTCAAAGCAAGTGCAATGCTATCGCGTCACAATGCTCGCGTGTCTGTTGGCATAGCAACGACATTCCAAGCATTCCGATGCCTGGCCCGGACACATTTTGGCTCACGGACACATTTTGGCCTGACAGAGCCCCACTATGTACAGGGTACTGAAGGCACCAGAAGATGGAAGACCTGTATACACTGTGGCACCAGTTGATGACCTTCAACACGTAAAACGGGCGCACAGAACAATGTTAAAAGCAGTCCCTACAAACCTGGCCCCTGATCCTCCCCTGAGAAGTGCAGAGGATGATGTGTTGGTGCCAATGGAGGACTCTATGGAGGAAGGAGGAGATCTCTGGATTGCAACTGAGACTTTGGCACAAGCAGCACCCACCTTGCCACCTAATCCACCTTGTGTATCCCCAGTGTCTTCCAGGCATGATTCGAGCGCAAGCGGAGTTCAACTTCGAAGAACAACCCGAACCACTGCAGGGAGACATACCAATATCCATCATTTACCAGAAACAGCAGTGGGGAGAGCAGGGGGGTCTGCACAGTCCCAGGTGCCTGGTTCCAGCAGTATGCTTTCTGCTTTTTTAGGCCTTGGACTTAGTTTATTTTATCATCGGGACGACGATACAAAATCTAGGGGTAGATTGTAGCAGGGCTATCTGGTTGGACAGTTGTTGCTTGGGTGAGAAGGCATTCAGCTCCCCGATTGGCTGACCGATAAACCCAATTAGATCAACAGCCTATAAATAGGCTGCAGTAGCCAGGTATGGAGAAAGGTCTTACCTGTTGCAGTTCCGGGTGTTCCGTTGGGCATACTGCTTTCCTCTGTTGTGAAGGTAGGCTGGTAGTTCCATGTGATGCATAATGATTGTACTGATCCCAGGTAAACTGACAAGTGTTGTCCATTATAGGTTCCTGTAGCTGGGCTGGTGGTGCAAGAGACGGCTATAATTCAGATTTAAGGTACTTTTATTAAGCTGGGTACCGTGACCACAGCGAAACATTTAGCTTTTCGGTTTCTCAGACTAATGGACGGTTGGAGCCTATGATAGAAGGCGCTATTGCTACCTAGTAACTTTTATTTCTTATTTTCTTATAGGACATTGCTGGCTGCTGTTTTGCCTATATTATCATTCCCGGTGATCTACACTGCGTTTAACGGAGTCATAACCACATAACTACGGTGGCTATACGTTGGGTCGCCGGCCGAAAGATTCGCCGCAGCGAACCGCTAATATTTTATCCCTGTGTTATATTTATTACTGCATGTTATGGTAGTTATCCACCGGTCTTTTAAGTATTGATGTGAGATACGTGTGGGACTCGTGTCTCACTGACAAACCAACTGCGGGTAGGTTGGGGCTTGGGTGCGCTAAGATGCTATTCTTATATTCTTTGTTTTGTGCTGAAGGTCGAGATTTCGTGCTGGTGTAGCTGGGGGCAATAGCGCGAATCTGAAGGCGGACCTTTTATTCACTGCTTGCTGTGTATGTGTGTGTGTGGATAGTATTGGGAATTTAAACCGCACGTACTCACTTGGCTTATTTCACCCTTTGCAGTGCGTGTGTCTGAGTCACGAGTGTGTGTTTGTCCCCTTCCGGTAAGTTGCCCTCTCTCGCCGCGCCGTTCTCTTCCTCACACATTTCAGCAGCGCCCCTAACTGGCCTGGGGGAAGAACGGCCGTGGTTATTTTATTGTTTATTGTACCTGTGCTAATTGTATATCTGTGGGTACATGTTTTACTTTGTTATTTGGTTTAATTGATTGAACCACTTCTATTTACTTAAGTACATGTATATATATATATATATATATGAAATATGCGTATATGGATGCCTATCAAGTATTAGTAGTAATAATAATAATACAATTTAAATGTATGTAAATAAGTTAAATATTATTTAGGAAAATGTGTCAGTTACAAACTTTAGGCAAATAATACATTCAAATAATTAAATTTGGTTATACTGAGGAGATACAGGTTATATTCATGTCAGATTCAGGTTGAAAATGTAAGTCTCTTCGACGTCTTTTTGCAGACGTCACAAAAAGACGTCCAAGAGACGTCGCAAAAAAGAAGTCTAAAAAACTTTCAAATTCAACCAGATTCTGACCTGAACCAGACGTCGCAGAAAGACGTCAATCTGACATCTTTTCAACCAACCTGTGCCCGCTGGGGAGGAGAGGAGGTGGTAGTGGAGGAAAGGAGGGTGCATTTTTTGAGTATTGGGATGCACCCACAGGATTGCGGAGTTTATTGTTTCATAAATACAAATCACTGAACAGAGCCATTATGCACTTCAGTTCGTGGTTCCATCGAACTCTTAGTGAGAAAAACCTGGAGACTACTTCTCGCTGGGGACGCATTAGCCTTTCCTAGCTAGTCACTAAGCCAGCAAAAATGTCCGTATCGAAAAAAGCTAGAAAAAGCTCAGCCTGGGACCAATTTAAAACAATCGGGGACAATCAAGTGCAGTGCAATATTTGTGATATTAAATTGTCCTACCACGGCTCGACCTTGACAATGATGATCTCAAAAACATCCACAACACAACCATCGTTGAAGAATCAGAGTCCGGCCCGGTGCAGGCTACATCTTATTTTTTGCAAACTCGCAAATATGACAAACCCCGAGCTAAAAAAATATCCGCGACAATCGCTGCCATGCCAAGGACTAAATAACAGCAGTGTAATCCTTGCAAAGGGTAGATGCATAAAGTACTGAAAACAGGGAAAACAGACGTTATTTTGTTGTTTGCAGATATCCTATTTCATGTGTTTTGGCGTGTTTTGATTATAGCCTAGATGTGTGTTTATAGCACATTATAGCCTACTTTAAAAAAATATATATATTTCATATTGTGGCATCCCTACCACACTTTCCTCGGAGAGGAAGGAAGACGGGGAGACAGAGGTGAGTTCAAGGCAAGTATTTTATTTTTCTTTACATTTTTAGAGCGGGTCCGGAGGGTAGTTCGCGTTCTAGCGATCCTGATCCGGGTTTTTCTCCACGTCCAGTCCTCAGGTTCTCTCTCTCCTTCTCTCCGGCTGTCACCGAATCCGTCGTGTCGGAGTGATTGGGATTTCCACCAGCCGTGAATCCCGTCCACCTCCGTGTTTTCACGGTAGGTTTCACTTTGTAGCTCCGTCTATCCGTTAACTGTGTCTCGCTTTCTCTCACGCCCTTTTTCCTCCACAGGTTCCGGGACGCCGCGGCTCGGTCACCACCAAGCCTCTTCGGCGTGCTATGGGGAACGAGGAAACAGGTTAGTGCAGAGAGGCTTACAACAGTTAATTATCCTTTTCTCGGTAAGTTTCACTTTGTAGCTCCGTCTATTCGTTAACTGGGTCTCGCTTTCTCTCACGCCCTTTTTCCTCCACAGGTTCCGGGAAGCCGCGGCTCGGTCACCACCAAGCCTCTTCGGCGTGCTATGGGGAACGAGGAAACAGGTTAGTGCAGAGAGGCTTACAACAGTTAATTATCCTTTTCTCGGTAAGTTTCTGATTCTTTTTCTCCGTCTTTCCTAGACCGGTGAAAGAGTCTTCGTCTGTCAGCGAAGGGGCGTCGCCGCAGCGCACACCGCCCCAGCCCCCCACCGTGGCTGTCCTCTCTCTCTTTCGACGCCGGCCGCTCGGGGCCGCGTAACTATGAGCCTGTCAGGCTGTCTTAAGTAGCCTGACTGCAGGTGTGGCAATTGCTCCCAGCTGGTCTGGTTCAGCTCCGACCTAATAGAATTATTAGTCGGAGCTGACCTGGGTCCTGAACCTCTCACTGGGAGTGGCGTCTGTGGCTTCTTCACCTCCGCTCTGTGGCGAGTTAATGCCCTCCTGTCGCTCCATTGCCCCCTAGTGGCACCTGGCGGAGGCGTAGCTGGAGTCCGGTTGCCACAATATAAATATGTAATTTTCTTGATCTACATATTTTATATTATAGAATTTTTACTTGTAAATTGTTGCCTGAATTGCCATAAATAGCCTATTTAATATAGCCTAATGCTTCTTGCGTGTGTTTTATTAACGGTCTTTTCTTAAAGCTGTAGTTTTTAATTTCAGACAAACATGAATACTGTAATTGTGACAGATACGTCTACCACTAGGGGTCCAACGTGGATCGGGTTAAAGAAATCTGGAAATCCAAGTGGGCTTTAGCGAATTTACCAAGACAAGAAGGGTGACAGCGGGAGGAGTGAGGAGGGTTAAGCCGACACAACCCGCAAGATGAAACCATAATGTGTTAAGCATTCACTATTTAAGATCAGAAAAATGAAGGCAAATTCATAGGCCTACAATAGTGGCTGCAACAACAATATTGTTGCTTATTTAACGCCTTCTCCATTCAGAGTGACGTGCAGTCGCTTAACTTTTACCACGTCAGAAAAATCTACTGCATTTCTCACTTGACAGGTGTCCATTTCTGATCCTGTCAGCACATCAGAATAATCGATTATTCGCTCATACCACCCACTGATTATTCGACCATGACAAATATGAGTTTTGCACACCCCTAATTGAAATATGGTGAAATGCACTGTTCATGTTCAATGTTCATGATCGAGCCATTGATTTGGATTTAGTTTCCAAATGCAGTGTTGGGGAGTAGTGAACTACATGTAATTAAACTAGTAGTTTAACTACATTTTGCAGTAGCTTGCTGGTAGTTCAACTACATTCATATTTGCATAGTGATTCAAGTAGTAAAATGCCATTTTTTGTGTAGTTAACTATTGAAACTACAAACAATTTTGGGCCATAAAAGGAAAGGAATGATTTTTTATTTTTACCATTGCTTTTTTACTGTAATTGAACCACCTTTTTCTTTCATCCTGACCACTGTGAGGGCATGCCCAGGCAATGCATTCGTCAGGCAGCCACCGCCACACACTTGACCTTTGTGTAGTGCATGTGCAAAAGGGCGGGCATTGCTCAGTACTCACACAGTGACAGAGCAGGAGAGCACAGAGCAGGAGAGGACGCTGGCGCTGCTTGTTCGCCGCTTCTCCGTCTGCAAAACGCCAACTACCTGCTAACGTTGTGCTATAGTTATATAGTTATGGTTGTATACAGTTATATAGTAATAGTTATAGCTATAGTTTGCTATAGTTCGCTTGTTCGCCGCTTCTCCGTCTGCAAACGCCAACTACCTGCTAACGTTGTGCTATAGTTATATAGTTATGGTTATGTAGTTATACAGTTATATAGTTATAGCTATAGTTCTCCAAACTTCCAGCCAACGCCTAGTCGTGGATCCGTGGATTAACAGGCAAGCTCCCAAATTTTCTGTGACATTGCTGGATTTTCTATATACTCACCGTTGCTGGGAGGTAGAACCCGGACATCTCTGCTGTCAGTGCGGTTAGCCCTTGCGGCTGGGACCTCTGCCTCCTAGCCCCGCTAGCCAGCTAATGCTAGCCGCGACCGGCTCCTCGGCCAAGGGTGGCCGGCTTTCACCAGCATGACATTAAAATTCCAAACCACCGTGAGGCTCTTAACAGATGGAATAAAAGGACACAGTCTGGCTTCTCGCCCACGTTACATCCATAGAGGCTCAAGACGCAACTTTGTTTACTCCGAGAGCTGCATTCCATCTCTCTGGTCTGAGGGACGCTGTCTGGCGCATCCTATCGACGTCATCAGAACACTGTCGCACATGGACTACGTAGTAATGGAAGCAAAACTACTCCCCACTGCCACGTCATCGCTGGAAACACCGCAAGACCACTTCAGACCAAGCAGAACTTAACGAAAAATTAGGGGGGCCAAGATGGCGGCGTTGTAGGAGGACGTGCGTTTTTCGCTCTGTCAGGTTCGTAGGAGGGTTTGTGTTTAAACAACCAATGCAACTTTAATTACTGATACAAGGCAATGCACAAGTGACTTTTTACATGTTGAGATTATTTTAACTTGAATGGGGAAAAGGAGTAAAGGCAGGAAAGCTTTGTTCACGGACACGATACAAGGCAAGCTAACGTTGCACGAGCCTGTTGCTAGCAATAACTCCACAATCATGCAGGATTTAGTGGAACTTAATGAAGAGGGGGCCGAAGCTAACTTTAACCTCCAATCCGATGACATTGCGTTTCCACCTTTAGATACTTCGAAAAAACCTCCAACAAAAAAAACAAAACGTGACAGTGCAGATAACTCTGATATTTTAGCAGCGATCAATTCGCTCTCTGAAAAGCTTGATGAAACTTTCCGGAAAATCTCCGTCATAGAAAAAACAACTGAAGCTACTTCAAGGCAGCTGGAGAAGTTAGCATCGACAGTCCAGCAGCTTACTCTGGACGTTAACCAACAGGAGCGAACGCTGGAAAGCATGAACAATGAGATTCATAAATTGCAAGCTGAAAACAAGGTACTGAAAACGGCTGTTGCTGACGGTCAGCGTTACAGCCGAAAATGGTCCTTAAAGATCCATGGCGTGAGAGAGGAAGATGGGGAAGACATCAGGAGCAAGATCGTTGACATCCTCCGGAAAACAGCTCCCGTGATTCGTGATAGTTTCAAGGAGGGGGTCGATATCGTCCATCGCGTTGGAAAACGACGACAAGACAACTCATCTAGATCAATCATCGTCCTGTTTGCAATGAGACGTTACCGTGATGTTGTCTGGCGAGAGGCGAAAGGTTCGAAATTTCTTATTGATAACAAGCTGAGAATCACCGAAGCTCTGTCCCTAGGGGCCAGTTGTTCAAAAAATGTAATCTGGATCAAAATTATCCGGATTTGGAAATCCCATTTTATGCTATCCAGGATCAGGTAATCCGTCTTAGTTTCATGCCGGTTTTTCAAAGCAACATTGGATTGGATCACCCTGATCCAGATACACAGTTTTCAAGATTACCAAATCCGGATTACTAGTACTCTAAATGGGACAACATATCACAATGTGGACTACCAGCTATGTAAAGAAGAACAGGTAGAAGAGCCAACATGGTCATTTTAAGTGTTTCTTATTTTGAGACAAAATACAAAAATAACATAAACATCCACTTCCATTTATAATTTATTTTATGACCCCTGAGCAACACAACAAATAAGGCGCAATGTCCCTCTCTGTGATAATGTTGATGATGCACCTGAGCCTGATGAAGAACCAGACCAACCTCTGCCGTTCAGTCAGAATGAGGGACTGACTGGACGTGTAGTGAGGGATGCAATTGTTAGAAATTATTTTTGACAGGTTCATCTCTGATGATTGTTTCTTTGAAATGAATATACAGTGATGATGACAGAAAAATGTAATATATTATTTTTGTTTGTTATTGGAATCTGTTTGGGGGATCATTTTTATTTTATTTTTACTTTACTATACTGAAAGGCTTAATTGGTAGTCTGTCTACTTTATCTACTTTATCACTGTAACAGTTACACAAGTCAAGTGCAAAATATAAATAAAAGTATATACACTAAATGATACAAATGTTGTATTATTTGACCAATTTTAAAGTTTTACTACATTTTATCCCTGAAATCCACCCTGAAATCCTACCCCCTGTTGGGATCAGGATAATCCTGTTTTTTTGGATCAAAGTTATCCAAATCCCACAGGAAAGTTTTGAACAACACAAACTGAAGGTTTGATCCAGATTTAAACTAGGATTGGATTACGTGATCTAATCCGATTTCAGAATCCTTCTTTCCCTTTTGAACAACCCATTTTCAAGATTTGATCCAATCCGATCAC
Source organism: Ilyophis sp. 1 JC-2022 (assembly GCA_022702515.1). NCBI lineage: Eukaryota > Metazoa > Chordata > Actinopteri > Anguilliformes > Synaphobranchidae > Ilyophis > Ilyophis sp. 1 JC-2022. Next base: position 76,305,058 of record CM040405.1, read on the forward strand.
CAAAATCCGATCAGATTACCTTTGAACAACTGGCCCTAGAGGATAGAGCTGCACGAGAGAAGCTTTGGCCCTTAGTAAAGAAAGCGAGGGAAGAAGGGAAGAAAGCCTCGTTTCGAGGCCCTTTTGTCTTCATAAATGGGAAAAAGATTGACGGATCAGAGGTAACATAAGTAGCCTACTCAGTATCTTATAAATTACTAGTTTAGCGGAGATGTATGTCGCATGCTCAGCTGTGCTCTTATCTCAGTGTGATGGAAAATAGGCTTCCGTGCAAGTGAAACTGAGACTTTGCGCTTATTGACGAGCTTTTTTTGTTGTTCTAAGAACACTTTATACGAGACATTGCTGAGAGTTTATTCTCACGGAAGTTTAGTTGTTTGCACAAACAATGCGCAGTGTCTGACTCATGGACTATATTCATGGGCTTTTTATTTTAATTTTTACCTAATGTACCTGCTTTAGTTACATACATTTTCAATGCACTTAGGCAAGTATAATTTAGTTTCTCTTCTCCAATTGGTCGTATCTTGGTCGCTGCCTTTTTATCGCTTCTGTCTAAAGGAGCATTCAAATTACTGTTTTAGTTTGATTGTTTTTTTGATCCCATATTAGACAAGATTATACAATAATTTTCTTTGTCACTGTGTTAAGCCAATTCAAATGGTTGTTGATCACCACCTCCTCCTTGGTTAGTATTCTTCAGCACATCTTAAGATTTTCGGCGTTTACAGGTAAACCTAGTTTTCTTATCTTTTTTATTTTTTTTATTTTTTATGGATTTTACGTTTAACTCTCTTAATGTTATGTCTTTAAATGTCAGGGGTATTAGGGATCTTACTAAGAGGAAGGCTATCTTTTTACTGTGTAAGAGAACTGAGGCTGATTTAATTTTACTTCAGGAAACACATTCTTGTGAATTGGATACAAAATTCTGGAAAGCACAATGGGGTAACTTAGTTCACTTTAGTCATGGTACTAATCATTCTGCTGGGGTTTTAATCTTTTTGCATAAATTTAAAGGGGATGTTCTTGAAACAGTGCCTTCTTGCGATGGTAGGTGGATTGCCCTGATAGTCAAACAAGACAATGCTATCTTTATTGTTTGTAATATATACGGATTTAACTCCCATGCTTCTAACAAGACCTTATTTAGTGAAATATCATGCAAGTTGAAGGAACTCAATAACAAATATCAAGGCTCATACATAATTCTTTGTGGTGATTTTAATGAATGTCCGGATGATATAAAAGATAGGTTTCCTCCTAGACTAAGCCAAACCTCTCAGAGCAACAACCTTGTTTCGATGCTCTGTTCCGACCTCTCTTTGACTGATGCATGGCGTTTCTTTAACCCTGATGCAATGGAATTCACATGGTGTAATAGAAAGCTAACCTTAAAATCAAGAATTGACTTATTTTTAATTTCTTCATCTACCCTTCAGTTTGTGAAAAAAGTGGATCACTTGTATGCCCCTTTAACGGATCATAACCAAATCATTTTGAAATTAAGTGCTACCCTGGAGACCTCGGGTATGCGAGGTTATTGGAAATTTAACAATTCCCTTTTAAATGATGACTCTTTCAATGATTCTGTTAAAAAACTAGTAGAGGAAATCCTGGATGATGGTTTAAATAAGGATTATAAGGAAACATGGGAATTCTTTAAATATAAGGTCAGATACGTTGCGATTAAAAGATGTAAGGAACTAAAGAAAATAAAAAATAACCTCGAAATTGATTTGATGAATAGACGTCCAGCTACGGTTAGATCAAATTTATTTAGATATGGCAAAAGGAGCATTCATTAGGTCTAGAGCTAAGTGGCTAGAGGATGGTGAAAGGAATACAACCTATTTTTTTGCTCTTGAAAAAAGAAATTCTAAAAGAAAATCATTGACTGCCCTTAATATTAATGGAACTCCTTCTAAAGACCCAAAGTTGATTTCTAATTTTGTCACTGCATTTTACGAAAAATTATATGAATCCAAATTTAATGCAAAGGATAGCGCTAGTTTTATGGGAAAAAATCATACTAATATCCCCTCAATCGATGAAGATCTTAAATTTATCTGTGATTCTGAATTGTCAGCTATGGAAATTAAAGATGCATTATTTTCAATGAAGAAAGGCAAATCGCCAGGTATTGATGGTTTATCTGTCGAATTTTATTTGCATTTTTGGGAACTTATTGGTGGTCCATTAATCTCTATGTATAGAGAGTGCATCAGTCAGAGAGAGATGACAGTTACAATGAAACAGGGCATTATATCTCTTATCCCCAAACCTGATAAAGACCCTTTATTGATAGATAATTGGCATCCTATCACACTTTTGACAATAGATTATAAGTTATTGGCTTTAGCGTATTCCAACAGATTAAAGAATTGTCTAGATTCCATTATAGCTGAAACTCAAACAGGATTTATGAGAAATCGACACATAAGTTGTAACATTAGACTCATCTTGGACTTGCTGGATTATGCAGATGCAGTTGATTCTAGAGCTCTTATTTTGTTTTTAGATTTTTATAAGGCCTTTGACACTGTTGAGCATACATTTCTTTTACAGTCTCTCAAGGCATTTGGCTTTGGTAATAACTTTGTTGACATTGTCCATATGTTTTACAATGATATTAATAGCTCAGTTATAGTTAACTTTAACACTTCTCATAGATTCAAAATTAATAGAGGGGTCAGACAGGGTTGCCCTATTTCTCCTTTTTTATTTATTTTAGTTACCGAACTATTGTCAATTAATATTATGAATGACAGAAAGTTTAAAGGAATTTCAATTTTTGGGAGGGAGTTAAAAATTTCTCAACTAGCAGATGATACCACACTTTTTCTACAAGATAAGACACAAGTGTCTAATGCTATTGATCTGGTTAACCAATTTTCCAACGCTTCAGGTTTAAAATTGAATATGTCCAAGTGTGAAATTTTAGGCTTGCATGATTGTGAGGAAACTGCAATTGAAAATATCCCAATTAAAGACACCGTTAAATATTTAGGAATATTTATGACAAAAAATCTTATAGCTAGACAACATCTACATTTTTCAAGTAGACTAAAGAAAACCAAGTTAATTTTTAACATTTGGCTTCAAAGAGATTTGTCTATCCTAAACAATAAACAATAAACAATATCCTAGGTAGAGTTCTCCTTTCTAAAGCAGAAGGCCTTTCTCGTTTTGTGTATCCTTCTTTATCCTTATTTGTGAAAGATTCAACAGCTACAGAAGTAAATAAAATTTTTCTAGATTTTATTTGGAAAAACAAGTCCCATAAACTTAAAAAAGGTGTTCTGTCCAATAGTAAAGCAGAGGGTGGTCTTGAAGTCCTGGATTTCGTTGATACTGTTAACACTTTTAAGGTCAATTGGTTAAAAAGATGTCTTAACGATCCTGTTTCTGTTTGGTATTTCATCCCAAATTATATTTTCAGCAAAATTGGAGGTCTTTCTTTTCTTTTGTCTTGCAACTTTCTTCCGAACAAATTGCCCATCAAGTTATCGAAATTTCACCAGCAAGCCCTTCTAGCTTGGAAGTTGGCCTTTGTACACAATTTCTCGCCTCACAAAGCTTTTCTCTGGAATAATTGTGACATAATGATCAGAAACAAATCCTTATTCTTTCCTACTTGGTTCCAAAGAGGTATAAATTATGTTCTTAATCTTTTCGATGACTTTGGTAATATGCTGTTTTATGAACGGTTTATGTCTGTGCACAGTTTCCCTATTCCATTCAAAGATTTTAAATCTTTAACTCGTGTTATTCCTGCTGGAATAACCCAACTTGTGAAAAGCCATTTAAGTTATAGTGAGAACAGTATAACACAACCTCTTTTGATGTTAGATGGAATTAAACTAACAGATATTAAGTGTAATAATAAGCATATTCGCCAGACTTTTCAAAGAAAAAATAAGATTGTTCCTAGAGGCAAATTTTTCTGGAGATCTCAATTTGAAAATATTAATTGGAGAAGAGCTTGGCTCTTACCCTATAAATACTGTATTCCAAACAAAGCTAAGGTAGTACACTTCATTATTTTACATAAGATATACCCTGTCAATTGCCTTATTGCTAAGTTTGCAGACATTGATACGTCTTGCTCTTTTTGCAATCATAATATAGAAACTATCTCTCATCTGTTTTTTGACTGTGAAATATCCCAAAAATTTTGGAAAGACCTAGAATCTTATGTTTTTGAAGCTGCTAACTCTGTTTATTCCTTCACTCTAAAGGACGTTATATGTTACTATGATAATCCAGTAGATGGCACTCTTGAATTTGTAGTCAACTTCATTATTTTATATGCCAAGTTTTTTGTCCATAAACAGAAGTTTGCTAAGTCATTACCTGTGATTCCCATTTTCTCAATGAATTAAAATCTCTCCTCAGTTCTCTCAATTTGTTTAAAAATGCAAAGAATGACAGACTATTGAAACATTATAGATCCTTTTTCCCTGAAGTCTTTGACTAAACCTGTTTATTTATATGTGCATATACCCGTATTTTTTATTTTATTTTATTTTTTAATTTAAAAAAAAAAGTAATTGAATGTGTATAATGTATTGTATACTTTTATAATATGAACCTTGATATTTTGTATGTGCTAATATTCTTACCTGTTTGTTTGTATTATTTGTTCTTCAATAAAAAAAAATTTAAAAAAACAAACAAACAAAAAAAAAAACTTCAGACCAAGCAAGTTGGAAAACGTGGAGTGGATTTCAGTTTTCTGCGGCCCCTACTGAGACTCCCATCCACAGTCCCACCCAATTTAAAAATAGAACTATTTAACGCACAATCCCTCACAAATAAATCTTGTCTCATACACAACCACATTTTGGACAAGGGGATTGACCTCATGTGCCTCACTGAAACCTGGCAGCAGCAAGATGTTTACTCTGTGCTTAATGAAGCTTGTCCCTCTGGCTACAGCTACCTGGAGAAAGCCAGCAAAATTGGTCGTGGTGGCGGCTTAGCTGTTATACACAGAACTGACCTAAAATTGTCCCCCCTACCCCTGCCCGAGCATGCTTCATTTGAATGTCTCGCCCTCAGATGCAAACTCCCCCACCCCATGACAATACTTCTCATCTATCGGCCACCTAAACCAAACTCAGCCTTCATCCCAGAGATGTTCGACCTTCTCACTTCACTCTGTTCCACATCTGCCAATTTTGTCATCCTGGGAGATTTCAACATTCATGTTGACAGCCCCTCCTGTCACTCTGCAGCTGAATTTATTCAAATACTGGATCATCTCGACCTTAAACAGCACGTTGATGTCCCTACTCACACCAGGGGGCACACCCTCGACCTGGTCATCACCGACTCCGCCCCCATTACCAATCTGGTGGCGTACGATCTGGGTGTGTCGGATCACAAGGTAATTTCAATGGAGCTGCCATCCTCATCTCTATCCCATCACACCAAGTCCAAGCGCCAAATTTGTTTTAGAAACATTAAAAACATCAACCCTGACGCTTTGACTTCTGACCTCCAGAAAATCTCATCTGCACTTTTTTCATCAGCTAACGACTCAGTGGACTTCTACAATAAAACCCTGGGCAGTGTCTCCCGCTCAGCCCCCTGGTTCAACAGTGAACTACGGAAAATGAAGGCAGCTGGACGTGTACTTGAGCGGCGTCTTAAAACATCTGGACTCACTGTTCACAGACTAGCCTATCAAGATCACCAAAAGGCCTACTCAAAGTCCCTCAGAGATGCACGGTCACTACACTACTCCAGCATCATTAACAAAAATCCCGGAAACTCCAAACAGCTTTTCTCCACTATAAAACATCTCCTTAAGCCACAAACCCCATCACAAACTGAACCCACTGATGAACAGTGCAATGGCTTTATTGACTTTTTCCGGGCAAAAGTGAATACCATCCGTTCCCTTCTCTCCAACACCTCCTCTCTACATCTCCCAACTGCTGACCAACAGCCTGTGATTTCCCCGCATCTCTGCCATTTCGCTGAAGTCATACCGAGAGAGGTTGAGGGCATCATCCGCAAGATGAAACCCTCCACCTGCACCCTGGACCCTTTTCCCACTGCCCTGGTAAAATCTAACATCCGTACTCTATGCCCCCTGATTACTCATGTCATTAACCACTCCCTCCAAGCCGGCCATCTTCCATCTGCTCTGAAAACTGCTATTATCAGACCCCTCCTCAAAAAACCCACCCTTGACCCAGAAATTCTTGCAAATTACAGGCCCATTTCAAACCTCCCATTCCTGTCAAAGGTGCTGGAAAAAGTGGTTGCTGCTCAGCTCCAGGACCACCTAATTTCAAATAATATCTATGAAAAGTTCCAGTCTGGTTTCCGCACCGCCCACAGCACTGAAACAGCTCTGGTCAGGGTCACAAATGACCTGCTGATGGCGGCTGATGCTGGCTCTCCATCCCTTCTGGTCCTCCTGGATCTGACTGCAGCTTTTGACACTGTTGATCACGGAATTCTCCTCAGCCGCCTCCACTGCATCGGTCTCTCCGACTGTACTACTCTGGTTCCAGTCCTATCTGTCTGGGAGAACCGAGTATGTCACCCTGGGAAACGCAAAGTCCCGGACGTACTCTGTCACCTGTGGCGTCCCCCAGGGGTCAGTTCTCGGACCCATTTTATTCATCATCTATATGCTTTCCCTAGGCAGTGTCATTAGCCGGCATGGAATCTCATTCCACTGCTACGCTGATGACACACAGCTTTATTTAAAAACTGCCCCTAATCCCTCTGCCTCCTCATCATCTCTCACCACCTGCCTTGAGGAGATAAGGGCGTGGATGAAAAACAACTTCTTGCAGCTAAACAATTCTAAAACTGAATCCATCCTAGTTGGCACTCCCCACCAGGTTAAATCATCCCCCATAACTCACATCACCTTCTCTGGCCAAAACATTCCCCTCTCCTCATCAGTCATCAACCTGGGCGTTAGGTTCGATCCTCATCTGACCTTTGACGCCCACATCAAACACCTGTGTAAAACCTCCTTCTATCACCTCAAGAACATTTCAAAACTCCGTCCCTCACTCAGCCTACCAGACGCTGAGAAACTCGTCCACGCCTTTGTCTCCTCAAGGCTGGACTACTGTAACGCACTTCTCATCGGGATCCCTAGCAAGAGCCTTCAAAGGCTCCAATACATTCAGAACAGTGCTGCTAGGATCCTGATGAGAGTGCGTAAGTATGATCATATAACCCCCATCCTTCACTCACTTCACTGGCTTCCTGTATCCTCCAGGATTGATTTCAAAATCTACCTGCTTACACATCAGTGTATCCATGGAAATGCCCCCTCTTACATCAAGGACCTTCTCACCCCACAAACCTCCACCCGAAACCTGAGATCCTCAAATTCTTACCTTCTCCACCCACCCAAAACTCGGCTCCGCACTATGGGAGATCGCGCCTTCTGCTCGGCTGCCCCCCGCCTGTGGAATAATCTGCCTGATCACCTGAGGGCACCACAGACGGTCGAAATTTTTAAGAAAGGTCTAAAAACCTTCCTTTTTAACAGAACTTTTTCTTAAATTTATACTTTTGCTTTTATCTGTGCTTTTAGGTTTTATTATGGCCAGTTTTTTATGATGACTGTTACTGTGTTGTTGTTGTTGTTTTATGCTCCACATATGCTTTGTAGCACTTTGAGATCTCCTTAAAATGAAAAGTGCATTACAAATAAAATTTATTATTATTATTATTATTACAGAACTGACGAGTAAGACAACAGGCCCATTTTTTTAAATCAGTGCTGAAGTCTGTCAAACGGTCTAAAAAGGTGCAAGTTTACTTACTTTACTGTTTTAGTTGTAAGATAATACAAAATCCAGATTTGTTTACAACAAAAATATAACATTCCTTGCAATTTTGTCCTTGTGAAAACCCAGATGGGATTGTTTTGTTTAGGACAGGTTTAGCTCTCAGGGGTAGTCAGCTCACCTGTGAAAAATATTTCGCTATATTTTTTAATGTTTTGAATCTGAATTTGTAAAACTAAACTTGAATATATTAGGTGTCAATTCGTCATAAGTATTGATTATTGCTATTTATTAAGAAATGTTCAGAGAAGTTGTTGCATGCTATTTTAGTGCAATACCCCCAACTGGACTCTAGTTTCTGGAAGGCAGGTGTCTGACTGATGGACATTGTATACAAAACCAAAGCGGACATTCCTTGCACTTTCCCATGAATAGTGGGGTATTTTATTTTTTTGGTTTATGTATGACCTGTGAACAAGTGGACACTTCTTGCAATAAACTCAATTGAGTGGCATTTTTTGCTGGCATGTGACTTTTTTGTATTATATTGTGTTATAATTTTGTATCACATGTACATTGTCAATTTAATACTTTTTTAACAAAGTAGTTTGAACTACTATTTCTAAGTAGCTTTAGTTAAGCAAACTAGATTTCTCCCTAGGGTAGCTTTGCTGTAGTTCAACGTTTTCCAGTGTAAAGTAATTGGTAGCTTGCAAAGCTATGTTTTCAAAGTAGCTTCCCCAACACTGTCCAAATGTAGCCTAATGATTATCACGACATAATTTATTTGTGTATAGTCCATAAATAGATGTATTTAGGTATGTCTATAGGCAGGGGCAGGATCTTTAGAATAGGGTGGCCAAGAACACATATGAGCGTGGGCCCATAATACAACAAAATTGTGTAAAACAAACAAATGTGTAAAATAAATGCAAACCATTTTTGCATGATATAAAGCAAGTTTAGGGGGAATAAGCCTCTAGTGGGAGGACTGGGGGCATGCTCCCCCAGGAGAAAGTTTTCAAAAAACAGCCACAAAATGGTTATTCCCATGAGTTTTGAGAGTAGCAATAGGTCTAAAATCAATAAATAACTTGGCTTTGTTGTTGCAAAGAATATATTTTTTAAATTGCTTAAAAGTTTGCATATAGACTACAGCAATAGGGTTGGGGCCTATGATACCATCGTCTATCGACTAAGATTTATGGGCATCGGCGATTTACACACCGTGATGTCAAAGATGATCTGTGCACTGCATTCTAGTTTGACAGTTTAAATGGCAAATTGCCTCAATGGAAAGGGAATTAATTTAGGCCTGGCCTGTAGATACAATTTTATAGTTTTATTGCAATAAAAAACAAGTTTCCAGATTCCATAGCCTACAAATAAATTTTTATGTAGCCTACACATTGATTCAAGTTTCAATTGTGAGCACCCGTAATGAGCAGGGAATAATGTTGTGGGGGATTGTCCCTCAGATTTACCCATAGAGAGAGACTCTTCCAATCATTAGTAAAAAAAAAAGAAAACTTGCACTTTTGCAGCTTTATCAAAATATCCAAACTTTAGCTACGAGTCAAATAAGTTACCGATGTACCTAGCTAACTGCAAACTATTATCTGTCTACTCTGTATTATCCAGCCTATCACAGTAGCCAACTGCGGGCGTAAAACCTAGACTAGCCTACTCCACGTCGCAGATGCAAATAAAAAAACTAAAATAAGCTTTAAAAAAAACAATTGGGCTCCGTTTATTTATAACAATAACAGGCAAGCTTCTTTTAAAATTCAGTTTAATGTTAGGCATTTTAGTCGAACAACGAATAGGTTAACTTATCTTACCTCATATAAACTTAAAACTTAACCAGTTAGGCTACGTTAGGGTCTAGGAACTGGAGAGGTGAGAGGAGCCAGGACTGGAGTTTCAGCGATTAATATGGTTCCCCATAGCAGGCTGTCATGGAGAAACTTCTACTTTTTCTACCAAACAGTCATATTTTCAACACAGTTATATCCATAATACATATAAGAATAAGAATAAATCAAGTTATAGTCAAGTTGTTTTACTCATCGTATTCAACAGGCTCTGGTTGGTCAACATATGACTCCACACTGCACTCTAACGAATAGCAGCAACCTCCCCAGGGTCCTAGTGCCAGATTCCTCCGTGTGCGTTATGGTTCTGGGCTGCGTCCCAATCCAGTTTTTTCTCCAGTAGAGAGATACAGAATATGCTTAACAGAAATTTTCCTTTATATTCTCCCCTTTGGGACTTACATAGTTCCAACAGAAAATTTTGTTCTGAAAATGAATAATGAGGAAAAGCAACCTTTTCAAAACCTATGGAGTTAAATAAACCTCTTTTTCTTACAAATCATTGCCTCTCGTCGTCATTCATTCCAGTGTGTATGTAGAGTCAAAACTCTCCTCCCAGTCTTGGCTAGGGAGGAGTAAAAGACTAACAACTCTAGCCACATTTTATTCAATTTGTATGTAAGTGTGTGCAGGTATCATAGGCAGCCTTGCATCATGTAGTTTCTTATACAAATAAAGATTACACTGTAATTATATAACAAACAATAAAAATATATACAGTTGTGTTAAAAAATAAAATAGCAGTACAACATCAGTAACCTGATGAACCACTGTTATTAGTAGTAGTGATATTTCTGCATGGCAAATAATTTACTTGTAGCTGTAGTAGTGTAATAGGAAAACAACAGCTTTTCTTTTCTTCCTGTAAAAGAATAACGCAGGCTTGATAAAATTTGTTAATGCTTTGATTTGGAATTGAATGTGTAATGTTTCCACTACATTTGAAATATGGAACTAAAAGCTATTTAAAAATATTTGCACTTTATTAACTTTTTTTAACGCACTGCTATTTATTTGAACACCACTGTAACTATATAAGAGAATACAATTTTCAATTATACTATGTGTAATGTATTGTGGTGCACTCTCTGGGGTGTCCACGAGACTGAAAATAACAATTGCAATGTCCACACTGAAGGAATTGTATTTCAAAAGCTTTAATATAGTTAGCTTTTGAAAATAGGTCACTGTCTCTTTAAATCCTGTCCACTCCGCAATCCAATAGCGTCGTCGATATCCGGAAGCAGGGGTCGGTACACAGAGACGGATTCTCAGACGGTCCGGGATTGGGCGAGGCGGGGGAAAGTCAGGCAGGCGAAGGTCATACACAAGGCGGGTTTTCAGACGGTCCAGGGCGATGGCACACAGCACGTTCCTCCTACGAATATTAGTCACACACAGTTAGTTAATACTTCTCCAGATACTCTCTCTCTCGCTACGACTTACTTCCTCCAGTGATTTCCCTTGCGGTACTCTCCCGAATGAAGTATTCCTCCCCTTTTTAAAGGGCGCCTAATTGTTTGATTTCGCGCAGCTGAGACATGACGCGTTCTCAGTGCTAACTTGTGCGAGGGCAGAGCCGGAGATCCTAATATGGGCTTCCGCGGTACAACAGGGAAAAGCACATATCGGTCATTTATTACTATTCCTCTCGGGTTCTTCTGTCGGCTGCCACAGTATTTATGTAATGAGTCGATCTTCTGGCTATCTTGAGGAGCTCCTTCATACTAGGTGAACCAGCCAGCCGTCTCGGATGCTGACTGGTCTAACCCACTGTCCTCTTCTATTTTAGTTAAAGTCTATTATAGTTCTTTTAAGCTACTTCTCCGTCACTTCCTGCGCTGTCCTCAGATAAGGTGTCAGGGTGTTCCTTTTCTGGAGCACAGTCTGGTACTGGATTCAGGTCAGGGCAGTCTCCATCACCACCCAGTCCATACCCCACATTGACAGCTTGTAGGATCACTCCTTCACCATTCATGCGGTACCTCATAACTGGTTTCATCTGCTTAACAGTTGCCTGTACCAAGAAAGATCTCAACAGAGGTATTACACAACAAAACATTAATCCTACTATTACAATTACTCCTAATATTGTAACTCCTACTGAGTGAGTATAGCCTTCCAGTTTTCAAACTGTAGATCAAACCAGTCCCACACATCCTACATCATGACCGGCATTGTCTTTTACTTCTTTCTTTAAATTTCTTAGATTGTTCATAGCCACAGTAACTTCAGGAGCGGTGTTATTAGGAATAAAAGTACAACATTGGTCCGCAAACATTACACAAACTCCTCCTTTTTCTACCAACAACCAATCTAATGCTTGCCTATTCTGCCAAGCCATTTTACTAGTAGCATGCACCTGCTCTCCTAATGCACTCAAAGCATCATCCGTGTAATTAATGAATCTCTGCTGATTGTAATAGATATAATTTATCCATTCTACAATTTTATGTGGGGTTATCCACATGAACATTTACTCAAATCCTGCTTTCATTTCATCTCTTGCCTTAAACTCATTTGGAATTCCTCTAGGTTGTCCTAGACTATCAATAGTTACCTTAGGGTCTGCTTCAGTGTCTTTTGACTCTAATGGGTTTGCCTCTGATTGGTTCTTTATTTATTTGTCCTTCCCATTTCATTATAGTGACCTCCTGCAGCAACCGAACCCTTGTACATATTCCTTTCCACCCTTTAGGCAGGGTGGCCCTTAATTTTCTCCCTTCACATATCCAATAGAAATTTGCTATCACCTCAGATTGTTATACGTAGCTTTCTTTTGAGGGTATTGCTATAGTTTGATTTTCACACTGTTTACTGAGAATAACTTTACCATTGTATGATCCTGTAGCTTGAAAAGGCCTCAGTATCAGTCTCTAAATGCCATGTTACTTCACAATATCCATCAAATTCCCCTAAGTCCTGTGTTCCAAATGATTGATTAAAACATTCAAAATTCATTGTCTTATTGTATTTTACAGGACTTTTTTATCTGTCTACACCAATCCCCCCAACCTGCTTGATTATACCATTTAAAGAAACGTGACTCTCCCAAGAAGCCCGCTGGACAATATGGCCTTTCTGGGGGTTTTAAGTGGCAGAAATTACGATTCAAATCTGCACAGTTTTTGTAACTGTAAGGATTAGGGATCACTTCTAATACCGTTAATGGTGAGGGTGCACACATTAAACAACTCTCTTCTTCGTGCTTGCGTGCTGTATACCTTGCCCAGTCATACCACTCATTACCCTGTGTAATTTCTCCACCTCTTCTTACTTTTTCTGGTTTTTCCCTCGTTACTTCTATTTTTATAGTAGTTTCCATGGGTTTTGTGGTTACAAAATTATTTTCTGTTATCTGAGTTGGTATCTCCATATTCACTTTGCTTGGATTTATTACATGCACATTAATCTCACTTTGAACAGGAGTAAAGCTAGTTACATCACTCCGAGCAGTTACTATTTCTTGTTCCTGTTCTTCATTTTATGGCAATTTTTATGGGATTTTGTATTACTTCATCTTCTATCCAGGGTATCACCTGTTTAAGTATTCTAGAAATTCCATACTTCTTTGCTATATTGGGGTACACAACACTACTAATTAGCAGCTCATATTGTATTCATTCTATTATCACTGCCCTATCTACTTCTATGGTCCAATCATTTACTTTTAATTGGGCTCTGATTTGGCAAGAATCATATTCCCATTTACCGTCTCCCTCTTCTATATCCCTCTGCCACCCACATATTCTCTCTGTAATCCCCCGTTTTTTAAACACAAAAGACTTTCATCTTTCTCTGTGTTCTATCTGGTTCTGTGATTGTCATCATACTTTTCATAAATTTTTATGTATTGATCCATGGCAACCACTCGCCTCCCTCATCCAAAATTTTCTGTTTATTACATTACATTACATTACATTCATTTAGCAGACGCTTTTATCCAAAGCGACGTACAGTAAGTGCATACAGAAAGGTCATCGAAGTAACTACAGAACAGATAAGAAAGCACATTCTTCCCATACAGTAGCAGCTATCCCTAGTAATGAACACAATGCAGTTCATAGTGAACTGGGTAAATCAGCTGTAATACAATTCTATTCTAAATATTATAAACTTGACTACCTTGAGTACACAGTTCAACAAGAACACAAACCATGAGGTCCTAGATAAGTATTAGTCCAGGTGGAGTCTGAAAAAGTGCGTTTTCAGGCCATGACGGAAAGTAGGCAGGGTTGGCATGGAACGTAGGGGAATGGGAAGTTCGTTCCACCACTGGGGAGCTAGGGTGGAAAAGCTCCGCAGTCGGGACGAGCAAGTACCATTTACACGGAGGGGGGGAAGTGCAAGTCGCCCTGCAGTAGATGAGCGAAGCGGTCGAGCAGGAACATAGTTCTGGATCAAGTCCTGCAGGTAGACAGGGCCTGTCCTATTGGCTGCAGTGTAGGCCAGGGTCAGAACTTTGAACCTGATCCTGGCTGCAACTGGCAGCCAGTGGAGTGACCTCAACAGGGGGGTGACATGTGAAAATTTCAGGAGGTTGAACACAAGCCGGGCAGCTGCGTTCTGGATCAGTTGAAGAGGCAGGATGGCGCAGGCTGGTAGGCTTGCGAGCAGGGAGTTACAGTAGTCCAGGCGTGAGGTGATCATGGTCTGGACCAAAAGCTGGGTGGAATAGGTGGTCAGGTACGGTCGAATCCTCCTGATGTTGTACAGGAGGAACCTGCAGGACCGTGCCGTCGCCCTGATATGGTCTTTGAAGTTCAGCTGGTCATCCAGGACCACCCCCAGGTTCTTTGCAGAGCGGGAGGCAGCCACCACGGTCCCGTCAACGGTGATGGAGAGGTCAAGTAGCGGGGAGGTTTTGTGTAGCATGAAGAGGAGCTTCATAACAGTTTATACTCTGTTATTGTTAATGCCTGAGGCTCATCCCCAGACAGAGGTGCTAATGTTGGAACAGTCATGTTCTCCAGTCCCTCTTCTGCCTGGGTTAAGTTAAGTTGGTTCAGCAGATTCCCTACTATCCACATACACCATATCACCTGTTTCCATTGCCTTACCCCTTGGTATGTTGTGTGAGAGGACTGTTTGGTTCTGTGGTAATGGGTATTACATTGCTCTTGGTCCGGATCCCTCTTGGGACTCACTTGGGTCTGCACCTGGCCCATCTTCTAAGCCTCCAGGTGATAGACTAGTATTTGTCCTTGGAACCCGAGTACAATGATTCAAATGGTACCACGTGGTGCTTCCTTCTACCTGTATGGCTGTGGGCGTAGCCCTTACCACCTTGTACGGGCCTTCTCGTCTGGGCTCGTTCCACTTCCTTCGGAAGACCTTGAGGTACACTTAGTCCCCTGGAATCACAGGATCAGAAACCTTTGGCTCGAATTCAAGCTCTCGGCTCTTTTCCTGTAAATAAATAACTTTATGTATCACAGTTAGTTGTTTCATATATGCTTTAAGTTCCATCTGAAGCTGTTCCAGAGAGGGACCTTTATATGGCCCTCTCCATGCGGGGACAGGCATGGGTCGACCCTTAAGCATTGCATGCGGTGTTAAATGCGTCATTCTGTTAGTCTGCATGCGATAACTCATTAAAGTGGTAATGCATGAATCCAGTTAAGTTTTGTTCTGGCGCAAATTTTGTTAATTTTGGCCTTGTGACTGTGGGTGATAAACACATCCCAGTCTCTGTTTCATTCTTAATGGCTGTATTACTTCTTTCACAGTTTTTTGAATAAATGCTGATCCATTGTCTGAACTAATTTCAGTTGGTATACCAAACCTAGAGATAATTGTATCTTTTGCCATTTACTTTTTTGATCATGTCCACATAATCCATTACAAGATGTCTGAACTGTCCTTCTGGAACCAGAATGTGCCCTATTGGTGTTTTTCGCACACACTTCGCATTTTGCCAACGCATCATCTACCATAGGTTGTAAATAAGGCGACCAGTAACCTTGTTGTTTTATTTTTCTAATAACCTCCCCCCTTGCGCAATGGTCAAACCCATGCGCATCTGTTATTAGTAAATTTAACAACACTAGGGGTGCTACAATGTCACCTTTATGGGATCTCCACAAACCTGCTGCATCTTTAGTGGCGCCTCTTGCTTGCCACATTGACCACTCATATGGTCCTGCTCGTTCCTGCATCCTGATTATGTCATCAGGTTGAAGGAATGGTTCTATCAGAACCATTGGTGCCAATACTGCTGTTGTACAGTTTGAGGTCTTTTTTGCTGCCTCGTCTGCAGCATTATTGCCTTTTATTACAAAATCATTACCTTTTTTGTGTGCTTGACACTTTATTATGGCTAATTTTGGAGGCTGCATCATAGCCGTGATGAGTTTTATAATTTGTTCAGAATGTTGGATAGGCG
Organism: Ilyophis sp. 1 JC-2022; assembly: GCA_022702515.1. Classification (NCBI taxonomy): domain Eukaryota; kingdom Metazoa; phylum Chordata; class Actinopteri; order Anguilliformes; family Synaphobranchidae; genus Ilyophis; species Ilyophis sp. 1 JC-2022. Next base: position 76,321,089 of record CM040405.1, read on the forward strand.
TACCATCACTCTTTTTGAATTCTCTTTGTTTCCACACTGCTCCAAACAAATGACATACTCTGTGTGCGTATGCTGAATCAGTATTGATATTTACTTACATATTTACTTACATATTTACTTTTCCTTTCCCTATTTTACAGGCCTCAGTCAATGCTTTAAGTTCTGCCAACTGAGCAGAACAGGGCTGAGGACATTGCTCTAATTTTACCTCTCTGAACTCATCCCCCTGTTGCTGTACTACTGCAAATCTCGCATAGTTTTCCACATGATCCCTATAACATGAGCCATCCACGAAGAATGAGTCCTCAGCATCCACCAGAGGTACTGACTCCAAACCTGGTCTGAGTCTGGTAAATGCTAACGAGTCAGCCACGCACTCATGCGGCTTCCCTTCAAAATACAGTGGCACCATGTCTGCCGGATTCACAGTAGCACAGCGCTGAATGGTTACATCAGGATAGTTCAATAGTGACGAAAAAGCCAGTTCTAGCTTGAGTTTCTTGCATAAGTACAGCTGAGGCGTAGCCATTGCTCCGATTTGTTACGTACAATAGAAATGGTTCCGTGTTATCTGGAGCTGCTAATGCAGGTGCTGACTCCATTTCCTGTTTTATTATTTCAAATGCTTCTGATGCATCTACAGTCCACACCAGCCGCGCGTTTAAATCATGCACTAATCACCATTTTAATTTGTCTGCTTTAAGAACAGGGAGCAAAGGGGTATTACAGCAACTTTGAGTTTCTACTATTACTCCTGCCTTTATTAATCCTTCAATTGTTTTACTGATGCCTTCCTCTGCTGCAGGTTTTAGAGGGTATTGTGCCTTCCATGGTAATTTTACACCATTTTTTGTATTCACATATATGGGACTTGCTAATTGAACTAATCCCACATCTGTGTCATGTTTTGACCATAGCTTATCAGGCACCTTACCCTCCATTTTCTGTTTTAATTGATTCTGCCGGTTTGTTTACTTCCTGTGGGACCCCTGTTGTCACTGTTGTACACAGAATTGTAATAAAAGATTTGTCCCACGAAAAATAGATCAATGGATTTTCAGTTTTGAACCATTCTAATTCATTTGCTTGTTGAGTCTGGCATGTTGTGCCATTTTGTCACAAACTCTGTTTTTTCTACCTTCAGGGCTGCTCCCTGTTTTCCTATAATTATGCATTGAGATGTTATAGGCACGTTTACTCTCTCTGTTTGTTTCTGCCACCTTTTTTTCCATTCTGGATCACATGTTGGGTCATACATCATAGTACAATGATATTCCGATTTAGGTTTTTTCGCTTCAGGTATCTGTGCTCTAATGAACTTTTCCCATTTTGCTCCAGATTCTTCCACTTCACATCCTAATCTGCCTATCCAGTAAACATTTGCACATTCCCCTGACATTACCATTTGCCTATCCAGTCCTGCCTGATCCATGTATATCCCTTGAGGAGAACACATAATTGTAATTCCTAATTTACATAACGCATCGCTTCCCAATAGATTAATTTGATAGAACTTCTTTTTACAGATATGTGTACTGGAGCAGTCAATGGGCTCTGCTGCATGTATCCTGAGAATCCTACTGTCTTTGCATATTTACCTGAGAGGGGGAGGTGAGAGGCATAATTTGAACCTACACAGGTGTAAGTAGCTCCATTATCTATCATCATTGGTATGTCTCTTTTTTCTATTTGAACCTGCTGCATAGGTTCTTGATCAGCTTCAGTAGTTAGCATTGGAAGTTGACCCCCCCCCCCCCCCCTTAGGATTCTCTGGGCACCCCTAGTAACCTTGATTAGGCCCTCACCACGGATTCACAGGGCCTTGTGTCTGTCCCTGGAATCCATGGGGCTGTTGCCAATTTTTTATATTGCCATTTCCCGGCTGCTGGCTCAGCGGCCAAGGATTGACAGAGCAGTCGCGTTTAATATGGCCTGGCTGATTACATCCCCAGCATATGCCGGGTGGCCACGGTTGATTTTGAATTTGTCTGTTATTTGGTGTTTTGTTTTTCCACTGTTGGGGCTGTGTATACACATTCACTACAGGAACAGCGGGTTGTCCCTGGCCCTGAGGCATAGGCAGCCGTGATGGCCCCCCAGAAGAGACTACGGCTTCTGACCTGGGCTCCTGCAGTTTGGTTTTCTCCACTGCCTGGATCTTCTTCTTTTTTGTCAGTTCTCCCAACTGGAGCTGAGTCAACTTCTTTTGCACCTCTTTTTCTTGGTCTTTAAACTTTTGCTCGCTCTTGCGGTGTTTCTCCACTGTATGAATCACATAGTCACAAAACTTCCTGTGTGTTTTGGAGTTTAGCCCCACCACATCTTCCAGCTTGCTTCTCACAGGCGGGGACATCGCTTCCAGTTTATCCCCCTCAGGGTCCCGCTCTTCCAGCGTTTCAACTGTCTATGCAAATAGATAGCTGAATTTTCATCGTCCCCTATCACCTCCCCCTTAATTGATTTGGGATCAATCTTGGTGGGGGGTATTCCACTCTCAGAGTTTGCCACATCGCGGAACGGAATTGATCAAAGCTGGCACCATCAAGGTGTGGGGTGTCTACCGCTGCTTGTAGCCCACTCCCCATCAGCACATCCTCCATCCGAGCCATCCCTAGCAACCTCGCCAACAGAGCCTTGAGATCCCCCACCGTGAGTAGTTTCCCCATTGTCTTCTCCTCCAAAGCTCCACCCCCTCATGTATGTCTGGGAGGCGCTCCACTAGTCCCTGCATATCCTGTGATATGCCCTGCTGTTCCTTTTATCAGAATAGGGAACTGCCTATATCTAGCTGGTTTTTTCAACTTACGTTTGTCTCTCAACTCTTTTTCACTTATTGTAAAATGTACCTTTCCTCCGTCAATCTCCTCGTCACTCCAATCCTCTAGTTCAGGTACCTTTCCCTTCAACCTCGGACAGGAGATAATCGCATCTCTGTCCCGCCGAAGAGCGTATGTGCTCTTTAGGAGTGCTACATGCATCTATTCCTCTTAACCCTTCCATTGCCTCCTGCAACTCCCTCTCGCAATTCAACTTAATTATCCCTTTCCTTCCAATTTGGGAGGATTCCCCCCGAGACTCCTGAGGAACTGATCTCTTGTCTTTCTCCCTTGAACTGGCCCCAGCTAGAGATACAGTTCAGCTAGAGGGAGAGTTTGATGTAGGAGAAGGGGGGGGGAAACACTTTGCAATGTCAGCTTAATTTCAGTTAAAATACACCAAGTCATACACTTTGCATATGTTATATGGCAACTAATTAATTACCACAACCTTATTTTCCACCAAACTTCTCAGCACACAATAATGCTCGCTTTATGGAACTAATAAGAAAACTGATACAACAATAATCAATGCAATAATACACAACACAGAAAAGCCAACTTCAAAACTAACCCCCAATCTCCACAAAGGATTGAGTCTTTCAGCGTACTTGCCCTGTTGCTTCATTAAAAGGACTAAATGTATCACACCTTAATACATTTTAATACATTAAAAATCACGTGATTAATCTTCTAGAAATTTCTGTCATATATACAAGTACCCTCGAGGCCAATTTTCATGCATTTACAGCGTTTCAAAAAAACACAAGCTCAGTGTCAGTTTTATTTATTTTAAACATTTTGTTCTTAATTTGGAGAGACTTACTCGACAATCCACTGCCAGGGCGGCCCGGAACGGGCCACAGAAACCATTAAACTAAAACGAATAAAATTCGCTTTTACCTTTTAGGTGGCCACCTGGTTTATGCGGCTCTCTCCGTCCGACCCCTAGCGACAGATCCGTACTTCAGCCTCTAATTTCCAAATCCTGTTTGTGACGCCAAAGTTATGTTGTATCTTTTTCTCTCGAAAAAATACTTGTAGAGACAGGAGCTTGTATTTTTTATCAGACTTTATTAGCACTTAATAAGGCCGGTAGAGTCCATATGGATTCAACACCACCCAGTCTTTTATCTCATATTTTATACAATATGAATATACATTGTCCCTCCTTCCTTACAATGTCCGATGGCCAATCACCTTATTCCAAATAATAATAACTCATTAATAAGTAAATAACCAACGCCTTTTGGCGATGTGCCACTATTTTCCCTTAACTTATATATCTACATTACATAGTCTCACTTTTAACCCACTTGGCGTTTTTCCCCCCAGCACATCTGGTTTCTTACAACAACACACATCACCCTATGTAAGCCTGCTCATGTACTGATTTCACCTCTCTTCATGAGAGTCTACACATGCGCTGGTTTTTTACATGACCAGTAGAGATACAGAATATGCTTAACAGAAATGTTTCTATACGTTATGCAGCAACAGAGTATAGCGTACTGTGGAATGTGCCCAGGTTCTCTGTAGTTAATCTTTCTTTTAATTGTATTATTAGGCTACTCGTCTCTCAATATATAGGCTATAATTGGCCAGTTAGCCTAACAATTGAATTTCTTAATAACCAAGACGAATAGGTAAAATAACATATGCAGAATTTTACTATATTCACATTTATGCTGACGCGAAATGCGTTAACAGCCTATGTCATGCGAACTGATCAATGAACAGCACATATTTGGGTAAACTAGTTTTTCTAACTTTTCTAACCATTGCGCTCATTGCTGGTTCCAGCAATTTAAGAGGGTTGTATATGCTTTCTAATGTTTAAATCGTTTTGACTAAATCGAGTGCCGTCTTAAATGAATGACATTCTTTAACGTGATGAGGAGAAAACACAATGCTAATGTGCAACTCAGAGAAAACATTGGGATTTTTTTTACCAGTTAATTATTCAGAATTATTTCCACCCTTATTAAACAATCTCACGTTAGTTATCTCTTTGTCATTTGTTAATCATTAGCCTATAAGCTACATAATTGTTCTTGATTATTCAGGGAATTTGTTTGATTGACATAAGCAAGCAAAATAAACGAAAACAGGTTGAGAACATGTTTGGTTTAAATGCTTTATTCCAGCGCACGGGCTGTCCTACATATTTAAATGCCACACGATTTTATGGCACAAAGAAATAGGCTAGCCCACAAAAATTGCCGTATTTATTGATATTTGTTATTCAGTAAATCAATTGCTTGACTGATAATTAATGTCAACCGTGAGAGTTTCATCCGTTTAAAGGTAGGCTAGGCTACGGTGACAGACGTTTTACATGATCAGAGATCCCACGATACACCATTGTGCAGCATGCTTAACTTAGATGGGGTGAAATGCGTCTCAATTAAAATAACCCGCTCCGCCCTCGCTCCCTCCCACTCGCTAAACACAAGTGTATACTTTATTGGTATGTGCATCACATCCTCCCAAGTGAAGTTTGCAAGTGAAGTTTACGAGGGTGGAGCAAAAACTGGATTGGGACGCAGCCCTGGAGTCTCGATGGCGCATTTTGTCAAATCAATCTGAAAAGAACATGAATAATGAATAAAAGTAGTGGCTTAAAAATTATTTTGGGCGGGTACAGTAGATTTTAGGGGGGCTAAAGCCCTCTAAAATAGGTCTGGCAAATCAATGGTAGCCTGCTCGCAAAGATTTTAGGGATGGCACCTGGGGTGGCCAATCATTTCCCAGGGGGGTCCAGTCCCACCCCGGCCTGTCACCTACGTCACAATTTTGTCAGATACGCCCACTTTGTACTGTCCTCCTTGAGGTGTTACGAACCACAATTAGACAGCCAGCCAAACTCCCTTCAATAACGACATGAGAGTCAGGAAATAGCGTTCCGGCTCCAAGTTTAATGTTGACTCATGTAGCATGTAGTACAAAGTGGAGTGAAACTGTAAATAATACAGAAAACAATGAAATTACGATCTGCACATAAACACAATCACGTAAAGTACTAACAATCACATAGTACTAAATAAGTGCCTAATCAACAGCAAGATCATCAAAACAGATAGTAAGTCAAAACATAGTAAGATAAACAATGTTAGAATACTTAGCTTAGTATGTGCTGCTAACCAGCGAAAGAGAGCTATGTTAACCAGGCTGTTCATCTACACAGCATGTACAAAATATGAACAGTAGACTAAACATCTACACAAAATAACCTTTGATATGAAAGGATATGGTGTTTATGAACATTCTTACTCACAGACAATGCTTTCGAGGCGCTTTAACAACACGGATGGCAGCAGATATACAGGAGTGCAGCTTTCCAGCTCAGAGATTTGCCATACAATGAATTCTACTTCCTACTTCCTGTTAAACAAATGCTACAAACTAATTCACAGCAATTTCCAGCAGGTGGCACTAAATAAAAAAAAATTAAAAAACAGCTGCCTGGAAGGCAGAACACACTTGTTTACGCCAACCGCCATCTTGGAGGACCAAATGCCGGTGTTCCATAACGTTATGCAAACCAAATTCATAGGCTATCACATTTAATCAGGAGGTTGCTTGATTTTCCTTTATTGCCATCATCGGAATTTGCTTTGCGAAATGCTTACAGGTAGCTCAGCAATATACAAAATATACAGTGCACAACATCACAAAACAATTTCTCCGTTTTGGCGGTGTACAGAGACCGCGGCGCTGTGTGTATGGAGGAGAGTCGTGGAGGTGGAGTTTGTGTGTTGGACTGCTTGGTGACACTGGACATCTCGGGACAGCGGGGACTATTTTTAATCATGGCTGTATTGCACTTTCATTCACTTAATTCACTTGATTGATGTAATGATTCCGTTGGATGTCTTTGTTTGATATGTTTGTTTGTGTGTTATGGGTCTGCCCCACTGTCTATGTCTTTTTTGTTGTTGCTGGGCCTACAACTGAAGTTCCCTAGCGGGAAATAAAAGTTATTATATTCTATTCTATTCTAATAATACCAACATAAACAAATAATATAAGGAGTCTTGGGGGGTATATGTACGAAGCAGGTTTAATTACTGAGTAAAACCCGGAACCCTCCCAAATCTGGAACATGCATGGACTGAAGTAAAAAGAGCTGTTCTGGGTTTTATTGAGTTATCCAGCTAGTACTAACTCAGTAATCCTGCTTCGTAGTATACCACCTTGGTAAGTAAAGTGCTTGTGCAGTTCATATGGGAGCAAAGTGATACGTTACATGTTAAAGTATTAACGGTAGGCGACAGTAGCCCTACTTCAGCAATAAAACACATTTTAGCTCGATGAATTTTTATTCTTTTATTTTCTCAATAGGGAACAGTTGTAGCCACCATAAAAGGCGAATCAGTTCAACACATAAAGTACATTTACCGTTACTTTCATTATTACTTTCAAATACATTGTTATTTGGTGCTTAATATCGTTACGTTTTTTTTCGTCCTCTTCTGGATTCTCTCATATTGCTCGCACCCTGCCTGGCCAGCACAGGTAATGTTTACAGTTTATCCAATCTATTTTTCAGACATCGTACAACGTTGCACCCCTAGCAATGTAATAATAGTTCAAATGAACACTGTTTTGATGTTCACAATATGCTTGACGTATCGCATCAGGTTGACCTTAATGTTTTGCAGGCGTAGCAGTTGTTCACACAAATGATATAGCTACTAACGTTAGCTAAACCTAGTGATTAATTCACTTTTAACTTTCTAACATTAAGATAATGCACATAAACATACATTAGGCCAGCTAGTTATGTATATATTAACTGGCTAACTTTATAATTTGTTCATAATAAATGTAATTTACCATGAATGATCCGAGCCTATGCTGTAATGATCCGAGCCTGGTTGCTGTCTAAATCCAGCTCACTCCTCAGTGCTTTCAACCAGTTTCTTCTTTTGGTCGTAAAATTTAGTTTGTTCACACGGCCTGGTGGTTTAGCTACTAGTGCGTACTCAGATTATCATGCAAAAGGACATTTTCCCCGTTTCCCAGCTTTATTCGCACATCAATAGCCTACGCAGTGCAAAAATTAGTCATTGTAGGACAGCAATCATAGTAGTGTTAGCTACTTGACTCGTTTCATGGAGTAGCAAACACTACTAGTAACGTTAAGCGTCTCTGTTTGGGTTGGTCCTCCAACATGGCGACGCGTCCCTGTAACCATGAGTAACTACAGTGCTGGTTCTATGTGACAGGCCTCTATTGGCACTATGCATGGCGGCTGTACTCCGCATTTCCGGTAAAATCTCAGCCAGCACCATTACTTCCGCCACAACGCAAACAGCAGCCAGCTATTTAGCGAACTCTGTTTCTGTCAGTCAATTTGTGACAAACTGCATATTTGTGACTTAGTTAGATTTATTAAATATTTGTCCATTTGTTGTGTTTACATTATAAGTTAAAAAAAGTGTGAAATTTGTCAAATTTGAACTGCGCACGGAGCATTGCTAACCTGCACGAATGGCTCTGAATCACGTAAAATCTTCTGTAGGCCTGATGCATAAAAAACATAACGTTAGCTAGTGTAAATAACCTAAAACTGAAGAGTTTATACCTGCTACTTTGTAGTACTGTTTAAAAAAAAGGTAAGGATAGACAGGACAACATACAAGCAGGAAGATTTTCAAGATAGCTGAATGAGTGAAAGGCTGCTTTCGATGTTTATTAGGCCTGGCCTCATGCTTCATTCAAGTAGCAATAATTGGGGAAATTTCTCGATGATTATCAATATATATCTGTACATTTCAAATGAAAATACTGCCTGTAGACTTGTTGAATATAGCCTATAGGCTAATTATGACAATACTCAATAATAAGAATGAGCTCATGTAATACAAACGTTTGATTAAAATAAATTGGCCATCACACGTGCAGCGTTTGTTTTTATTTTATTTTATTTTCCGATTTAGGCTAAACTACTGAGCCCCCCAAAGAATAGGTAAAAATATATATATAATCTCAACATGGCAATCCGTAGGCTAGCCTACTCTTGGTTTTGCGATCTGTAGGTTACCTAGTTTTGCAATTCGGGCATAGCCTGCAGTTTTTGCAATCCATGGTCTACGTAGGGTTTTTTTATGAAATCAATCGGTTTTGCAATGTTAAATCAATTTGTAAATAAAGTGTTAATTGCAGGAAAGTCAAACACGAAAGTATCATGGCTACAATTCACACTAGAGGAAACGGGATAAATATTAAAGTGATATAACAACAACCTGTCGGTAGGCTATTGGGATGGCTAGGGAATGTTGTGGCAGGACTTGAAGCGGGGTGCTGGCAAACCCCACAGCTGTGTCAATACCACAGGTAAGTGCCATATCGCTTTTATAAAATGGTTTGGGCTTATACATTGTGGTATATTTTGATATCAATACAGACCACTGTAATGGCCAACTATATGAAAATAATCCTGTTACTAGGAAGATGCTTTTCTGTGGTAGGATGAATTCCAAAAACAGTTCTAAAGGCCCATTTTAAACAGACAAATGTGCACACAGCACACATTCATGGCCTCACATTCAAGGGCATACACTCACGCCAGAAAAACAAGCTCATTATTTTTATCGGCATTGGTCAATGGATGACTGTCCCAAGCTAGGCACACAGTATGATCTCATCTTCAACACCTGAAAATCAAGGACATATACACACACCCACACGCAGGAAAATACAAGGGAAAAACTCAATCTCAGCAAAAGCAACCATATTGCAAAACACAATCTAACAGAATACGAGTCTCCCTAATTTCCCAGAGACCGTTTTAGTTCATACACATACTTATCTCAAAGAGGAGGTAATGGACCCATTCACACACACGCACACACACACACACACACACACACGGGAACTAGATGAATACACATTTATGTTCCTAGCCCGTCTGAAGAGATAACAAGAGTGACTTCCTAACATTCCTTGGGGCCTGCTCGTTAAAATGTCTAGCACCCTAGCCTTGGAAATGTGTGTGTGTGTGTGTGTGCAGTTCGAGAACTAATAGTTTATTAAATCCAAAGAAAACATTTCTCTTTTTTTTTTTTACAAATATTAGTATTGAGGACTAAATTACAACAAACAAATTTCTCATGTTATAAGGAAAGATGTTGTCTTTGGTTCATAAAGCACCCACCTGTGGAAAATAGCATTGGAAAAGTTTATAGTTAGTATTATTTAACCCATCAGAGCATTGTATTATTATGTATTGAACTACTATGGTCAAACCATGGCCAGGCTGTTTCTGATATAATTAAATGATGGCATTTCATCAAGACTACCATATAAAATAAGGGTCATATGTAATGATTAAGTAAAACCAGCATCAATTGTAATGCTTAAATAAAACCAGCAGAGGCCGCTGTTGACCATGGAAAAAAACTATCTCCCAGGAGGCGGGAAAACCCCTCGAGGTCAAAAATAAAGGATAAAAGGTTATCTGAACTTTCATGGATGCTGCTGCTGCTGCTGTTTTGTTTTGTTTCTGTCATTAACAGACCTGTTTTACATCCTGTGGGTGAGCATGAAACTGATGGACTTAGACTGGACCGTGTGATTGAGTGTTTTTAACATATGTATGCTTAGCCGATCAGCCTGGGTATGTATTTTCATGCAAAACTTTTTACAATAAATCAAGTTATATCAGATTCTGGAATGTAGTGTCTATTTGGAAGAAAGTTTGAATTAGTGTAGTGGAATGGTTCTGACCCCTCCCGACAGGGCGGTGAAAGGATTGTTTTATTTATACAACAATATCTTAGAATAATCCACCAAAGAAAGGCAACGCAACATTAAAGATTGTGTGTCTCTGCTGAATTTATCAGGTTACTAGCAATGTGGATAACGTGGAAATACTAAATCGGTTAGTAGCGCAAGCTGTTGGTAGCAACATACTTTCATAATTGCATAGATGCGAGGACATAAAACAATTGAAGCCCTTCTCAAGTTTGCTTTTTTTCTGCATTTGTGAACAGCCTAGTAATATTGCGCACATTGTTTTTAATTTCGGCAGTTGTGATGCTTCATACACAATCTCTCCTGTGTATAAATATGCACTTCCCCTTAAACAGGAAATGAGTGTGCTGGCTGAGACAAACCCGGAAGCGTTGCGCGCATAGAGCCAATTCATTTTTATTTATTGGGGGGGACATTGTGGGGAGTTGAAAGGGTGGGCTGTAGCTTTAGAAAAACATTTATAGCAGTGGTTGAAATTGTCAATTGTGATGGCTTTTTATAAAAATAGCATGCAGCACATAGAACAATTTTAATCATAATAAAGTCAATCACAATCACGATTGCCCGGGGCAGGTAAAAAAGAAAAGAAAAAAAAGCATTCGGGCAGGTGGGCTTTACTCAGTGGTTGCCCAATCGGCAAATGTTTTTTTTTTTCTTTTCTGCGACCCATCTCTCTCAAATTTAACCGAAATATGTATGGTTATGAGATGCCATTTCATGATTACACGACTGTGCACTGTGTCGTGGAAATTTTCCCTTTTACACACAGTGAGCACACTGATCAAACAGAACCACAACAAAACCGTATAATAAAACTTAGTATTTATAGATAAACCAGAATAAGAGGGGTTTCACCAGATCTCTCTCCCGAACAGGAAGTACAGAAGACTTTTCCTTCTGATTTGCCACAAGGGGCGGACTCTATGTATAATATCACACAACTGTTATGTTCTGGATTTCTGTCTGTCTGTTTGTATTATTACATCATGATATTTATTCTGGATTTATTATTTTTAATTTCATCAGTGCATTCCCCTCTGTTCGTGGGTTGTCCGAGTCTCACCTGTGTGTTTGTTTACAAATGCACTATTCGGGTGACTTCAGGAGTTTTCGTCGGTTAACGCTGTATTTCCGAAGTCTCGTTTTCTGCTACTTCCTGATTCACCTCTCGTGATTACTGTGCACACTCCGCTCCTATTCGAGCCCGTTGTTTGTTATGCATGTTTCCGAGTCCCTTCCATGTTTTCGTTATGTTCTCGTGATTGAATTATTGTTTACCTAATGTGTTAACCTCACGTCGTTTGTTACCCCTCCCTTTCCTATGTTTATATAAGACCCACAATTCTGTTTCTTCTCCATCAGAATGTTGATCATATTTCCTGAGCCAGAGATTTATTGAGACACCTGAGACACCCTTCTGTACGACTTCGATTTTGCCTTTTGATTCTGTTTGTTTGCTTTTGTTGTTTTATTGGTTACCGACTTTTTGTTTGTTTTTTGACTTTGCCTTTGCCTGACGTTTTTGTACCGTTGCCTGTGATTTCCCGGTTTTAGATTTTTGGATTCCTGACTACTCTCCTGCCTTTTGATTTGGTACTGTCTCAATTCTGATTCCCTGGCTTTTGATCCCTGACTGGAAATAAATCACGTTCTTGCCTTATCCTGTCTGCGGTTGGGTTTTCTGAGTCCAGACGTTTCAAGTACAGAGAAAGACATTTAGCTGACAACCTAAGTTTAATAGTATTGAGTCTTCAGATAACTTCTCAAGCAGACTCTCACTAACAATAACATAGCCGTTTATCTTCTAGGCTGCCTGTTTTCCTCTAAGAGGCAGTGTAGTATAATGGTTAAAAAACTGGCCTTGTGACCCAAAGGATGTAAGGATCTGTGTTTTGTGTGTTATTTTGTATATTTATTTTGAATGTATTGTTTATTCGTAGTTTTTATCTGACTTGTTTATTTTCCGGTTTTGCCTAGTTGTCCCGTGTCTACTTGTTTACATCTGATCTGTCACTCCCTGTTTACGTCTCTGTACCATTCGGGTGATCTCATTGGTGTTCGGGTTCCCTCTTGCTTCACACCTATCTCTGTGCACTTAGATTTACTAATTACCACTAACATACTAACGATAGATTAGACCTACTAACTCCACTAACAGACTAATTTGTATATACTTACTAATCATACTAACGGCAGGGGTGTGTATAGTTACTAATCTCACTAACATATTAGAGCGCACATTTTCATGCTGTTCTGTCCTTGCTAATCATTCCCAGCTGCATCTGATCTTCTCTCCCTGTCCTCTTAATCTATGCACGATTTCCTGAAACTCCAGGTCATCTGTTATCGTGTGTATGTTTGGAATCCAGTCCGCGTTTTCCCTAGTTGTCTCCGTGATTGTTTCATTGTTCCCAAATGTATTTCAATTGTCTCTCATTTGGATCCCCGCCCTTTGTGTCATTTGTACCTTGTGCATTTAAGCCCTGTGTTACTTCCAGTCTGTGTCAGAACGTTGATTTACTTTTCCTGTGCCTGCGTGTTACTTAAGCCAGTGATCTGTTTTATACTTCGGAAGATACCCTTTGCCTGACCATTCTTTAGCTTAACCCTTATCTGCTCTGTTTGTTTTCCGGTTTTGATCTTGCCTGTTATTTGACCATTCTCCTGCCTTGTCCCCTGGTACTGCCTGATTTTTGGATTGCCCTTGATTGCCTGCCGTTTTTGTACCTCCCTACTTCTGACTTCCTGGCTTGACTCCTGCATGGTAAATAAATTACGCCTTTTGCCTGATCCTGTGGTCCGCGTCTGGGTCCTTACCGCGAACGTAACAGAGAACGTAACAAAGGATGCAGGTTCGATTCCCAGGTAGGACACTGCCGTTGTACCCTTGAGCAAGGTACTTAACCTGAATTGCTTCAGTATACAGGTGCAGCTCAAAAAATTTGAATATCGTGAAAAAGTTCAATATTTTTTGTCACTCATTTCAGAAAGTGAAACTCATATATTATATAGATTCATTACACATAGAGTGAAATATTTCAAGCCTTTATTTCTTGTCATTTTGATGATTATGGCTTACAGCTAATGAAACCCAAAATTCAGTGTCTCAGAAAATTAGAATATTTTGCTTTAACATATTTTTAAAGCATCATATTTAACATTTGGTCACACATTTGGTCCTTTGCATGCTGTTACTTCCTGAAGTCTGTGACCAATCAACATCAAAAGACTCTCGATATCTTATTTTCAGGTACTGTTACAAGCGATACTATAACCTCTGCATTTGAACTGATCTCTATGAGAATTGGGGGGTAAGACTAGATTCAGCTGTAAATTACCCTGGTACAGTATGGAACACATGACTGGCGAAATGGCTGTACGTCATCAAGGGTCTAAGGTATCAAACGAGCCCCAAACCATCACTCTGGGGCCAGATATGGAGTAGATGTGGATTGATCCCTTTAAGGGTTGTTTCGCCTGACTTTTTCCCCCATAGAGTTCTATAGGAAAATGAGTCAGGAGAAATAACCCTTGCAGTGATCCATCCACATCTACTCCATATCTGGCAACAGAGTGATGGTTTGGGGCTCGTTCGATAGCTCAGACACAGACAGATATTTGGTTTGTATGAATGCAAGCACATTTATACTGCATTTGGGTAATAAGGATTATATATGAAAGTTATGTTTAATGGAGTGATTGTCTCCATGTTAATACACACACATTGTAAAACTGTTATGTTCTGAGTCTGTGTTTTGTATTTCTGTCATGTTTAGTATTGTCAGTTTATGAAGCATACATTTTTCCATGTTTTCCGCAGCCTTGCGTTCTGTGCTGTCTCTCTCGCTTCCTCTCACAGAGTTTTACTTTCGTTCCTGTAAGCTTCGTTCGTATTACCCTGCACTACTAATTCTTATATAGGACTTGCATGATTACTAAATGGCTAAACACGGGTGTGGTTAACTATCCAGTCATTGTCTTGTTAACTAACTACTAACGTCAGGGCTAGGATAGGATAACTACTAACGATTTACTAATCGCCTTGTTATGTGTCTCAGTTCTCTCAAGCTGTTTTCCATTTCCTGCTATTCTCAAGCTAAGTGTTTGCACCTGTCTACACATGCATTTATACCAGCAGTCTTAGTCTCTCGTTGTGAGTTCGTCACACTAAATTGCTAAGCGTAGTCTGTTGCCTGTTTTTCCCTGAGTAAGCTTTATCTGTGTTTTTTCCTCGAGTCATGTTTCGTGTTGTACTTAGGTTTTTTGTTTCTGTTTGTTTCTTAGTCTTGTTTCAAGTTGTTGATTTCCTGGCCTTGACCTCAGTCCGTGTTCTCGCGACCCTGTCTCTGGATTCCGTTTTGTACCTCTGCCGAGCCTTCCCGATATCGACCCCTGCCTGTTTTGACTTCCCGTTGGATCTTGATTTTGTACCGTTGCCTTGGACAATAAACTTAGGTTTTTTTTTGTACTCCTGCCTGCTACTGGATCCACCGATCGTAACAGTACAAACTTGCCATCTGGGACCCAGCAGGCCTATCTACCCCATGGAGATCGATCCCTTCAGCTCTGATTCCTATGAGGAATACCTCATGGGGATCTGGGGGCAAAATCCAGAGTTCGCCCGCCGTCATGCCGACCACCACCCACCACCATGGACTCCTCAACCCAGCCCCCACTCCATTAGGCTCAGAGTTATTTCACTCCAGCCGACCAGCTCCGAGTCAAAATACAAACCTCAACCATCATTCGCGGGAACCCGTCTAGCCCTGTGCCCGGGTAACTATGGGTCCAGGCGTAAACGATCGTCCTGGTTCCCGGCTCCGTTAACGGGCTCGGCTACCCGTTGATGAAGGATCCATTGTCTTCCATTGTCTTCCCGTCTCGTTCCACGCCTCCTGTCCCGTTCCGTCCCACACCTTCTGTTCAGTCCCGTTCCAGCTCTCCGGTCCCGCCCCCGTTCCAGCGCTCCAGTCCCGCTCCGTTCCAGCTCTCCTGTCCCGCCCCGTTCCAGCTCTCCTGTCCCGCCCCGTTCCAGCTCTCCTGTCCTGTCCCGGGCCCCGCCTCCTGTCCCGTCCCAGGCCCCACCTCCTGTCCCGTCCCGGGCCCCGCTGCCTGTCCTGTCCCAGGCCCCACTGTCCCGTCCTGGGCCCCGCCTCCTGTCCCGGGCCCCGCCTCCTTTTCCGTCCCGGGCCCCGCCTCCTGTCCCGTCCTGTTCCAGCTCGTCTGTCCCACCCCGGTCCATGCCTCCTGGCCCTCCCCGGTCCGTTCCTCCTTTCTGAGACACGACTACTTTTAAAACTGTTTTGACCAGCTTCAATCCATGTTTCTGCTCCAACCCCCACGTAAGCGTGAGTTTGAAAGCAGGGACAGGCAGGAATCAAGCGACAATGAGACGGACAGATCTGAGCGAAATGGCTAGCTGAAACTTACAGAATTTGCGATGTTCCGAACAGAAAATCAGTGGTATGGAAGCATTTCGGGTTTAGAAAGAAGATCTGCCAAGTATTACATTACATTACAGGCATTTAGCAGATGCTCTTATCCAGAGCGACTTACACAGCTTCTTATTATATCTTATTACATTTATCCTATTCCTATACAGCTGGATATATATTGAAGCAATTCAGGTTAAGTACCTTGCTCAAGGGTACAACGGCAGTGTCCTACATGGGAATCGAACCTGCAACATTTTGGTTACAAGTCCAGTTCCTTAACCGTTATACTACACTGCCGCCCTAGTAGAAATCAGATACACAGGCAACACCACAAACATGATAAACCATTTGAGCCGACGACACACCAATGATGTGAAGGACAGCAGCGGGTTAGCAAGCTAAACTCGGGAGTCATTGACACTTCCCCTGAGTTTCCTGGAGAAATGGCCAAACAGTTCTATTTTTTTGTATAATTGTTTTTATTAGTTTTTATACACATACCGTGTCCAGACAGTTAATTGTAAAGTGCTTCCTGATATTTAAATTTAAACCATTTTCTATTCAAAATCGAGTAAATGTATACCTGCTCTGTATGAAGAGGTGAAGAAAACTGTTCGACTGTCCTTGCAAAACGCCACAAGAGTAGTTTTAACTACGGATGGATGGGCATCTTGCTCCACCGAAGGTCTAGATCAGGGGTGGGCAATTCCAGGCCTCGCGGGCCGGTGTGTATGCATGTTTTTACTGCCACCAGTTACCACGGCTCAATCAGCTAATTAGTCATACACACAATCACCGATTCACTCGTAAATTACAGAACAATAAAACGCTACAATACACGCATACCGGCACAAGAACATTCATCAGCTGCTGTTCATATCGCGGATATGTAGATTAAAATATCAGATCATGTAAACGATTGGGCTAATTCAATAATTGTTAACTGGCGGCAGCAAAAACCTGCATACACACCGGCCCGCGAGGCCTGGAGTTGCCCACCCCTGGTCTAGATCGTACTAAGATTTAGGAAAGTACTATGCATGACACTAACCTATAGGCTATTTCATTTTTCTTGGCCCAGTTTAGTAATTGTTATACATTTTGCCATTTTCATTTTGTAAATAAAGGAAATGTATTACGATACCATGTCTGACACTGTTTGAAAAACAATAACCTAAATAGGGCAACTTTAGAAAATACACTGTTAGTCATGTTTATTGCTGCATAATTTGCTGCAGACAGCTGCAAAATATATGGCATGCCTTAACAATAAACATAATGCTGTGAACTTGGCGTAAGGTTCTAACTGAATATTTAATTACTGCTGACTGTATCGGTATCAAATCACATTAGCATACCTATTACATTTTTTAAAAGTATCAAAATTAATCAAACCGAATGATTACATAATAAATGTACTACTGATTATTTTAACATACACTGCTCAAAGAAATTAAGGGAACACGTAATCAACACAGTATAACACCAAGTCAATTAAACTTCTGGGATATCAATCTGTCCAGTTAGGAAGCGTAAATGATTGTGAATCAATTTCACCTGCTTTGGTGCAAATGAAAGCAGATGGACAGGAGAGGCAACAGCAAGACAACCCCCAAAAAGTAAATGGTTTTGCAGGTGGTGGCCACAGACCATTTCTCTCTCCTTATTCTTTCTGACTGATTTTTCTCTAGTTTTGCATTTTGTCACTACTGGTAGCATGAGGCGGTACCTGCAGCCCATTTAGGTTGCACAGGTAGTCCAGCTCCTCCAGGATGGCACATCCATACGTGCAGTCACAAGAAGGTTTGCTGTGTCTCCCAGCACAGTCTCAAGAGCGTGGAGGAGATACCGGGAGACGAGAGCTTTACCGTTTTACACTGATCACTGTCTAATTGACCTAACACATTAGAGCCATAACCTATAACACACAGTCCAAACTTCATACTATGTTTAAGTACGACTGGACCGGACATTTTCCATGACACCTGTGGCCATGCTTGGTAATCTTTCAGGAAAAAACTATTTCTATTAATTACAGGAGAACGCAATCCTGACAGATTTAATAGCACGGAGAAGTTAGCTTTATTCCACCGTTTTCCCATCCCTGGGTGAGCACTCAGTCCCATGAAGCATTTTGCATGCTCGTCCTTCAGATTCTGTACTTGTAGAAGAGGGCCTGCTGTGGAATGAGGCATGTTGGGAGCTGATATTACCGTCACATGCTCCTTGAAGTGGTGTTTCTCTTTGAGTTTTTAAACTCTGTGAGAACGAAGCCGTCCTGTGCGTCGGTCGAGGTGGGTCTTTCACCCTTATCCCTCTTTCTTTGGCACTGGTGGAGCCCCTTTTCAGTGGCTGGAAAGAACCCAAGAGGCGCGGCCTTCCACTTGCACGGCTGTGGGCGTGGTGAGTAGTACCTGGAAAGGGCCCCTCCACCTGGCCTGGTGCCACTTCTTCCTTCTGAAGTCTTTTATCACCACCCAATCTCTTGGCTGCAGGTCGTGCAGAGGGCCGCTGGCTGGCTCTGGGAGAGCTGCTCTAACCTGCACAGATCTCAGAACATTGGTTAGCTGAACACAGTAACTCACCATTCAAGTGTCTGTCAGGTCCTTGTCCAGCATCAGCCTTGGGGATGACATCCAGTCCTCATGGGCCGCCCTGTGATCAACTTATATGGAGACAACCCTGTAACAGTGTGGACTCTCCCCCGCATACCTGTAAGGACAATTAGCAGGGCCTGGACCAATCCAGACCTATCTCTGCCATCACTTTGGTTAACCGATTCTTAATGGTTCTATTTACCCTCTCTACCGCCCCCCCCCCCCCCCCCCCCCCCCCCCCCCCCCCGCCCGCTGAGGGTGTTAGCACAATGGGACTTCAACCGGATCCCCAGTTGTTCAGTCATTTTGTCCAGTACCTTGTTTAAGAAACGTGAATAAGCTCTGTTAGTAGGGCCTTCGCCACTGCTGCAACATCAGCTTTCCCTGTAGGAAAAACTTCAACCCATTTTGAAAACATATCAACGAGCACCAAACAATATTTCTTACCCCTGCATGGGTTAAGTTGAAATCTATCATAAGGTATTCGAAAGGCTCCTGTGGAGCTGGGTGGGCCACATTTGGGACCTTCTGGCCCGCCCAGCATTATTTACAACACAAATAACACACTTTTCAAAAAAAAAAAATTTCATGAGTAGAAAATCCGCTCTTGTCCCAGTGTGAGGACATCAGAGATCATTCCCCCTTTTGACACATGATCCAATCCATGTGTCAACTTAGCATAGTAAGAAAATAAAAACGAGGTAAACAGGGTTTACCAGTGGGGCCTAGCAAGACTCGTCAGTGTAGGCGCCGTCCCGTTTCCATTTGGCCTTTTCCTGGGGTGTGGCCCCAGCTTGACAGTCCTGTACAGAGGCCAATGGTGTTTCCGTGGGATCAGCAGTTTGTGTTAGCAGACTGAGAATTGTGTTGGGAGGGGCTGATGCTGTAGCCTTGGATGCATCAGCAGCAGAGTTACCTTGAGAGAGATAAGGAAGCCTCTATGCTGCCAAAGAGCTCCAAAGTTGTGCACTACTATACTACAGCCGACGTATAACTAGCCTTCTTATCTACTGTTAAAGTAAAACATTTATTCATATCAGGCAGGCCAAGCGTGGGTGCGCTTACCAACACAGTTATGAGTTTGTTGAAATCTGCGCATGCGCGGTCAGTCCAAGTCACATTGTCAGATGCTACTAGTGCATGGACGTGAGCCAGTTCCTGCAGAAACTGTGTCAGTTCCACATAATCTGGAATCCACTACCTGCAGTAACCAGTCATACTTAAGAAAGACATTAGTTGTTTCTTAGTTCGTGGTTTTAGTAGATCCAGAATCGCTTGGATTCTGCTATCTCCCAAAGTTTTATCGTCAGCTGAAATGTCATGACCCAAATACACAACCTTGTTTTGTGTAGGCTCAACCTTATCAGCAGAGACTTTGTGTCTCTGTGAAGCAAAATTTTTTTTGCAGTATTAGAGAGAGTCTGCTTCTCATGTGGCCTGATCAGGAGAGCAGACTAAAATGTCATCTCCATACTGTACTAGACACTTCTGTTATTTTTTTAAATGAGAAACCCTCTATATTTTCTTGCAGCGCTGCTGAGAATACCACCGGGGATTCTGCATACCCCTGGGGCATTCGAGACCATGTGTAGCGTTTATTTTGGAATGTAAACGCAAACCAAAACTGAGATTCCTTTTCTACAGGAATGCTGGAAAAAAAATGTATTTGCTAGATCGATCACAG
>CM040405.1:76341881-76488881 GCA_022702515.1 Ilyophis sp. 1 JC-2022
TATTCTACTCAATTCAATTCAAATTTGAGTACAGGTTGAGTTTTTATTCTGGTAAAACTTGGAAGATCACAGCTGCTTACCATGATAATACTGCTTACATACTATTAGTCCTCCTGTGCAAAAATTACACTACTTCTCTCCCCTTAATGTCCTACATGATATTTTCAAAAAATTATCTATAGATCATAATATAAAAGCCAACTGACAAATTACTAGAGTTCACCATTTGAAATAGACATTCTTTGTTGATTAGTACAGTAGGAATGGAAGATTTTTATTGCCACATTTTCATCAGGTCATATAGAATGTTTTTGAGTAATCAAGTAAATTTGACCAGTATTACTAGCACATTACAAAAAGAATTATGCATGGCAAATTTACAATAGTGTTAAATTTGTCCATGGCATATACATTTTTAAAATAATTTGGTAACACTACTGCCTTAATTATGTAATTCATGGCATGATGTGGTGTTAAGATCTTGGCATCTACTAAAATGCAATTGATTTAACTTTTTTGTCATAAGAGCAACTGCTATTCAAATGCTGCCTCGATGGTTTATGTATAATGTATTGATGGGTCACAGACTTCAGGAAGTAGCAGCATGTAAAGGATATGCGACCAAATATTAAATATGATGCTTTAAAAATATGTATGATCCAAGGGTTCACATACTTTTGCCAACAAAGCTAATTTTGCTCAATAAATAAATAACAAAATAATGTTTTTTGTTGAGCTGGGTTCACTTTATCAAGTTTTAGGACTTAGATGAAGATGTGATCACATTTTGGATCTAATTTATGCAGATAAACAGAAAATTCGAAAGGGTTCACAAACTTTCGAGCAGCACTGTATAGTGGGGGGCACTCACGTTCAAAGTGGACATGATGTGATAGGATAATATCTTGTCTATTAGAAAAGAGCAATGTATCATTATTGTGCATGCAAGTTCAGTCATACCAGTAAGGTGTGTATACACAGTGTTTCGAATTGTCGTTGAACGCGCCGCTCCCTTGGTTAAGGAAAATTGTCCCCCTTGTTAAGTTATGCAATTCTGTAAAACGAAACGCATTGGGTTCAGTCCAATCAGTTATTTTCACTCCTTGATGATCTTGTAGCCAATTTTAATTCAAAGATAATGACAATTATTGACAAGATTGCACCCGTGAAAATAAAATTGATCTCAGGAAAACAAAAAGGAGAAATGGTGTAGCCATAAAACAGCTGAAACAAGACTGTTGACAGGCAGAACGAAAATGGAGAAAAACAAAACTTCAGGTTCACTACGGAATTTATAAGCACAAGTTCCATAATTACAATAAAGAATTGAAAATCGCAAGACAATCTTATTTTTCTAAAATTATTAATGAAAACATTAATAATACTCAAGTACTGTTTTCTACTGTTGATCAGCTGATTAAACCATCATCATCAACCCCTTCTGATTTGTTGTCCACTGAAAAATGTGAGCAAAGTTTTTCAATGGCAAAATTGCTTCCATTTGGCAGAATATTAGTGCCTTTATATCAGGGAAGGGATTACCATCTTTCCACAATGGAAATTTATCTGTTACACACAGTGAGCAAGTCTGATCAAACAGAACCACAACAAAACGTATAATAAAACTTAGTTTATTTGCAGATAAACCAGAATGAGAGAGGTTTCACCAGATATTTCTCTCGAACAGGAAGTACAGAAGACATTTATAACTTCCTTCTGATTTGCCACAAGGAGCGGACTCTATGTATAATATCACAGTACAGAGAAAGACATTTAGCTGACAACCTAAGTTCAATAGTATTGAGTCTCCAGATTCTCCAACTTCTGACCTTGCCATGAGATCAGAATGTTCAAGCAGACTCACTAACAATAACATAGCCGTTTATCTTCTAGGCTGCCTGTTTTCCTCAAAGGTTTGGTTTGTATGAATACAAGCACATTTATACTGCATTTGGGTAATAAGGATTATATATGAAAGTTATGTTTAATGGAGTGAATGTCTTCATGTTAATACGCACATATTGTAAAACAGAAAATCCTTTCACATATTCCCTCCTTTTATCATTCCATGATAACAACCAATTTTTTGATACAATCTACTTAATCAGTTTGTAAGTGATTCAGTTTAACACACTATAAATGATTACATGATTATAAAGTTCATTACAATGGTCATGTGTGGATATGTTGGATGCATACTCCAATAATCCAGGGGGAATCGAAAAACCGGCATAACCCAGAAAACCCAATCAAAAATTCCGGAAAAGTAATTCCCCGACTCCCTTTTCCTAGGGCAGCCGAGCATCACTCCCGGATACCACCAGATAGATTGCAGTTTGTGTGCTGCTCCAAGGTAATGAGATTGCGTGTGACTAGTTCTTTCTGCATATATCAGTAACCATGTCAGGGGCGTTTCTACGGGGGCTCGAAGGGTTACTCAGACAGTCAAAACACTTATCCAGCTGTATGGGCGGACAGTCACAGAAAACCGTCTTACACTGATCACTGTCTAATTGACCTAACACATTAGAGCCGTTATCTATAACACACATTCCAAACTTCATACTATGTTTAAGTACGACTGGACTGGGCATTTTCCATGCCACCTGTGGCCATGCTAAGTAATCTTTCAGGAAAAAACATTTCTATTAATTACTGGAGAACGCAATCCTGACAGATTTAATGGCACAAAGAAGTTAGCTTTATTCCACCATTTTCCCAGCCCTGGGTGAGCCCTCAGTCCCATCAAGCATATTGCATGCTTGTCCTTCACACTTGTAGAAGAGGGCCTGCTGTGGAATGAGGCATGTTGGGAGCACATGCTCCTTGAAGTGGTTCTCTTTGAGTTTTTTAACTCCGTGAGAACGAAGTCATCCTGCGCGTCGGTCGAGGTGGGTCTTTCACCCTTATCCCTCCTTTGATCTTTGGCGCTGGTGGAGCCCTTTTGCAGTGACTGGCATGAACCCAAGAGACGCGGCCTTCCAATCGCACGGCTGAAGTCTTTTATCACTCTGTTAGTAGGGCCTTTGCCACTGCTGCAACATCAGCTTTCCCTGTAGGAAAAACTTCAACCTATTTTGAAAACATATCAACAAACACTAAACAATATTTCTTACCCCTGCATGGGTTAAGTTCAAGTAAATCCATCATAAGGTATTCGAAAGGCTCCTGCATTATTTACAACACAAATAACACACTTTTCACAATTTTGTTTTGTAGAAAATCCGCTCGTCCGTGTCTGGACATCAAAAAGATTATTCCCCCTTTTGACACATGATCCAATCCATGTGTCAACTTAGTAAGGAAATAAAAATGAGGTAAACAGGGTTTACTAGTGGGCCCTAGCTAGACTTCGTCAGTGTTGGTGCCATCCCGCTTCCATTTGGCCTTTTCCTGGGGTGTGGCCCCAGCTTGACAGCCCTGTACAGAGACCAATGGTGTTTCTGTGGGAGCAGCTGTTTGTGTGAGCAGACTGAGAATTGTGTTGGGAGGGGCTGATTTTAGTTACCTTGAGAGATAGCATCTGGCTGGCTTGTGTGGGCAGTGCATTTACAAATAGCAATGGATGCAGGCAAAATAATGGCCTCTAGGAGGCAGCTCACCAAGTGTCCATTCTGTATAGTTTTCCCCGTAGAAGTGATAAAGCCTCTATGCTGCCAAAGAGTTCCAAAGTCGTGCACTACTCCAAAAGCATATCTGTTGTCAGTGAAAATATTTACAGTTTGACCTTCAGCCAAATGGCAGGCGCGTGTGAAAGCGAAAAGTTCAGCAGCCTGCGCTGAGAGGTGTCCAGGAAGGCGGGCTGACTCCAGAACCTGATGATGCGTCACCACTGGATACCCAACCTGACTGTCACCTGTGAGGGGACAGCGACTGGCAGAACTATCAACAAAAATATCAAAGTCTGCATTTGAAAGGGAATGGTGGCAAGGTCAGGACGGGGAGAGAGTTGATCTAAATTACACAATAATGTGGCTTCCCATCCTCTAGAGTAGAAAGCAACAGGCCTGTTTTTACCACCATGCTCCTGCATGAGCACAGCCGACATATAACTAGCCCACTTATCTACTGTTAAAGTAAAACATTTATTCATATCAGGCAGCCCAAGAGTGGGCGCGCTTGCCAACACAGTTTTGAGTTTGTTGAAATTTGCACATGCACGGTCAGTCCAAGTCACATTGTCAGATGCTGCTAAGTGCATAGCCGTGAGCCAGGTCCTGCAGAAACTGTCAGTTCCACATAATCTGGAATCCACTGCCTGCAGTAACCAGTCAAGTACTTAAGAAAGACATTAGTTGTTTCTTAGTCCATGGTTTTAGTAGATCCAGAATCACCAGAATCAAAGTTTTACCATCAGCTGAAATTTTATGACCCAAATACACAATCCTGTTTTGTGCAAGCTGAATCTTATCAGCAGAGACTTTGTGTCCCTATGAATAATTTTTTTTAGCAGTATTAGAGAGAGTCTGCTTCACATGTGGCCTGATCAGGAGAGCAGACTAAAATGTCATCTACATACTGTATGTGGCGAAGTGAGCTATACCGCTCGTGTAATAAGCACCCAGAGTCAAGAGATTTCCGTAGACGGTGCGTTTATTTCTCAAACACACACTGGCAAATGCTAACTAACTCTCCTCTTCTGTCCCAGCTCCTTTTGAGGATCTCAGGCTCACTGTTGAACAATCAAGGCAATTGGTTAATTGATAACAACAATCCTATAATCAATCGTCACCAATTGCCCGATTGCCGACAGCTGTGCCGGCTCCCTAAACCACCCGCGTTCACTCTCTCTCTTGCTAGCTGCGCCTAAAACCACGCCCCCCTACCACATACCCCCACCGCCCGACTTATGCCGGGAAGCCATCCGGCCAATGCTTAACCCCCCCCCTCTCCTCCTCCATCGGACGGGAGAGAAAATCAGCCACCACCATCTGCGCTCCCGGCCTATGAATCACCTTGAAATTAAAAGGCTGTAAAGCCAGATACCAATGAGTGATTCGGGCGTTGATATCCTTCATGCGGTGAAGCCATTGGAGGGGCGCATGGTCCGAGCAGAGGGTGAATGAGTGACCCAGTAGATAATAACGGAGGGACCCGACCGCTCATCTGACTCCTTCTCGACCATGCTGTACTTCGCTTCCCGTTGTGATAACTTTCGGCTAATGTACAGCACTGGTCGGTCGACCCCCTCCACCTGCTGAGTAAAAACGGCCCCCAGCCCTCTGTTCGATGTGTCAGTCTGCAAATTAAAGGGGAGAGAGAAATTAGGGGTGAACAAGAGCGGTTTCCCACACAAAGCTTCCTTTACCCTCTCGAACGCCTGCCGACACAGCTCCGTCCACTGAACCGGATCTGAGGCACCTTTCCGAGTCAAGTCGGTCAGGGGACTGGTCAGGTCCGAGAAAGCCTGGATGAACCTTCTGTAGTACCCAGCCAGTCCCAAAAACCTCCTCACCTCTTTTTTAGTCTTGGGTCGTGGACAGGTCGCGACCGCCGCGGTTTTGTCCACCAGAGGTCGCACCTGTCCACTTCCCAAGTGGTACCCCGAATACCGTACCTCCGCTCTGCCAATCGCACACTTCTTTGGGTTAGCCGTGAGTCCCGCCTGTCTCAGGGACTCCAGACCCCCACATGCAGCACATGCTGAGCCCAGCTGTCACTGTGTATTATAATATCATCCAGATAGGCTGCAGCGAAAGCCGCATGCGGACGCAGTACCCTGTCCATGAGACGTTGAAATGTGGCAGGGGCTCCGAATAACCCAAATGGAAGTGTCCGGAATTGGTACAACCCGTCCGGAGCGGAGAAAGCCGTTTTTTCCTTGGACTCTGGAGACAAGGGAATCTGCCAGTAGCCCTTAGTCAAATCCAGTGTCGAAAAGAAACAAGCTGTGCCCAGCCGATCCAATAGGTCATCGACCTGAGGCATGGGATAGGCATCGAATTGCGACACTTCGTTTACTTTGCGATAGTCTACACAGAAGCGAACAGATCCATCAGGCTTACTCACTAGCACGATGGGGCTATTCCACGCACTGTTAGACTCTTCTATTACGCCCAATTCCAACATTGTCTTTATTTCTGCCTGAACCATTTTCTTTTTTTATGTTCAGGCAGTCGGTAGGGGCACGAACGCACCGTCACCCCCGGGGTTGTCTCAATATGGTGATTTATCAGATTGGTGTGGCCTGGTAGAGGGGAAAACACATCAGCGAACTGCTTTTGCAACCTGGCAAGATCCGTTCTCTGATTCGGTAAGAGATGGCTATCAAAAAGGGGGGAGGTTTGATCGTTCGAATTTGGCACCTCCGGTCCCAGCTCATCTCTCTCCTGATCTACCGATACCAAGGAGACCGGTATCACCTCTTTCCACGCTTTTAATAGATTGAGGTGATAAATCTGTTTCGCCCCCTCTCTATCAGACCGCTCCACCTCATAATCGACTTCCCCCACTCGTCGTGTGACCACGAAGGGTCCTTTCCACTTGGCGAGTCATTTTGTTTGGGATTAATACCAAGACTTTATCTCCCGGTGAAAATTGCCGTAGTTTCGTTCCTCTATTATAGTGTTTCTGCTGACGTTCCTGAGCCTCGAGCAAATTCTCTTGTGATAATCTTCCTAGTGTATGGAGTTTTGCTCGCAGGTCCATAACGTATTGAATTTCGTTTTTACTGGGGCTTGGACCCTCCTCCCAGCTTTCTTTAACCAGATCCAAAATACCCCGTGGTTTTCTACCAAACAGCAATTCAAAAGGAGAAAATCCCGTGGAGGCCTGGGGAACCTCTCGCACTGCAAACAATAGAGGAACTAACCACTTATCCCAATTTCGGCTGTCATCGTGTACAAACTTCAGAATCATGGATTTCAAAGTCCTATTAAAACGTTCCACGAGCCCATCCGTTTGTGGATGGTACACGCTAGTTTTAATTGACTGAACACCCAATAGTTCATACAGTTAGCGTAGTATGCGTGACAAAACCACGCCCCCCTACCACACTGTACTAGACACTTCTGTTATTTTTTAAATGAGAAACCCTCTAGATTTTCTTGCAGCGCTGCTGAGAATACCGCCAGGGATTCTGCATACCCCTGGGGCATTCGAGACCATGTGTAGCATTTATTTTGGATTGTAAACGCAAACCAGAACTGAGATTCCTTTTCTCCAGAAATGCTGGAAAAAAAAATGTATTTGCTAGATTGATCACAGAAAAATACTTTGCATTGCCCAGGACTTGAGCAAGAATGGTAGTGGGGTTGAGCACAACCGGGACGGGGCTGTTTACAGCTCGTAAATCTTGCACAAACCGACATTTACCATCAGGCTTTTTTACCAGCAAGATAGGGATTTTGCAAAGAAAATTTGGATAGGGAACCACAACACCGGCTTTTAGCAACGCATTAAATACAGGGCCAATTCTTTCCTTTGCCTCTACGCGGAGGGGATATTGGCGTTGTGCATGGTCTGTACTCTGACTTAGGGGTAACTCGAAGTGGAGTAACTCCATCTATGAGCCCCACATCATATTGGGACGTTGCCCACAATTGAGAGGGAATTGCACTGAATTTCGGGTCTGACAAATGCATATAGGTGTGAGTGTCACACAGCAATGCATGTATGCTGCAGACAGCTGAGTTTGGAAACTGGTGCGCAGTGACACAGAGAGGGAAAATATTTGGAGAATTCCCCTGTCTTTTCCCAGTCCGTGGTTTTCAGACATAATTTTAGCCATGGTCCTGTGTCCTCCCATTTGTTATTTGAGTCTTTGCACAGAGACACATGGGGTGTACTTCCCGCAATGAAATAGAATGGCTGTTGTGCTGAGCTCAATTGTACACACAATGCACAGAAATCGTGACCAACCAAAAACTATGTAGTATTCCGTGTAAAACCACCGTACCAGTTACTTTCAAATTCTCAATTTCTACCCTGACTGAAATGTGCTGTTACCACTTATCTTTAGCTATTTGCATAACTTTCACTATGCCCGGGCATCTTTCCAGATCCCACGCATAGAAATATTTTTCAAAGTTTTCGGCACTATCAATTTCGTCAATTGGTAACCCGTCAATTGTACATTCTACAGCCAATCCTAACTTAGACATGATATCTTTACCAAGCAGGTTTACCGGGCACACAGGAGTGAATAAAAATGTATGTTTTAAAATAATAGTAGAACCTGCATGGGCATCCCGAACCAGTAAAGGGGTCGCAAACCTCTCTGTTGTTACACCCACTTCCGCATCTTTACTGATTATGGTTTTTCCACTGAACGGAGGGGGCTCTGTAAGGCTGGAAATCAGTCATAAACCCTTGGAGCTGGTGGTGACTTCCTTGAGGGTGCAATAAAACAATTTACCTGGTGGTCTGAGAACCCTTTCCTCTGACCTCTCACGGCCTCGTAAACTACAGCTGGGGTTGAGCCTACAACTGGACATCAGAAGGAAATGGCATCCCTAATGACGCTGGGAACTCAGGCCTGCTCACAGGTCTTTTACGGCCTAGATTCTGGACTGAATGGCTCTTGGAACATATTAAACAAAGCTGTATATGTATATTGCATCATATGTATGTGCATGTAAATTAGTAATTGTGGAAGTATAAAGTAATTGTGGATAATATGATAAATGTGGTGAACCTGGATAATACTAATTGAAGTGTGTGGTATGTGAAAGTATAGGAGGGGGAGAAATAAAGAATGTGGAAGGAGGATTGTATAGGTTATCAGGGATGCGCTTGTCCATATAAATGTCTGGAACCTAGAGTGGCCATCACCGGGACCTCACCTGATATCTAGATATGATACAGAAGATCATAAGATCATGCGCCGTCGTTCAAAGAGTCTTATTACTGTCACTAGATTGGGAGGGGTAGCTGTTTCTCTCCCTGGAGGGAGGTCCCTGGGTGGTGAAACTTCTCTTCCTGCCAGACCTTATTTGGACAAACAAAGGGACTTGTGGAGTGTGCAAAGCCTGCATTTAAGGAAAGCCCAAAGGGATATTCGAGGAGAATCTGCTTAACAGTTCTCCTGGTACCATAGTCACACCGTACGGAATCACTTAGTGATATACTTTGTTAGTGAACTTGTTCATGTTTATGTGTCTTAGCAGCATGTTATCCTGTGTTTAGCTATAGGCATTGAATGTGTTCATGTTTGCTCTCACAGTTTTAACCAGTGATTATTTGTCATTAATAAATTACCATGTTTTCACATCAACTGCATCTTTCTTTTAAACCTTTTTTCCAGCTTCAATTGCCTGCATGATCTGAGCTGCAGCATTCCAAGCCCTGTGGTGTGAATGCGGGAGTCTCAGAGTCAGAACTCCTGCGTCTCACGCAGGGCTAATTCCAAGCTAATGACCTCCCTGCCTGTTATCCAATTATTTTTATATTTAACGTGCGTGGCTCTCATCCATCTTATACCCTTTTCAGCCTAAATTACGACTGAAGACTCAGGGGGACAATTCTGACCAAGGACCGACTGATCAGCGGCCTGGTACAGAGGTGGCGTTCTCAAGTTGGGTAGGCAGTCAAGTTTCTGCCCACAAACAGGGTTGGGTAGTATATGGTTCTGGTGATTTGATGTGAAGAGAACCCATGGGCGTTCTACGCCGGTTCTTGTCAAATTAGCCTTAAGGAGCCCTTTAAATACACTCAGAGTAGTGCATGGTTCTGATGATTTGATGTGAAGAGAACCCATGGGAGTTTTACGCCGGTTCTTGTCAAATCTGCCTTAAGGAGCCCTTTAAATGCACTCAGACCTGGGCTCGCAACTATCTATGATAAATGAATACATGTATTGTGTTGGCTAGACCCCCAACCTCTGCGTTCGCCACCGAACTGAGCTTCAGCAATAATGTTGATTCCGGCAAACATATATTGAAGTAATGGTGGTACCTAAGGGCGAGTTGAGTGTAACCACTCCGAGCTCCATGCATGTTTAACCAAAATTCTAAATTATAATTCTAAATGGAGTCAGATAAACGAGTAAATAAAATAATAATATTTCTAAATAACTTTTACCTTTTCCCACAGCAATAGTGTAATACATCACGCTTAAACCTTCGCTCCGAGCTATTCCCTCATTGGTCTAGTAATTGTGGATTCTACAGCTCTGATCCCCAATATTTAGCTGTTATTACAGAATTACCATTCCCCGCATCCACAATAAAGTCTAATTCTCTGCCATTGACCTGTAATGCCCAGAGTGGTAAAGAATTTGGGGGATATAGAAAAACCTCGAACTCACCACCCTGTCTCCCCTGCAGTCCCGCATTGTCTTTGTAATACAGCTTGGCTGTCAGGATTGGGGAAAACACTAGCATCCATCTGATTCCAGCCATTCCATCCGGGCTGGCCTCCAGGGTTTTGGAACGTGACATTCCCCTGGGGAGCTGTATCCCAATGATGAGTATCCTGGTTAGCCCTGGCGGGGTTTCGGCAATCCCGTGCCCAGTGTCCCTTTTGTCCGCATTTGTTGCAAACATCAAAATCCACTGTAGATTAGGGCCTCTGTCGGTTCCCCTGTCCTCGGCCGCCACCCTGGGCTTCTTGGTAGGATTGGAGCTGTGCCAACTGTAGCTGTGAGCCTACTTTTTAATTCTTCTTCTTCTCCTTTAGCTGTGTATGGCATGACGGAGAACCTCTTTCAGCCGCTGAGTCCGCCAGCACACACAGGTGGAAGCTGGGCTTGCCGAGGCTGCTGGTTGACTCGCGCTAGCTGTCGCTCCACTGGATGGTGACGGCAGAGTAGAACTGGAATCTGCTGGGGGGGCCGGAGGCAGCTCCTTTGTGTGCCGGGTGCTGGCAGACACGCAGGGCAATCCAACTCCAACTCTAATTTTGTTTATGCTTGCAAGCTGCACAACATTTGGATACAGGAATGCATAACAGGCGGTTTCATTATTGCGGATTTATTCCCACCTGCCCCTTTTACCTGCTTTTCTTGTCATTATTTTTCCCACAAATCTACTGCGCCCCAGTCGGGTTTCCATTTGAATCTATTATTAAAAATTTTAATCTCATATAACCGCAGCCGCATTTTAGTTATCAATCTGATTTGGGCTGAAAGAGCCTTTTTTAGGGAAACCAAATTTTTCCAATTTAATACTCTGATGTGTGGTTGCGGATGTGATTTTATTTCAATGCGCAAAAATTATTTTCTATTTTGACTTTAGGCACACCAATTTTAGTCAGAATCAGTTTCAGATTCTTCACTATCCTCTATCGTTTACTATCTCAAACATATACAAATTTTTTTTTACTATTATTTGCCCAACATACAGCCTCCATAGTTTGAATCACTCAACAGAATGACAAACCCGTTGGTCCCTAGTCAAACCTTTAAGTTGAGCGCCATACAGGCCTCTTTCTAAGTTTTGCCGTGGCCTCACCTGTGGTTCTTTTTCTAGGATTGCATATTGTTCACCCCAGACAGACACTGTACTATTTCAAGTCCGGTCGCCGCCGTCCTTCCTCTAGGTGACTGATAACAGTTACCTCTCTCTGAGAAGGTGGGTTGCAGTTTCGGTGTCCCAGACTCCCAGCAGTGCCATTCCCGACTTTAAAAGAAATCTGTGCTGGAGAAAATCAAGTTAGCAATCCCATTCTCGTCGCCAATTATTGTCGTGGAAATTTCCCTTTTACACACAGTGAGCAAGTTTGATCAAACAGAACCACAACAAAACCGTATAATAAAACTTAGTTTATTTGCAGATAAACCAGAATTGGAGAGGTTTCACCAGATCTCTCTCTCGAACAGGAAGTACAGAAGACATAACTTTTCCTTCTGATTTGCTACAAGGGGCGGACTCTATGTATAATATCACAGTACAGAGAAAGACAGTTAGCTGACAACCTAAGTTTAATAGTATTGAGTCTCCAGATAACTTCTGACCTTAAGATCAGAATATTCAAGCAGACTCTCACTAACAATAACATAGCCGTTTATCTTCTAGGCTGCCTGTTTTCCTCAAAGAGGGACAGACACAGAAAGATATTTGGTTTGTATGAATGCAAGCACATTTATACTGCATTTGGGTAATAAGGATTATATATGAAAGTTATGTTTAATGAAGTGAATGTCTCCATGTTAATACACACATATTGTAAAACAGAAAATTCTTTCACACAACCTATCTGCTAGATAGATTTTTTATTTTAGACTTTTATTTTAATGGATGTCTTTTTGTCCATTAGTGACTTTGCATAGGGTATTATATCTGAAGTCCCACAAGGTTCAATTCTTGGGCCATTATTATTAAATCTTTGCATACTCCCACTTACACATGTTATACAAAAACATAAAGTATCCTACCATAACTATGCAGATGATTCACAACTCTACATCTCTCTTTCATCTGATGACCGAGGTCCCTTAGAGCAGGGGTTTTCAAAGTGGGGGCCGCGGCCCAACGGGGGGCCGCCAGGGGGCGCCAGGGGGGCCAATTGGAAGGGAGAGGAAAATGGAAAATGAAAAAAAAAAAAATTGTTTAAAATTAATTTCAATTAAATTCATAAGATTACTGTGCCGGTTTAAAATAAGATATAAATTGTTATAAATCCTTTCATATCGAAATTAGGTCTTTGCCATGCCATTCTTTCAATCGCAGCCAATAACTAACCGTCTGCCTGTCAGTCAAAGCGTTACGTTGAGCTGCTAACGGCCCGATTATGGAATAAAAATAGGGTCAAAAGTATTGTGTTGTGTATTAAGAAGCTGTATGTTAGATTTTTTTATATTTGCCAGTGTAATTTAAAAAAAAATTAAATTCGCAATAGGGGGGCCCCAGCCAGAGGCTACGACTATTTGGGGGTCCTTGGCATGGAAAAGTTTGGGAACCCCTGCCTTAGAGTCCTTATTTAAATGCATCGATACATTAACATGTGGATGTCACATAACTTTTTTACAATTGAATAATAAAAAAACAGATTCTTGTATTTGGTGCAAAGGCTCAAAGACTAAAGATTGTAGACCACCTCAGTTTTTTGTCTTTTAAAAGTAAAGGAAGCCAGAAATCTTGGTGTCATTTTAGATACTGATCTAAATTTTATGAGCCACATAAACAATGTGACAAGAACACCTTTCTACCACCTTCAAAACATTTCAAGCATAAGAGCCTTTTTATCAAAATCAGATTCAGAGAAACTAGTTCATGTCTTCATTACTAGTAGATTAGACTACTGTAATGTTATTTTTACTGGCCTTCCTAAAAAAGCCAAGCGATGACTGCAGCTGATTCAAAATGCTGCTGCAAGAGTTCTCACAAGGACTAAAAAGACGGACCACATATCTCCAGTTCTTCGATCTTTACATTGGCTCCCCATTGAAATGAGAATTGATTTCAAAATTGTACTCCTCGTATATAAATCTCTCAATGGCCTTGCACCACAGTACCACAGAAAGCTGGAGAAGCAGCTTTTCACTTTTATGCACCAAGCAAGTGGAATGCCCTGCCTGAGGACCTGAGAAATGCTCCAACATTAAATTATTTTAAGACTAGGCTGAAAACATTTCTCTTCTCAATAGCCTATGATAGGTTTATGTCTTCCTTACTGTCTGTAAGTCCATGGGCCTCATTTATAAAACGTTTCGTCGAAAACCTCCTGCATTTGATCTAAGATTATGTCTGAAATGAGCAAAAGTGTGATTCGGAGATAATGGACGTACGCCCAAAAAAACTTGCGTGCGCCACTCTCCCAGATGTGAAATCTACAAATCACAAATGATCTCGAAATTTAGCGCAGCTGAAAGGTTTTAGATCTCCGCCTTGTAAACGCCCCCTAATTAATTTCATTAGCATATAAAGAAGCCAGAATCCAAACCCAAATCATCTACTTGATAATGGCGAGCAGCAAAAAAAATACTTTAGTGAGTCCGAAATTGAAGTCGTCTTGGCGGAGGTACTAATGCGTGCCGGGACGCTGTTTGGGAGCCTGTCCAGTGGCGTTTCCTCCAAATCTAAATACGTCGCCTGGCAGTCTGTGGCTCATGCTGTAAATGAGGTTAGGGGGCAGCAAATGTCTCTGAAGGACGTGAAGAAAAAATGACTGACTTGAAACTCAAGGCAAAGAAGCCTATTGCACACCATAGGGCCAGTGTGCAGGCAGAAGTGCCACGCCAAACCAGAGCCAATCAGAGGATGATCGAATTGCTGCCTTCATTGGGGAAGGTGCGGTTGTTGGCGTGTATGCGGAGGGCGACACAGATCTTTTGACTGCTGCAGATTTAAGCTAGCATGTGTTTAAAATCAAGTAAGGTCCAGTATAAATAATGACACTTGCAATGTTGTTGAAATTGTACAATTTAATTTATACAGATGAAGAGCCACTCCGGCGGAAAACGGCCCCAAGCAGACCCGTCTCCCAAATGGCAGCAGCAGCCAGCGTGGACACTCCCGCACAGGAGGAATGTTCCCGGCCCTCACCAGCATCCACGTCTGGCTATTGGAGTCAGGCCAGGGTCCTATCTGACACCGTTCTACAGTCGCAAAGAGACATGGTTCATTCAGTTAATGAGGAGGATCCCTTTAACATACCGATGGTGCTCTCCACTACTGACCGGGCGTGGGCATGCACCGTGTTAAAGAGGGTTTCTTCGGGTGTCTGTGGGTGCGCTATGGGAGTGTTAAGCCATGGCTTCAGAAGATAACCTCTGTCACCTGGTTGTGTAGAGATCATTATTTTATGCACATTAAAAAAGCAACAAAGCAGCAAAATAGAAGTGATTTACCTAGAAGCCAACCGTCTCCGCCTGGCCCAGCCTCTAGACGATTCCCCACACTGCAATTATGCACAATGAAGGAGTCGTGCGTCGACCCTGGCCATC
Source organism: Ilyophis sp. 1 JC-2022 (assembly GCA_022702515.1). Lineage (NCBI taxonomy): Eukaryota > Metazoa > Chordata > Actinopteri > Anguilliformes > Synaphobranchidae > Ilyophis > Ilyophis sp. 1 JC-2022. Next base: position 76,356,706 of record CM040405.1, read on the forward strand.
TTGCAACATCGTTTCGGATTTCCATACGGGCATTACAAATGAATTGCACATTGAGTGGTAGTTCTTCCTGTTGACATATACGTACTCATTTTAATTTGGTGTCCATATGGTAATGTGAGTGCAATCCATTGCACCTATTTCGTTGGGGAATCCTGTGGTGCGCACAAAATCGTCCTTCACATTCTGTAGCTTCTCGGCAGTGTAAGGAAACTTTATGTACTGACGAGACAAGCGGATGATGTCTCGAAGTACAGCTGGAATGATTTGGCTAACCAGTGGCTGGGATATGCCTGACCGGTCACAAATCTCTCTTTGGAATGTTCCTGTAGCCAGGAACCCAAGTACGGTTAAGACTTGCACCTCAACGGGTATGGCCTGGTTGCAGTTGGTGCGTGTCTGAAAATTTGGGCCCATCCGGGCAACCGGTACCTGCTGATCAGCCATTCATCATGCACAAAGAAGTCTGAAAACACGCTCCCTTCGTATTGCGCGGTTGGCAATATCTTCAAGGAGTGCCAATGCTGCCATTCTTTCTCTTGAAAACTGCTGCATTATAGGAGATTTTATAGACTATTGATTAGATTGACCGAAATGTTTTACACATGTGGAACCATAATGTATATTACATACATTTCCTTCAAGGAGGTGTCAATAATAAATTAGGCATGTTGGTAGTCTCGCATAGCCAGACCGCCACACTTTTGGAGCTGTGCTGCTGAGATATCCGAACACTTGCAGCACGACAACATTGCCACAAGGAAATGTGCGTACGCTAAGTTGCAACCTGACGTGGAGCTAAGTACTTTTTCACGTCAAAGATTTTTATAAATCTGAACTTTGAAGTGGATTTGAGCGTACGCACGGTCTTAGATCAAATCTGTGTGTAAGTTCGTTTTATAAATGAGGCCCCATGTGTGTATATATACATATAGTCGGAAATATATGTGCTCTCAATTCTCTACTTATTTTATCTATTCCTTGTTTTTATCCTTTTGCTATGTAAAGTACATTGTGATGCTATGTGTATAAAATGTGCTATACAAATAAAGTTTGACTTGACTTGACTGTTCAACTACGAGCGGGAAGTTGAGTAATGTCCAATCAGATAACACTTTCGTAGTGCACGTTTATGAAAAGGCGAGCTATATTTTTGAACCCATCCGTGGTCAGTAGCTAGCATTAGTGCTATCTAATGTGAGTGTAGAACTAATAATGTTTATTTACAGGCCAATTGAACAAATATATAGAAATGTATCAGTTCAGTGCTAGGTGCTAGTAGCTAGCGAGATGTACAGTGAAGCAACAGACCTGGAACTGGGAAAAAGTTATACTCTGGGACGAATTGAATTGTACGCTACACTGGTCCAACTGCCTTGTTGCAAGAGAGAGATGGAGAGAGGTAGGACAGTTATTATTTTCATATTCTATTCTATTAATTTGTGGCTTGGTTTGATTGATTGGTCAGGTAAAGGCATGTAAAGCTGGCCGTGTGTGTGTTTTTTGGCCGCCGTGCCATGCGCGCATGTGTGAATGTGTTTCTATGACATGAATTGCATTGGTAAAAGAGCCAATTCACAGAAATAGATGTAACGTTAAGCTAAATAACATCATTCTTTCTCAACCATTCTTTCTACAGTTTTAATGCCGCGGTTTCCACTTCTACTCATTATTAGCGCAGGATAAATCATGTCTGTTTGTAAAATTATGGCTGAAATGTAATTATTAAAGTTTTATTTTTGGTTTGGCAGGGGATAAATTACATAGGCCTACAGGTAAATAAACTGTGGTGGCCTGCAATTTGTTCCGAGAGCCGGCAACCTGAACTGAGGGCGCAACTGAGGGGGCACAGAGGAATAGCTAATGATAGGAGTTGACAATATCCTGTTTGGAGAATAGATTTGAGGGACAGTCATTTTACTATATTTTTGGACGTATAATAACATTTGGAAATAAAATAAAATAGGTTTATATATATGTAGATAGATTCTGAGAAAGCTTAATCTGAAATCTGGCCAAATTGGGGGCTTGTTGAATGGGCAGATCTGTTTCAGAATGAAGGCAGATTTATTTTTATTTTTAACATAAAAAAATCACTACTGCTTTGCAGCATCGCTTGAGCTAAGCCATCGGCCCAGAACGTATTTTGAGGACATCGTTTGCAGTAATTATCTATTTGCTAGCTACATCAATGTGAATGTGGTTACAGGTTTATAACATTATTTTCAGCATCAAGTTAGCAAAGCTGTATCCCTACTGTGAAGTTGAATGTGGTCTCTAAATCTGACGTAACATGCAGTGCCATATAATTTTACTGCAACCTTGGAGTCTTATTCCAAACACTAAACCAGTACAACAAATGTGACAGCTTTTATGCAATTTATTTGATGGCTGAAGTGTAGGATCAAGCATCTTACGTGTTGATGGGGTCTTCACGGATCTATTCATCGTAATTTTCCTCTCAAAGTGCACCAGATTAATGCATTTAACTGTTCAAATTTACTAAAATTTATCCCGGGGGAGCATGCCCCCGGACCCCTCTAGAGGGCGGGGGTTTACCACCTCATAGTACAGCCGACCATTTTTATTACTCAACTGTATGAACATAATTATAGTGTAAACGTGACATATTGCATAGCAGTATTCATCTTGGCAGTGTTTTAAACTGACTTTTTTGTTTTAATCATGTGACGAAAGTGCAAATGAGTTTTAATCAGATTTAGTCCATTTTATCTTTCATAGTTTTAGTTTATTTTCGTTGACAAAAAACTATCTGGACATTTTCATCTCCTTTTAGTCATCAATAGCTATGGACATAGGGTCTAGTTTTAGTCTTGTCCACAAATATTCTGTGGACATTTTAGTCTAGTTTTAGTCATCAACAAATATGGACATGTTGTTCTAATTTTAGTCAACAAAAACTCAGGGCATTTTAGTTTAGTTTTGGACAACATAAAATCTGAACATTTTAGTCTAAAAATATTTAACATTTTTGTTGACAAAAACACAAGTCTAATTTTTGTCAGATGTAAAAGCAGGCTGTTCAAATTGGACACAAAATGGTAGAAGGTTGAAGGTAGGTTGTATGATCAGGTCCACTATTTTTCAGTGAAGGGGGATACCACTCATTTTAATAATTCAAATGTGTTACTTATATCACCACGGACAGTTAAAATAAATATTAGAGTGTTTGCTACTTTCTCCATACAGCAAATAGTTAGCCCTGCCCCATTGTCCATGCATTTAAACCTAAATTAACTTTATTTCTTACACTGCTTACACATTGAACTAGTAAATTAAGGAAATTTGGTGTAAATGTTCAAAATTTTAAATCCTTTTGAGAAAGTTCACACCATTACAGATTAAGGGATAGGTCTAACTATTTTCTCTTGTTTCTGGCTTGAGGGATCATGTAATACATATGCAGAAATATTTATTAAATTGTCCACCACTATATTTTTGATGTTATAGATTTAGTGATAGCCCCCTTTAAGTTGTAATGCTGAGTGGCTGGCTGATGCAACACCTGTTTAATTATTAATAAGTAATAAGTTAAGACATGAACAATTATGTATTTGTAATATTTGTATTGATTTATTGAATCCACCAAAAGTGCCATACATCAAAATAATAATAAAAATTATTATAATAATAATAGTAAAAAAACATAAAACCTAAATCAATGAACACCCAGTGCTCACACAAATTAATTCCCCCATCACCAGTTCCATTCATGACCATGGGAAGTTTTAAGGAAAGCACTCCTTTCCAGGGTGAGCCTTGTCCTGTTTCGGTGGCCACAGGTAAGGCCATCTGTGGCACTAAAAACCCGCTCTGCAAAGGCCAGGAATGCAGGCATCGCTAACAGGTCCAGGGTAAGAGGTTTTAGATGCGGATAAATAGTTGAGCTCTGCATGAGCCAAAACTCAATTCCTGTGTCATGCGTGATTTCCTGCTGAGACAAGTGCTCTCTGTATTTTCTTATCTCCTGTTAATACTGCCAATGCTTGAGGTGCTGGGCCTAGGTGGACAGTTTTTGCTTAAAAACCTAAACCTAGACCGCTTTGTCGGTGGTGCCTCCAGTCTCTCTTGTTCCTCACCATCATCAATACAGGGAGCGCAGTTACGTGAAGGAAGTGTTCAGCCTTTTTTAAAAGTTCTTTGATGTTCTCTTTCTCATTGCCAATAAGGGCTTCGACCGCCACAGTAGCATCCAGGAAGCATGCCGCAGCAACCAGAGGAGAGAACTTGGGGTCTTTGGGATTGATGAAGCAGCTGAATCGCTGCTCCATATTTTTTGCCAGCACAGCAAAGTCCTTATAGGTCCTGATCTGGGCCTGGGAGAATTGGCTGAGGTGGAGCTGGTTTTTGGCGAGTTTCAGCACAAGTGATTAATTTAAGTCGCTGATTGGCTAAGAAGCCCACACACCTTGTTCTCAATCCTTTAACTGGGTGCTGATTGAAAGAAAACCACAAATACCTGTTGACACTGTGGCCCTCCAGGACTGGAGTTTGCCACCCCTGCTCTAGAGGGAATAGTGCCCGGGTATAGCTCCTTGGCACAGTCATAGGGTCTGTGAGGTGGTAGCGAGGTGGAACGTTGCTTTCTAAACGTCTCTGTGCGGTCGGCGTATTGTTTGGGGACATTAGCCGGCAGCTGGAATTCGAGCGCCCCTCCCACTTCAGCACCCTCAGTGTCCAAGACAGAGTGAATCTCCCAATCAATCTCTGAATCGGACGTCAACTCCTGCCACGCAGGAGGTTGCTCAGCAGAGTGATCCCAGGCTAGACTCTCCTCTCCATTCTCGGAGGGAACATGAGAGGACTTCTGTTTAACGGAGCAATTCTCCTCATCACTCTCTAAATAAGACTCGGCATAATCCTCACCCCTTCTTCCCAACAGAAAAGGACTGGAGAAAGAACAGTGACGTTTGCATTGGGAACCCCATTGACGAATAACGGAACCAGGCCCCCCCCCCAATTAAAATGTGGGTTATGGCGGGTAAGCCAGGAATGGCCCAAAACCAGCGGATAAGCTGGTGACTCCACTAAAAAAAATTTAATCTCCTCCTTATGATTCTGATACGGAATGCACATGTGTATGGCGGAGGTAACTCGAGAGATAGTGCCTGAGCCGTAACCAGGCGAGGAAGAGGAAGAGGGTGGGTAGGAATCTTGTGGGATTTAGCCCAATCGGAATTAATGAGGCACTCAACTGCCCTGGAGTCAATAAAAGCATTACAGTGGAGTTGATCGTCGTTCCAGCGTAAATAAACTGGCAGAAGGGTCCGAGGGTAAATAAAATCTAGTCCCGCTAGGCGACTCGGTTCCCCTAGCGAGACCCCTCTTTTCCCGAAGGACATTGGTCCTTTCAATGACCCCGTCTCTTGCAGTACCTACACCACAATTCACAAGACTTAGCATCCCCTGTTTCGCGCATGGAGGACCCACCGACCTGCATGGGCTCCTCCTGCTCAATAGGAGATAAAAATGGAATGTGAGACGGCGCTGGTGTGGGGGAAAAAGAGTAACGAGCTGGGCGATGTCTAAAACCCTTATAAGCCCTCTCCTTCTCTATCTCTCTAAACCGGTTGTCTAACCGAATGGCAGTGGATACCAGAGCACCAAATGTAGCGGGTGGTTCGAGACTCACGATGGCGTCTTTTATGGGTTCCGATAGGGCGTTAAGAAATAGTGCACTAAGAGGCTCATCCTGTCACCCCGCAAGAGCACGAAAAGTAATAGCAAAGGCAGCCACGGTGTCGGTGCCCTGACGAAGACGGGTCAAACGCACAGCGGCTTTCTTGCCAGAAACATCCTGATCGAAAACTAACACCATCTCCGCCATAAGCCTCTCTGTGTTATTCATGATGGGTGAATTAGCCCTGATAAGTGGGTCGGCCATCTAACTCCCGTTTGTGGAGCGAATAAAAAGAAAGGAAGGAGAAAAACCAAAAGATCCCTAAAACGTAGGATGAGAGCACTCGTAGGTTTGAGTGGAAAACAAAAAAACTAAAAAATCTGCTCTGAAATAAGAGCGAAAAAGCGCACTTTACTTTTGCTAAATTGTACTGCTCACAAGTCCCGCATTGAGAAGCAAAGCGGTCGATAGCAGCACAACTTCTTATACCTTTTACCGGCTAGAATGTTATGTGAAATAACATGGAAGCGACAAGAAAAGGAGGAAGCGGGGTATAAGTAGTGAGTGGAAATGCAGGACAGGTGAACTCACTAATCACCGAGGCGAAAGCAAAACCCGTAGCGGAACACAGAAAAATAAAAAACGCGGAGATAAGGAAAGGAAGGCATGATCCATGACAAGGGAACCTACAGAACCTAACCAAATTGCCTAGGGTTCAAAGCTCAGGCGTTATGAGTCTTCTAAAATCAGCAGATTGTTGTAGCCAATGTTATCTCACTGTGAATGGTATACATGTATTTCCATTAGGGTGTCACATAAGCCTATTCTTCTTACTTTCAAGGGATGGTGTGGGGAGAAATGTGAAATGTGAAAGGAGGCAGACATTCGCTGCACAGAACATATCTAAGAAATATTATAAAAAGAATCTATTAAACCAAAATAACTTAAATAAATAAATAAGCAATTAAATAAATATCTATTCATTGTTTTACATCTTATTTATTTCCACTCGTATTTATTTCAAAACGACTCAGCCTGTCAGTCAACAAGTCTGCTATGATCATTAGTTGCACAGCAATAGATATTACAACCTAGATACCGCTCAGATTTCTGCGTGGCTGCCATAGACTATCGGCGGTCAAGATCAGCGTATTTTGCTAGTGTAGGCTATTGACAGATGCATGCTTCCTCTGATAATATTATTGTTAACTAATCTACTAATTTACTAATTCTAGTCAGATAATTACTAACACATTAATCTGCTAACAATGTGTCATGTGATTTACTAATTAACTCATTTATTAACTAGGGATGCAAATTTTAAGGAATCGTCGATTAATTGATAACATAAAAGCTAAATATAGCTTATGATAGACAGAATACAAAATGCATGTTATATTCCTCAATCAAAGATTTATTGTAACATTTGAGAAACAGGCATTATTCTAGCATAACAAAAATAGAATATGAAGGCGTGTATAGGCTACTTTAACAGAAAAGAAATTGCGCTCCGTCTCATCTGTTGCAAGCGAAACCGTTGCTCCGCTAGGCACTTGCAGCATTAACATAATCGCTCTTGAAATTGAAAGGCGACAGTTAAACTAGTAGACCTAGCCTAGAACAGTCAACTTAAAACATAGGCTATTATGTTTTGAATAGGCTCCTCATATGCATACTAGATAGACCTACTTATTTTTATTCAAGAACATTTAAGCATATCTACGTGGTCTGGAGTGAGTCGTGTGCGCAGCCTGTTTATTAGCTCTCAAAATCCCTCACCGTCAACGGTGCTTATTGCCATCATGTTCTTTTCAACCATGTTGCATACCCTCTGAGTAATAGCCTACTCTCCGCTCGTCTATCGTCACACACCCTCTTTGGCAACACTGAGGTGATGGTAGGTCGCGATCCACTTTGCCCTGGCAGCACGGTTGGATGTACGCTTTTCAGGTGGTAGGCTACATTAACAAAGTAGTTATACTTCAAAACAGCACCACAGGTATTGCAAACCACAGGCGCTCTCGTGTGGAGACCTTAAATCACAATTACATTTCACACAAAAACTCCCATTGAAACAAGACCACAGATTGTTCAGTTAATCGTTTAATTTGAAATCTTATCGATTAAATTCTTATTAGCAATTAATTGATAGTCGATTAATTGTTAACATCCCTATTATTAACGCTAGGATGGGATAATTACTAACAGACTAATTGACTAATGATCTTCGTCTCGTTTTCCCAAGCTGTTCCTAATTTCTCTCTGTTCTCAAGCTAAGCGTTTGCACCTGTCTACACCTGTATTTAAGCCAGTGTTTCCCTGTCTTCCTGGCAAAATTGTTGCCTTGACTTGTACTATATTTTTGAGCGTTTATTTCCAAGCCTGATTCTTGTTATTACCCACGCCTGTACCCTGACAACTGTTTACTGCCTGCCTGACCTACTACTGCCTGCCTGTACCTTTGCCCTCGCTGACAGCTTTCCCTGGATTTCGACCATTGCCTGTGATACCGTTTATGCCTTCTCGATTCGGTACCTGTGCTTTGATTGTGGATTTCCTGTGTATGACCATTGCTTGGATATTGATTACGAACTTGAACGCTCCTACTAATAAAGACCCTTGCGGGTTATTTATTATATTCCACGTTTCTGAGTCGTGCATTTTGGGTCCAAACCACCTTGTTCTGTGACAAATAGGCTACTCCTATTGGGACAACAACTACCACTAGGGGGCAACCGTGGGTAGTGTAAGCGCAATTGTAAAGGGGTAATAATGAACCCAAACTCATCGTTTTCTTATCCCAGGACATGGCATTCTGTAGAAATATAGCCCAGCTGTAATAAAAAAATTAGCTGGAATTCTTCTGGAATTCTTAAAGCAAGTTGCAAGCATTCCACGTGGCTTTTGACACGTTTAGATCCCTTTGCTTTTCTTACCAACTCATAGCCTCCGGCTAAACGTTTCCTCATTTCAAAACGGTAGCCGTATACATAGACTATACGGTATATATACACTGCTCAAAGAAAGTAAGGGAACACTTAATCAACACAGTATAACACCAAGTCAATTAAACTTCTGGGATATCGATCTGTCCAGTTTGGAAGCGTAAACGATTGTGAATCAATTTCACCTGCTTTGGTGCAAATGAAAGTGACAACAGATGGACAGGAGAGGCAACAGCAAGACAACCCCCAAAAAGTAAATGATTTTGCAGGTGGACTAGAGAAAACTAGAGAAAAATCAGTCAGGAAGGATAAGGAGAGAGAAATGGTCTGTGGCCACACAGACCATTTCTCTCTCCTTATCCTTCCTGACTGATTTTTCTCTAGTTTTGAATTTTGCTAGTGCCCTTGTCACTACTGGCAAGATGAGGCGGTACCTGCAGCCCATTCAGGTTGCACAGGTAGTCCAGCTCCTCCAGGATGGCACATCCATACGTGCCATCGCAAGAAGGTTTGCTGTGTCACCCAGCACAGACTCAAGAGTGTGGAGGAGATAACGGGAGACGGACCATTACACGTGAGCTGGACAGGGCCGTAGAAGGGCAACAACCCAGCAGCAGGACAGATATCTGCTCCTTTGTGTGAGGAGGAACAGGAGGAGCACTGCCAGAGCCCTAAAAAATGACCTCCAGCGGGCTACTCATGTGCATGTTTCTGACCAAACTGTCAGAAACAGACTCCATGAGGGTGGCATGAGGGCCCGACGTCCTGTAGTGGGACCTGTGCTCACAGCCCAGCACCGTGCAGCTCGATTGGCATTTGCCAGAGAACACCAGAATTGGCAGGTTCGCCATTGGCAATTTAAATAAATAGACTATACTTTAAATGGAGTCGCTGACACATTATATTCCACCAATTGGAGTATATGCAATTAACACATTAGTAGGCTACACAGGATAATTACAACTTCAAGAATGTTCTCTAATAACGTCAGTGAACGTCAGGCTAGTAAACTAGTGAAGAGGAGTGTAGTCTAAGTAACTAGGCGAATATACGGACTCTACATTTATAGTGCGCACGAGATAATGAAAACTTTCGCGTTCGAAATAGGTTAAAGAGATACTCGTTTGTGTTCATCTGTGGTCTAGTCAGTAAGGCGTAAATAACTTGCGATGTGCTTTTTTTAAAGTAATCATTTAAATACTATGCCCACATTCATTATTCAGTCTATTATGCCTCATTTACACTGCCTTTTAACACATTTAGGGCTATTACAGACAGCTATTGTGGTAGTTACTGTTGTCAGCTGTAGCGTAACGACTGTGAACATGCACACAAAACAGGGCAATTGGATTCACTGATTATATTACACGAATTAGAGCATATGCAACTAACACATTAGTAGGCTACACAGGATAATGACAACTTCAAGAATGTTCTGGACCAATAACGTCAGGCTAGTAAACTAGTGAAGAGAAGTGTAGTTTAAGTAACTAGTTAGGCGAATATACAGACTCTATGCAATTTATAGTTAACATGTTTGCACTGTAACACTAGTTAACTATACTGCTTTAATTGGAAATACGTTCGACTTAAAAGAGCACTGGTGGGTTGAAAGGCTGACTATTTGGCTGTCGTGCCACTAGTCGGCACTGTGGTGCAATTTATAAGGGTTCTGGCGTAACATGTAGCCTAGAATAAAAGTGCAACTCGTGGCTCAAAATTAATGACTGGTAAGGTGCCAATCTTTGATATCCAAACTGTTTCGTTGCATGTTCACAGTCGTTATGTTCGAGCTGACGACAGTAACTAGCCTACAACTATAGCTGTCTGTAATAGGCCTAAATGTGTTAAAAGACTGTAGGCCTAGTAGCCCAACCTATAAATAATGAATGTGGGCATAGTATTTAAATATGCAATTACTTTAAAAAAATAAAATTAAAAAACACATGGCAGGTTATTTAATGCCCCGCTGTTGTAGTTAACTCAATGAGCCAATTAGCCATTTAAGATTGAAAAATGAAAATCGGAATGACATGGATCCAAAACGACCACCTATGTATTGCGAAGAAGACGCCTTACCCACTAGACTACAAATCAGCTCAAGTGCGCAAGTCTATTTAACCGTTCTAGTCTATTTCGAACACGCAAGTTTTCACGTGCCTAGCGCAGCTATCTACTGAATTTGCAACTGACTTGCCTGGTCACTAGCATTCTGAGACTGGTCACTCACATGCCTAGCGCAGCTACCCACTGGATTTTTAAAAAACAATTTTTTAGTCTGCAGTAGCAGGCGTTCCATTCAAGCGAAGGACTTTTCACCTAGTTTTAGCCTACTACTCATTACTCTTATCAAATCAAATCAAATCAAATCAATATTTATTTATATAACGTATTTCACAACAAGTTGTCACAATGCGCTTCACAGAAAAAACCCAGCCTAAACCCCCACAAGAGCAAGCCAGAGGCAACAGTGGCAAGGAAAAACTCCCTGGTGTAATTAGGAAGAAACCTTGGGAGGAACCAGACTCAAGGGGGAAACCCATTCTCCTCAGGTCGGCTCAGGGTCTAGATCTTAATGACCAGCATGGTCAAAACTGACTGGCAATATCCATGATAGTGGAAATTGCAGCAGCTAGATGGCAGTCCAGATGTGGCGGCAATGATGATGGGAAAACGGGTGCCGATGGCGACAGGATCGGCTGGCAGCGGTGGTGGGGAGGGAGGGGCAAGCGGCGATGGACAGGAAGCTGGACAGGAAGCTGGACAGCAACTCTCGAGATGCGGGGCATGAGCCCCGCCGGCGGAATGTGGAAGAAGAGAGAGAGAACAGTTAGGGGGGGGGGGGGGGGGGGTTGGACAAGTACCCCCGCCAGGAGTAACTTATGGCTGCATAGCTATGAAGACAGGGTTTGAGAACCCATCCAGTCATGAGAGAGTAAACAATCCTACCCACCTATCAAGAGCCAGCCCAGGAAGATGGGGTCACAGCTGTTGACAGGTGACAGTAAGGAAAAGATGTCACTCCGCATTACTCTATGACAAAAGGGCTTCTCTGGTCCTGTCTCCGGACTACAACTCATTATAAGCCTGATCATAAAGGTGCGTTTTTAATCTAGACTTAAATATTGAGACTGTGTCTGATTCCCTTATAGATTTTGGAAGGGTGTTCCACAGTAGTGGTGCTCTGTAGGAGAAAGCTCTACCACCCGTCAAGTTTTTAGATATTCTAGGGACTACTAAGTAGCCTGCGTCTTGGGAACGAAGGGATCTTTTCGGCTTATATGGTAAAAGCAGATTACATATATACACTGGTGCAAGTCCATGTAAAGCTTTAAAAGTCAGAAGCAAGACCTTAAAGTCTATCCTATGCTTAATTGGTAGCCAATGAAGTGATGCTAGTACTGGGGTAATATGCTCATATTTCTTTGTTCTCGTTAAAATGCGAGCGGCTGCATTCTGCACAAGCTGGAGATTATTTAGCAACAGCTTAGGACAGCCAGATAGCAGAGCATTACAGTAATCTAGCCTAGACGTAACAAAAGCATGAATCAATTTCTCTGCATCCCCTTCTGATAGGAAATGCCTAATTTTAGCTATGTTCCTTAACTGAAAGAAAGCAACTCTAGATATGTTTTTTATGTGCGCGCCAAAGGTTAAATCTGGGTCTATAGTAACACCTAGGTCTTTCACAGCTGAATTTGGAACAACTAAGCAACCATCAATACTTAAAGTATATGTACACAATTTCTCCCTTTGTTTTTTAGGACCTAAAACCAGCATTTCGGTTTTCCCTGAGTTTAAGAGCAGGAAATTGGAGAGCATCCAAGCTTTAATATCTGTAATGCAAGCCTCTAATCGAGTAAGTGGTAATGCTTCGCCGGGTTTCATGGAAATGTATATCTGAGTATCGTCTGCGTAGCAGTGAAAATCTACCCCATGTGCCCGAATAATATCACCAAGGGGTAGCATATATAACGAAAAGAGTACTGGACCTAGCACTGATCCTTGTGGAATACCACATTTCATTATTGAGTAACTGGATACATCATCATTTAATTTAACAAATTGTTTCCTATTGTGTAAGTATGATCTGAACCATGCAAGTGCTTGACCATTGAGTCCAACACAGCCCTGGAGCCTGTTCAGTAGAATCTCATGATCTATTGTATCAAAAGCTGCACTTAGGTCAAGAAGTACAAGAACAGACACAGAGTTTTGGTCGGCTGATAACAGTAAATCGTTAATAACTTTAGCAAGTGCCGTTTCAGTGCTATGGTAGGGTCTAAATCCTGACTGGAATAATTCATGAATATGGTTTGAGCTAAGGTATGCACCAAGTTGCTTCGCAACTGCTTTCTCTAATATTTTGGATAGAAATGGAAGATTTGAAATGGGTCTATAGTTTTACAGTTTGTCAGGTTCGAGGTTTGTTTTTTTCAGTAATGGCTTAATAACCGCCATTTTTAGTGACTCTGGTACATATCCTGTTACTAAAGATGTGTTAATAATTTTTAACATATGCTGGCCAAGTACAGGAAAAAGTTCTTTAGCCAATCTTGTAGGGATTGGGTCGAGTAGACAGGTAGTCGGTTTTGAGGACATAACCAGTTTAGATAGCTCCTCCATGTCGATTGGCGTAAAACAGTTCAGTGCCACTGTTGATATATCTTCCTGTGTTGGCCAAGATCTAGGCTGTTCTTTGAATTTGGGAGGAGTAATGCCTAGGGGAATAGGCAAATTGGAAATCTGGTCTCTAATAGTTTCAATCTTCTGATTGAAAAAATTCATGAAATCATTACTGCTGTAAACGCAGGGATAAGATGAACATTCTGGTGATGGTTTTTATGTCAATTTGTCCACAGTACTAAACAAAAATTTTGGGTTGCATTTGTTTTGTTCAATTAATTTAGAAAAAAAGGCAGATCTAGCAGATATAAGAGCTTGCTTGTACTGGAGGATGCTATCTTTCCATGCAAGACGAAATACTTCTAGTTTAGTTGACCGCCATTTTCTCTCCAATTTTCTTGTGGACTGCTTCAGGGCACGGGTAGTGTCATTGTACCAGGGAGTACGGTTTTTCCGACAATACTTTCTTTTTAGAGGGGCAACCACATCAAGGGTGCTTCTGAGAGCTAAACTTAACTGGTTGGTCAATTCATCCAACGATAACTCAGTGGTATTTTCTTGACTTGAAAAGAATGATTCCGGAAGCATATTTGTAAACTTTGGAATGACGTCAGAGTTTAACGACCGGCTGTAATAATGTCTTGTCTCTGATATAAAAGTGGTGGTTGCCTTGATTTCAAAAGTAATAAGGAAATGATCGGATAATACAGGGTTATGGGGTGCAATACTAAGATTCATAACATTGATACCAGAGGATAACACTAAGTCTAGGGTATGGCTATAGTAATGAGTGGGCCCATAGACATTTTGTTTAAAACCAACAGAGTCAATAATAGAGGCAAAGGCAGTTCCTAGGGGATCACCCTGTTTGTCCACATGTATGTTAAAGTCACCAACAATTACAACCTTGTCTGCCGAAATAGTAAGGCAGGACAAAAACTCAGCAAATTCTATTAGGAAATCTGAATAGGGCCCAGGTGGTCTGTAAACAGACACTAAGAGAAAGGACTGCATGTTACCCCTTATCTTAGCTAGGTCATGCTGTACACAGTTCATAGAGAGAACTTCAAAGGAAGAGAACGTATTTCCACACTTAGGGGTTAAGCTTAAGGTGGACTGATAGATCGCTGCAACACCACCCCCTCTTCCTGACTGGCGCGATACCTGGGTACTTAAAAAACCTATAGGAGACGCTTCATTAAGTGCAACATATTCACCAGGTCTTAGCCAAGTTTCAGTCAGACACAGTATCTTGAGATTATGATCTGTGATCAATTCGTTTACAAGAATTGCTTTAGGAGCAAGAGATCTAACATTCAGTAGTCCAATTTTTAGAAGTGATTCACAACAGCTGCTAGCAGCAAAATTGTTTAATTTTAGAGTAGCAAGATTATCCGTGTTAATACCACGGTTTGCTTTACGTTTAGCATAGATGCGTGGGGCAGACACAGTCTCAATATAATAAATACTAGTTTCTAGCTCAGATATGTTAGATAATGGGGCGCTGGGATAAGTACTATTGCTAATTACTAGCTCTGAAACGCACCTTGCAGACAACGGCGTTGGGCCATGTGTCTGAGTCACGGGCATTGGGAAACGCACAGGCTCCGATGTAGGATCAGAGGCCTGCTGCCTGGCCGGCGCCCTGATACGGTGTCAGGATCTGGCCTTACTAAGACTAGCATCTAAGTTTTTTGCTAGGACAAGAGAACCTCTCCAGCTCGGGTGGAGTCCGTCTCTCTTCAGTAAGCCAGGCTTTCTCCAGAAATCAGGCCAATTATTGACGAACCCTATGCCACTAGTTGAGCACCACTCAGACAGCCAGCGATTTAGTGATGTAAGTCTACTGTAGACCTCGTCACTCCTACGAACTGGGAGCGGGCCAGAGAATATTACTTCCCGACACATCTTTTTAGCCACTGCGCACACCGAAACAAAGTTATTTTTAGTGACCTCCGATTGCCTCAATCGGACATCATTCGTGCCGACGTGGATAACAATTTTGGAGTATTTACATTTACTTTTAGCCAGCACTCTCAAACTAGCCTCAACATCGGTAGCTCTGGCACCAGGCATACACTGCACTATGGTCGCTGGTGTCGCTACACTCATGTTTCTTAAAATACTATCCCCTATGATCAGGGCTTTCTCAGTAGGTGTGTTACTGAGTGGAGAATATCGGTTTGAAACATGAGTAGGGTGGTGCTCGGCGGCTCTGAGCCGACAGCTATGTTTCTTTTGCACCGTGACAAAATTGTCCCGCAGTGAGGACTCTGACGGGGGAGAGATACTCGTAATTAAACTGGCATCCGGCTCAGGTAAAAGGGAGTCGAGCAAACTCTCACTATCCTGGATCTGATATAATGTCCGGATGCGGGCCTCTAACTCAGCTATTTTCCGTTCCAATTTTAAATTAAGCTCACATTTTGGACATATACCATTACTGGTAATATTGGCAACGGAACTAAGGCTAAACATGGAACACACAGCACAGGGAACACTTGGCGTGGAAGCCATAATGTGCGTTTACCGTATTTATCCTCGGCTGTTGTTTAGATTCTCCGGGTCTGGATGTGATCAGCTTCGGAGAGGTATTCACAAAAGAGTGAGAGAACGTAAAACGTAGTCGTTTAGAAATCTAAAATAATTTAGTGGAAATTAAATCGACTATCGCTGTGGAAATGTAGACTTTACTGGACATTGACGAGCTGTAATAAACTATTCAGGGCTAATCAGACCATGTTTTAATAGGCTAGCTATTATGTTCCTACATTGGAACATGTTTCTTTTCGCGTGTATAAACGATGCATTTTATTGTCTGTCACTGTGGCAAGATGAATTGCGGTGGAATTGTGGGGGGTTTCTTAAAGCTGTAACTTATCAAATATCTATGGACCTGACTGTATATGTTTGCATTGATATTGTGTCTAATGTGTGGCCCATGACGATTTTACCCTTTTAAAATGGGGCATTTTCGGCACCGCTTTTGGCGTAGAAAACATATTTGGGCAGGTGTTGTGTCGAATTCTGTTCCCCCACGAAATCATGTTCCCCCTAGCGTTGCTGCGCAATCATTTCAGGAAATAGCGTAATGGGCGCGCGACCTGAAATCAGCTCGCGCCCAATGAGGAATGCTCGTGCCACTTAACGTGAATCTCAGTTTGTATAGGCTACGTTTTAAGCGATTTGTTCTTTTGCTATCTTAAGATCAGAAGCCGCGATATGCAGGTCAGCCGATACGTATAAAACAGTGAAATACGTTCAGAAAAGCAGCAAGTGTTCTGGTGGCTTTGTCGTCAGTTTGTATGGGTTAGTTAAAACATTCATTCACTAAGTCTTGTAACGTGTACGTTACATAACCGACTGTATACAATATATATGAAGCCCAATGAACATGATCAGACTGTTTATGAGTAAGATATACAATAACCGTCATACTACAGTTATTTTGATACTTTGAGTATATTATTATTAGTAGCCTACTATCATTATTATTCCTACGAGTAGAAGAGGAGGTGGTGGGGTATTAATGATGGTGGTATTACGAATAGTGGTAACGTTAGTGGTAGCTACAAGATACATGATGCTACGGTTATTATTTTTTTATCTGGCATGAGTACCGTAATTTCCGGACTATTGAGCGCACCTGAATATAAGCCGCACCAACTAAATTTAGAAAGAAAAAAAATGTGTACATATATAGGCCGCACTTGTCTATAAGCCGCAGGTGTCCACGTTGTAACATGAGATTACATTTAACCCTTTCGCGCATACCATCACAAATATGTGATCATTCCAGACATGGCCCAAACGCGTACCATCACAAATATGTGATTAGAACGTATCACTGGAACGCTCCATTGAGAATGCGGTCACAATGGTTTACTGCCGGCTAAACACGGTTTAGACCCGTCACAGAGGTGTGTATATTATGGAAAATAAACCATCAACTTGCGATTTCAGAAGCTGAAATTAACGATAAATGACACATTGCTGTGCATCGAATATCTTCGTTACATCAACACTGAGCTATCTTAGCAGTTTGGTGGTTTTTAACCTCACAAGCTAACAATTGCATCCTAATGTAAAAGTGCAAACATGATTCCAGTGCGGTACCTAGTCGTTTATTGTTGTACTGAAATGCAAATGTTACTATGTCAACGTTAGTTGTTATCCGAATAGTCATCTAGTTTAATTTGCAGTGTATGCATATGGGTTACTACGTAGCTAGCTGTATTATACCGACGATCTCACTTACATGCGCATTCACAAATCGTCTATTTACGAATGACGCAACAATAAACCTGTGGGCTAACCCTAGGACTAAACACACTGTTCCACAAAAACATTGTACCAAATAAACATCTTTACAACATTTACATTTATTTGTTTATGCAGACGTTCACACTTTCACAGAAGTAATGTAAGCAGCAAATACCCCCTAGCCTATAACGTTGATTTAGCAACAGTTTGCTAATGTCAGTGCTAACCAAGCTGTCAAAATGAGCTAACTACGGGCTGACAGAAAATATAATATACACAATCTTATAGCGATTACACTTTACAATGTTTTACATCACGGGTAAACTCATCTGTGATCAAAATAATTGACAAAATACTCGAAAAACGCATTTTCAAAAATAATCCGGCAGTAGGCTAATATTGGTTTGTGGCACTGCCATCTTGTTCTTCCGCATTCAACCAAAGATGATACATGATGAAGAGATGCTCCACTTGCTCCCAACTGTAACCATATCAATTCTCAAACAAGTTAACCTGGAAGTGAGTTATCTTGTCACGTTATCATCTTTGGTTGGACCAGAGATGACGTTGTATGGCTGTGCCCGTGTTATTAGCTTTATCAGAGATAAATAGCATCTCATAGCATATGGTGAGCAGTAACGTACAACCTTCAAAAATGTACTTTACCAACATCATGGGTGTCCATTGCAATGGTTGCTAGAATCGGAATACACCACTTGTAACAACTATTTGAAAACATGCGAAAAATATTAAAAATAAAACATTTTCACCACACAAACAATTAGCTGACAGATATTTTTATTAATGCAAATGAAAGACGGTTCAGTTAGCTACGGAGTCAGATGATGACTGTCCCTCGTCGCCTCACACATACTGAGTCATCTAGTGTTGATATATATATATGCGCAAAATTGCTGTTCAAAACACAATCAAACTAGCGTCTTCCTCGGCGCATTATCTCTTCCACCTGTCGCCCCCTGGAGGCCGTTAGCCCGTAAAAATCTATAGATTAGCCGCATCGTTGTTTAGGCCGCAGGGTTCAAAGCGTGTGAAAAAAGTAGCGGCTTATAGTCCGGAAATTACGGTATATTTTTACATTTTATGCGTGTGTGTGTATATTAGGGGTGGGACGATTCAATCCCATAACGATTCGATTCGATTACGATTCTTTAGGCAAAGGTTCGATGCATCATAATATCTTACGTTTGACCACGATTCGATTCGATAAGATTCGGTTCGATTAATTTAGATACTTTAAAAAAATGTAATAGGTATGCTAATGTGATTTGATACCGATACATTCAGCAGTAATTAAATATTCAATTAGAACCTTACACCAAGTTCACAGCATTATGTTTATTGTTAAGGCATGCCATACATTTTGCAGCTGTCTGCAGCAAATAATGCAGCAATAAACATGACTAACAGTGTATTTTCTAAAGTTGCCCTATTTAGGTTAGTGTTTTTCAAACAGTGTCAGACATGGTACCCTAATACATTTCCTTTATTTACAAAATAAAAATGGCAAAATGTATAACAATTACTAAACTGGGCCAAGAAAAATGAAATAGCCTATAGGTTAGTGTCATGCATAGTACTTTCCTAAATCTTAGTACGATCTAGAACTTCGGTGGAGCAAGATGCCCATCCATCCGTAGTTAAAGCTACTCGTAGCGTTTTGCAAGGACAGTCGAACAGTTTTCTTCACCTCTTCATACAGAGTAGGTATACATTTTTCACTCAAATATTTTCTGCATGGTATGGTGTATCTAGGTTCCACGACATTCATTTTGTGAATCGGACAGTTAACGTAGTAATAATTAATTGAACGTAAGACATTGGAAATAGTATTACTATTTTTGTTTTTTGTCTCTAACATCTACTTGATTTTGAATAGAAAATGGTTTAAATTTAAATATCAGAAAGCACTTTACAATTAACTGTCTGGACACCGTATGTGTATAAAAACGAATAAAAACAATTATACAAAAAAATAGAACTGTTTGGCCATTTCTCCAGGAAACTCAGGGGAAGTGTCAATGACTCCCGAGTTTAGCTTGCTAACGCGCTTGCTGTCCTTCACGTCAATTGTGTATCGTCGGCTTAAATGGTTTATCATGTTTGTGGTGTTGCCTGTGTATCTGATTTCTACTTGGCAGATCTTGCATATTGCAGCGGTTTTGTCAAGTACACCCTCCTTCTTTCTAAACCCGAAATGCTTCCATACCACTGATTTTCTGTTCGGAACATCGCAAATTCTGTAAGTTTCTGTCTCTTTTGTCGCACTCAGCGAGCACGCAGCTAGCCATTTCGCTCAGATCTGTCCGTCTCAAGTCGTGTCTCAGAAATATATATTTAAATTTTTTTTTGAATAAATGAATACATGTGCACATTCATTTAAAATACGATATTAATCGATGCTTATCGATTCGAATCTTACAGATCGATGCAGTTGTATTTACACATTCGGATCGATGCATCGGTGCATTGTCCCACCCCTAGTGTATATATATATATATATATATATATATATATATATATATGGATACATGTATATATGCAGTATATATATATATATATATATATATATATATATATATACATACACACAGTATATATATATGTGTGTGTGTGTGTGAGAAAAACGCTATATGTAAAGTGTATGAATTATTATTAGTCGCGGTACATTACATTAGTTATTTGGCAGACGCTTTTATCCAAAGTGATGTACAATAAAGGTTCTGTGACCTTCCCACTCCCTATTTTCCAAAGAAAATACATTCAACAAATCCAAAACCCAATCACCCAAAATAGTCATTTCACCATCTTACCACCAAATCTGTCCGTTTTCATAGGGGAACAGTATCTGACGGCTGAATTTAGCCCCATCAGATACCGTGCCCCCTATGTTTCTGTAGAAAGGAAGGGCTCACATACACCAAACTAATACTGGTAACTCATCTCCCCATATCGAGATAATTCACCAAGTTTCATTATCTTACCACCAAATCTGTCTGTTTTCATAGGGGGAAACATTATCTGACAGCTGAATTTAGGCCTGTCAGATACCGTGCCCCCTTATGTTTCTGAATAAAGGAAGGTCTCATGTTCACCAAACCAGGATTTGTAAAACATCTCACCATGCTGGGGGGATTCACCAAGGCTCCCCATCTTGCCTCCAGTTTATTACATTTTTATAACGGGAATTAATTGAGCTCTGTCGCATACTGTGTTTATAAAGAATGGAAGGTTGTTTTTTTTTACCAACTTTGTCATACTACAGGTGCAGCTCAAAAAATTTGAATATCGTGAAAAAGTTCAATATTTTTTGTCACTCATTTCAGAAAGTGAAACTCATATATTATATAGATTCATTACACAGTGAAATATTTCAAGCCTTTATTTTTTGTAATTTTGATGATTATGGCTTACAGCTAATGAAAACCAAAATTCAGTGTCTCAGAAAATTTGATTATTGTGAAAAAGTTCAATATTGGAAACTCATGGTGTCACACTCTAATCAGCTAATTAACTCAAAACACCTGCAAAGGTTTCCTGAGCCTTTAAATTGTCTCTCAGTCTGGTTCAGTAGGCTACACAATCATGGGGAAGACTGCTGTCTTGACAGATGTCCAGAAGATGGTAATTGACACCCTCCACAAAGAGGGTAAGCCACAAAAGGTCATTGCTAAAGAAGCTGGTTGTTCACAGAGTGCTGTATCCAAGCATATTCATAGAAAGTTGAGTGGAAGGAAAAAGTGTGGTAGGAAAAGGTGCACAAGCAACCGGGCTAACCGCAGCCTTGAGAGGATTGTCAAGCAAAATCCATTCAAGAATTTGGGGGAGCTTCACAAGGAGTGGACTGAGGCTGGGGTCAGTGCATCAAGAGCCACCACGCACAGACAAATCCAGGACATGGGCTACAAATGTCGCATTCCTTGTGTCAAGCCACTCCTGAACCAGAGACAATGTCAGAAGCGTCTTACCTGGGCTAAAGAGAAAAAGAACTGGACTGTTGCTCAGTGGTCCAAAGTCCTCTTTTCAGATGAAAGTAAATTTTGCATTTCATTTGGAAATCAAGGTCCCAGAGTCTGGAGGAAGAGTGGAGAGGCACAGAATCCACGTTGCTTGAAGTCCAGTGTGAAGTTTCCACAGTCAGTGATGATTTGGGGTGCCATGTCATCTGCTGGTGTTGGTCCACTGTGTTTTCTGAAGTCCACAGTAAACGCAGCCATCTACCAGGAAATTTTAGAGCACTTTATGCTTCCTTCTGCTGATGAGCTTTATGGAGATGCTGATTTCATTTTCCAGCAGGACTTGGCACCTGCCCACACTGCCAAAAGTACCAAAAGCTGGTTCAATGACCATGGTATTACTGTGCTTGATTGGCCAGCAAACTCGCCTGACCTGAACCCCATAGAGAATCTATGGGGTATTGTCAAGAGGAAGATGAGACACCAGACCCAACAATGCAGACGACCTGAAGGCCGCTATCAAAGCAACCTGGGCTTCCATTACACCTCAGCAGTGCCACAGGCTGATCGCCTCCATGCCACGCCGCATTGATGCAGTAATTCATGCAAAAGGAGCCCCAACCAAGTACATAGAGTGCATAGAAATGAACATACTTTTCAGAAGGCTGACATTTCTGTTTAAAATAACCTTCTTTTTTTTAATTGATCTTATGTAATATTCAAATTTTCTGAGACACTGAATTTTGGTTTTCATTAGCTGTAAGCCATAATTACAAAAAATAAAGGCTTGAAATATTTCACTCTGTAATGAATCTATATATGAGTTTCACTTTCTGACATGAGTGACAAAAAATATTGAACTTTTTCACAATATTAAAATTTGTTGAGCTGCGCCTGTATATACTGTTTTCCTGACTGCTGTACATACCATGACTTTTTTTAAAACCAAATGCTGTTTTTGGACATGCAGTCTGAGATCCCTGTGATTTTTGGACAATTGTTTCATGTTAATGCTTACAGAAATGAATAATTGGGAAGACATATTCATCAATTATACAATGAAACACCAGAAATAAGAACACATACGTTTTTATTATTATTAGTAGTAGTAGTTGTCGTAGTAGCCTGTCCTAGTATTAAAGCAGCAGCAGTGCTAGTAGTAGTAGTAGTATTAGTTGTGGTAGCCTCGAACAAGAAAACGAACGATCAGAACACCTTGTACTGTACTGTAAAACGTAATAGCCTGTCTCTAGGATCCAGAAAATAATACAGATACACACACCATAATGAAAACTTCGAAGAAACGCATGACTATTGAAAACGGTCCTATGAACTTCCCTAAACTCTTATAAACCCTAAAATTAGCCATATTTAATTTATTTGCTCATTATTTATTTGCTCATTATTTATTTGCTCATTATTTATTTGCTCATTATTTATTTGCTCATTATTTATTTTCTAATTATTTATTTTAATGTGGGGTGCTTTAAATGTGCTCTTTGAACTTTTCGCCTATAATATTTTGACTTTATAGGAAATGGATGAAAAAGTGTACTTTGAAATGTTTATGTACAAAACAACGGGTACCTACCCTCACGGTGCAACGAAACCGCAAAAATATATGATTTGGAGAAGAGCGTCGGATTCTGAAATTCATGGTAAGACAATTATTTTTGCATTATCATAACTATACTGATTGGACTATTGCAGTATAGGCTAAGCCTATACAGTTTCGTACAGTTTTTTTTACATTAGTTGATTTTAGACGGACACCGATGCCATTCTTGCCTGTGTCATCAATATAATTTGGGATTGGCTCGTTCTATCGAATACACATAATTATAGACGATGAAATCAAGATGAATCTATGCCACAGTTTAAGCATATTTAGTTCATTGTCTTTTCAAAGTTATGTTATTGTTTTGTGATTTGTAAGGAACTGTGATAGTAATTTTCTGTTTTCTGTTTCATTGATAAATGTTTACTTATATTTAGATATTAATATAGAGACTTAACAGTCAGCTTTTCTTATACCTTGCTTCTAGTTCTTAGTCTAACAGTAAAGGGCATGGTAGGAGAACAGGGGCCTGCAGGCTGCCCATGAGCTGGATCACGCTGTACCATCTGTGTCTGTGTTATATCTATCGAAGGTCACATTGTAGTGAATTGAAATGTTTATGTTTCTTGTGTGAGAAAGAGCTATCTTTCTCCTGAGCTGTCTGAATGTAAAGGAGGGGCCCTTGCTTAGGAGTAAAGAGAAATACCTCTATCTTTCCCTTTGACCTATCTGTATTTCTTCCCTGTCTATGAAATCCGCCCCTTATGACCTGGTCTTTGAAGAAATGTATAAAGGGTTGGCAATTTCTGCTGTATGGCAGAGAGAGCTTTAACGAGCACTCTCTCATTGGTTTCATTGCAATTAAACTTCTTATTATTGTCTAAGTGTTAATACGGCTTTTGTTGTGATTCTGTCAAGGACAGACTTTGCTGCACTGTGAGTGAGTTGGTAATTTCCACGACATTATTTGGCGACGAGGATGGGATTGCTAACTTGATTTTTCTCCAAGACAGACCCCTCTCCAATCGGGAAAGGAGTAGACAGTGCACTGCCGGGAGTCTGGTACCCCGCGGCTGCAACCCTTCAACAGGTTACTGTAATCAGTTACCTAACGGAAGGACGGCGGCAACCGGACCTGAAAGAGGACGGTGTTTGTTTGGAGTGATCAATACGCAATCCTAGAGAAAAAGAACCACAGGTGAGGTTACAACAAAAGAGCGAGTACTAGAAGTTTGACATTGAGGACCGACGGGTACATTACGCTCAGCAGAAATTTCTGCTGCAGGTGATCTCAAACTTGGGAGGCCAAGTTGGGCGCTCCAGTACTAAATCCTATAGGTAAATCTTTGTGATGAGATTTCATGTATTATCGATAAGTGCGAATGATAGTGAGGAAACGTCGTTAGGAAGTTCAGACTCTGAAACTGATTCTGACTAGAACGGGTGTGTGATACACCAGCTAAGAACCTTATAAGTGATACGGTATAGACTGGTGGTGGGGCTGACGCACTTGTGGGAAAAAATGGGTTCGAACAATTCGAAGGTGCAGGATCCCGAATTTACGGGTCCGATGAAAATAATGCATGAAAAATATGGAAGGGAAGCCATATACCAGTGTGGTAAATGGGTAGAATTCGGTTTCCCCGAAAAAGGCTTTTTTAGCCAGGTACAGATTGATTGCTTAAAGATGCGGCTGCGAATGGTAGAAGAGAAGAATGGGAAGTTTAAGAATGTATGGCATCCTGATTGGACTGCGGTAGAGATGTGGAGTAAAGAGTCAAAATTTAGACAGGAAAAGCAGACTAAAAACTCTGCTAATTCTAAAACTGAAAGCAAATTGGATGCGGACATTTCAGTGTCCAAAGCTGTGCATACCTGTAGCTCTCTGTATCCCGATGTAAAACAGCTCGCAAGCATACATAAGATTAACCTGGAGCTGGATTGTCCAGCCTGTCCTCCAGCTTACAATCCACAGGTGCCGCCGGAGCAGGCGATTGTGCAACAACTGGAGCCCGCGCCCGCTGGGCAGCCGGAGCTGGCTGTGCAACAACCGGGGGTCGCTCTCCCCTCTGCCCCCACTATCTCTCCTCCTCCAGCTCAACAGGCATCAGGGACTGCTACTGCTCCTGCTCATGCTACTGCTGCGGACTCGACAGTAGCTCAACCCCCCCACTCTCGCTACCTCTGCGGACTCAGAGGGAGCAGCAGGGGGGTTTTCAACAGCAGCTGTCACAAGCAGTGCAGACGCAGGGCAGCCCACAGCCAGTCCTCATCATACCAGGAGTCTGGCCACGTACGGTCCAACAAGGAGGTGCTGGAGAGGGAAACCAGAAGAAAGGAAAAGGCCGTGGGAGAGGGAAAGGACGCGGAAGAGCCGATGATGTTTGCCGCAAATGCGGGAATAAGGGACATTGGTCCCGGGATTGCCGAGGTCCAATTGCCCCTAACAACCCTTTCAACAACCCTTTTAACAACCAGCAGCAGTGGCCTTCTGCCCCTCAGCAGGGTGTCACTTTCCAGAACCCCATGGGCCAACCTGGAATACAAAACCAATCACACCAATGACGTTCTGAGGGGGATTTAAGGACTTGTGAGGACAGTGGTGAGTCTGCTGCTTTTTTGTATCATTCTGCTCCGCTGGCATTGCCACAATGGACATTAAAAGTTGATGGGCGAGCGTTAGACTTCATTGTGGATACAGGAGCTTGTAGGTCTGTAATAGCGGCTAAATTGTGGAGCTCAAAACTCCCTCTGTTTAGTGGTAAAACTTTGCTCAGCCAAGATGCTGGGGGTGGTACTACTTTAGAGAAATTTACAGTTCCTTTGAAGGTACAAGATTTCAATTCAGACAAAAACATCACTGTTAAACATGCTTTTTTATTTCCCCCTGTTTGTCCAGTAAACCTGCTCGGTAGAGATTTGATGTGTAAACTAGGATTAGTTGTACACTGTGATACTGACGGTTTAACAATTGATAGAGCTGCTACGGCAGAAAGCGCAGAAATGTTTTGCTATGCCTGGGATCTGGAGAGATGCCCAGTCACAGCGAAAGCCATTGAAATGGCTAACAGTACATGGTTAGGTAATGGTGACAGACTCACAGAGTCACAATTACATGTAACGGCACACATCAGTCGTGATAGGGATTGGAATTTTGAAAAGAATTGGTATGGTACTTCTCCGTTAAAAACTACACAGTTTTTAATCGGTTGCGATTTTTGTGCATTGTCTGTAGAATTGAGCTCAGAACAGAATGATTTCTATTCTATTGCGGGAAGTGTACCCCATGTGTCACTGTGCAAAGCCTCTAATAAAAAATGGGAGGACACAGGACCATGGGTAAAATTGTGTTTGAACACCACTGACTGGGAACAGAGAGGAGAATTATCCAAATATTCGCCCTCTTTACGCGTCACTGCGTACCAGTTCCAACATTATCTGACGGTCGATTGTAGCATTCATGAATTGGTTGCAGAAACACATTCATATCTACAGTTGTCAGACTCAAAATTCAGTACAATTCCTTCACAATTGTGGGCAACATCCCCATACGATGTCGGGCTCATAGATGGAGTTACTCCACTTCAAGTAACTCCTAAATCTGAATACAGACCATGTAAACGACAATATCCCTTACGGCCGGAGGCTGAGAAGGGGATTGTCCCGGTGTTCGAAGCATTGCTTAAATCTGGTGTTGTGATTCCCTGTCCTAATTCTCCATGCAATACGCCTATATTACCTGTTAAAAAAGCAAATGGGTCTTGGCGCTTTGTGCAAGATTTGCGAGCTGTGAATAGTGCAATTCAGCAGCGCGCCCCGGTTGTGCCAAACCCCACCACCATTCTAGCTCAAGTCCCGGGCAATGCTAAATGGTTCTCTGTGATCGATCTAGCGAATGCATTCTTTAGTATTCCGGTTGATGTTGATTCCCAGTATTGGTTCGCTTTTACGTTTAAGGGTAAACATTATACTTGGTCTCGGCTGCCCCAGGGGTATGCTGAGTCTCCAGCTGTGTTTTCTGCGGCGCTACAGGAAAACTTGGAACTGTTCCAATTTTCTTCAGGCCAAAGTATTTTAATTCAGTATGTCGATGATCTCCTTGTTTGTTACCCAGACGAGGAAACATGTGTTCATGATTCGCTTGAACTGCTCACATTTTTAGCCACACAGGGTCACAAGGTTAAAAAGGAGAAATTGTTTGGCAAATTGGTTTGCCTATTGTTACATACTTAGGGCACACTATTTCGGCTGAAGGTAAAACTTTGGGACCTGAAAGAATCCAAGCGATTCTTGATATTCCTAAACCTTCCACAAAAAAAAAAAAAAAAAGCAAGTAATGTTTTTTTTAGGTATGACAGGGTACTGCAGACAGTGGATTGCTGATTATGCAGAACTCTCACAGCCATTGCAGGATGTGGCACACGGCCACGATCTTTCTGCTAATGATACAGTTACCTGGACAACTGAAGCTGAGAATTTGTTTGTTAAATTGAAACAACAACTGGCTTCCTCCCCTACTTTGTTGACGGTTCTGCCAGTCGCTGTCCCCTCACAGGAGACAGTCAGGTTGGCTATGCAGTGGTGACCGAGCATGAAGTTCTGGAGTCAGCCCGCCTTCCTGGACACCTCTCAGCGCAGGCGGCTGAACTTTTTGCACTCACTCGCGCATGCTGTTTAGCGGAAGGTAAAACTGTGAACATTTTTACTGACAGTAGATATGCTTTTGGTGTTGTGCATGACTTCGGCACGCTTTGGAAGCATCGGGGATTTCTCACTTCGACAGGAAAAGCTATTCAGAATGGACACTTGGTAAGCTGCCTCCTGGAGGCCATTCTTTTACCTGCATCCATTGCTATTTGTAAATGTGCTGCTCACACGGGAGAGCCGGATGCTATCTCTCTTGGGAACGGAGCTGCAGACAACGCGGCCAAGGCCGCTGCCTCAGCCCCTCCCAACACAACTCTCCGTCTGCACACACAACCTGCTGATTCCACAGAAACGCCACTGGCTTCTATCCAAGACTGCCAGTCTGGAGTCACACCACAGGAGAAGGCTAAATGGAAGCGGGATGGTTCCTACACTAATGGAGTTTGGGTAGGGCCTACTGGAAAACCATTTTTGCCTCGTGTGCTTTTTCCTTACTATGCTAAGTTGACCCATGGATTAGATCATGTGTCAAAAGGGAGGAATGATATCTTTGTTGTCTGAACATTGGGACACTACTGGATTTTCCACCTATGCAAAAATTTTTGTGAGAAATGTGTTGTTTGTGTTGTGAATAATGTTGGGCGTGGCCAGAATGTTCCAAATGTGGCCCACCCAGCTCCACAAGAACCTTTTGAATATCTCATGATGGATTTCATTGAACTTAACCCATGCAGAGGTAAGAAATATTGTTTGGTGTTTATTGACATGTTTTCAAAGTGGGTTGAAGTTTTTCCAACAGGGCATGCCGACGTGACAGCCGTTGCAAGGGCATTGCTGCTTGAAATTATTCCTAGGTGGGGGATCCCGAGGAAACTTTCATCAGACAGAGGCACACATTTTGTGAACAAAGTGTTGGACAAAATCACAGAACAACTGGGGATCCAGTTGAAATTCCATTGTGCTTATCACCCCCAAAGCGGGGGGGCGGTAGAAAGGGCAAATGGAACTATTAAGAGTCGACTAACCAAAGTAATGGCAGAAACAGGTTTGGATTGGGTCCAGGCCCTGCCAATTGTTCTTACAGGTATGCGGGGAAGGGTGCATTCTGCCACAGGATTGTCCCCATACGAGGTGATCACGGGACGACCCATGAGGACTGGATGTCACCCCCCAGGCCTAATGCTGGATGGGCATTTAGCAGACACACGAATGGTGAGTTACTGTGTTCAGCTAACAAGAGCTCTGAGATCTCTGCATCAACAGGTGAAAGCGGCTTTCCCAGAACCAGCCAGCGGCCCCCTGCACGACCTGCAGCCAGGAGACTGGGTGGTAATTAAAGACTTCCGAAGAAAGAAGTGGCACCAGCCTAGGTGGAGAGGACCGTTCCAGGTACTACTCACCACGCCCACAGCTGTGCGAGTGGACGGCCGCGAATCTTGGGTTCACGCCAGCCACTGCAGAAGGGCTCCACCAGCGCCAGAGGGATAAGGGTGAAAGACCCACCTCAGTCAGGCGCAGGACGACAACGCTTCTCACGGAGTTTAAAAACTCAAAGAGAACCACCACTTCAATTTTCCCCAGCATGTCACCTTACAGCAAGAGAAACGAGGGTTGGAACCCTTTCAGAAGAGCGGGCTGCAGTGCCGAGGTAGGCACACTTTTGGCAAGCCTTGCAATCTGCATCATTGCGTTACCCCTCATTCTGATTTATGAGTTCTACATCCCTGCACACGCCCCAGCTGTTGAACTGAACAGCACTCGTGCTGTTGAGCTAAACAGCACGTCTGAAACGTCTCCGAGGCGTAAGAGACATGCAGCCACCGGAAAAGAATCCTGGCTAACATCAGGAATTGCAGGACATCACTATGCTACTAACTCTTGGTGGCGTTATGCTGAATGGACTGCTAAAAAACATTCTAACCGGTCTTGTTATGTTTGTTCTCACATGCCTCATTCCACAGCGGGACCGCTTCTCAGAGTGCAAAATCTGAGAGATACTCATGCAAAGTGTTTAATGGCAATATCTGTTCACCCAGGAGTTGGAACACGGTGGAGTGAAACTAATTTTACTGTGCGGCTAGATTTGTCAAGAGTACGTTCTCCTATTGCAGGGCATCAATGTTCTTTCCTGACAGATTATTTGGCATGGCCACCGGTGTTATGGAAAATGCCTGGGCCCGTTGTACTTAAACATGATATGAAGTTTGGGTTGTGTGTTATGGGAAACGGGTCTGAAACGCTGGGAAAGTTAGACAGGTATCAGTGCAAAACTGTTTCTTGTAGCTGCCCGCCTGTAGAGGTGGAGAAATGTTTTGACTGTCTGAGTAGTTGCGATAGTGCTTGTAGAGAGAAGCCAGAGCTGATTAGTCATGTTTGCAGGAAGGATTGGTCACATGCAATCTCATTGCCTTGGGATAGCACACAAACTGCTAACTGTTCTGGAATCGTGCCTCCTACCCACCTTGGAACTCGGCTGCTGGCCGATTGGTACTGGCTGTGTGGGAATTCAGTTTACACTGCACTCCCCCCTGACTGGAATGGTGTGTGTGCTCTCATCGCTTTATACGACTCCACATATGTGATTCCTGACTTATCCACATATAGTCATTCCACAGGTCGTATACACAGGGCTAAGAGAGGATTCTGGGATGAGAATCCCGTACCTACAGATCATCGACTGTGGACAGGAGGTTCTAAGTTTTTTCAAGGTTTGTTTCCCCAAATGGGACTAATGGAGGTTTCTAAAGAAGTAGAGGTTACTAGGTACACTTTTCTCCAATACATTGACTCCTCAGTGCTGCTAACCGATACCATTGGATCTGAACTGACATCACTGCGATTAATGGTCATGCAGAACCACATGGTACTGGACCAGATTACTGCTGAGCATGGGGGGGGTTTGTGTAATGGTGGGGGAAACATGTTGTACGTACATACCACATTATGATGAGGATGGACAGATCATACAGCAGGCACTTCGAAATATGACTAGGCTTCGTGATTCACTGGTAGAGAGGGAGGTCGATGACAGTAAAGATTGGTTCTTTAATCTCCTCTCAGGTTGGAAGAAAACCTTACTGAGGATTTTCTTGCCTATTTCCATCGTTCTAGTTCTACTCATATTTCTCTGTTGCTGTGGGGTGCCTTTAATACGTGCTTGTATTGCCCGTCTCACCCAGGCTGCTGTAGGTCACTATCTTCAGCTACATTATCTGGATCTTGAACAAGAGGGAGTAACTGACTTCCCTCTTAAACAATTCTCAGATGACTACTGACTTCCTCTTTGAGGAGTGTTAGAAGGAGGCCCCATTAAGTGTGGTTAAGATGAGCAGGATGTGTCTGAAAGTTGAGAGGTTAAAGGTTTAACATCAAGGTTGTGGTTGAAAGAACACCATATGAAGGTTTTTATATTTTTCTTTAGATGTTAAAGGACTAATCAGTAGTACATTTATAATCAATTAGCTTAAATTCTTTTTACGTGTGATTATTTTTCTCCTCTGTATAATCAAAATGTGTAATGTGCATGTATCTGCTGGTATCTTGGAATAATATTCGGCTGCCCTGAGGAGGGGAGTTGGGGAAAGCAGTTCCCCCTTTTTCCTAGAGTATGCATCGCACATATCCACACGAGGACCAATGTAATGATTTTTCTGTCTTTATGTAACCATTTACTGTGTATTAAACCAATGAGGTAGAATGTATCAGAAAATTGAAGAGTTATCATAGAATGATAAAAGGGAGGAATGTGATAGTAATTTTCTGTTTTCTGTTTCATTGATAAATGTTTACTTATATTTAGATATTAATATAGAGACTTAACAGTCAGCTTTTCTTATACCTTGCTTCTAGTTCTTAGTCTAACAGTAAAGGGCATGGTAGGAGAACAGGGGCCTGCAGGCTGCCCATGAGCTGGATCACGCTGTACCATCTGTGTCTGTGTTATATCTATCGAAGGTCACATTGTAGTGAATTGAAATGTTTATGTTTCTTGTGTGAGAAAGAGCTATCTTTCTCCTGAGCTGTCTGAATGTAAAGGAGGGGCCCTTGCTTAGGAGTAAAGAGAAATACCTCTATCTTTCCCTTTGACCTATCTGTATTTCTTCCCTGTCTATGAAATCCGCCCCTTATGACCTGGTCTTTGAAGAAATGTATAAAGGGTTGGCAATTTCTGCTGTATGGCAGAGAGAGCTTTAACGAGCACTCTCTCATTGGTTTCATTGCAATTAAACTTCTTATTATTGTCTAAGTGTTAATACGGCTTTTGTTGTGATTCTGTCAAGGACAGACTTTGCTGCACTGTGAGTGAGTTGGTAATTTCCACGACAGAACATACAAGCCTATTAGGGCGAGCTGGCCTTTCCAACATATGCGTGCAAGAATTTTAAACCATGATATAGCTATCGCTAATCGCGGAAAAAATTTAAATGCAAGCATATTTAATATTTGGTAGCATATCCTTTGCATGCTGTTACTGCCAGTCATATGTTCTATACTGTACCAGCTTAATTTACAGCTGAATCTAGTCTCACCCCCCAATTCCCATATAGATCAATTCAAATGCAGAAAGGTTATAGTATCGCTTATAACAGTACCTGAAAATAAGATATCGAGAGTCTTTTGATGTTTATGGGTCACAGATTTCAGGAAGTAACAGCATGCAAAGGATATGCTACCAAATATTAAATATGATACTTTAAAAATATGTTAACGCAAAGGGTATGAATACTTATGTAAATGAGCGATTTCAGTTTTAGATTTTTAATACATTTGCAAAAATGTCTAAAAACATGTTTTTACTTTGTCATTATGGGTTATTGAGTGTAGATTGATGGGCAAAATTTTTTTTTATCCATTTAAAATTAAATCTACAACACAATAAAGTGTGCAAAAAGTGAAGGGGTATGAATACTTTCTGTCCACACTGTATATGAAGCTTGCCATGCCACCCATCATGACATCAATTAAATCATGTGACTTTGATGTAGTTTTTCTGCAAGAACCTAGTAATAATTATTTTGATTGGCTGTTGACAGAGCAGGAAATAAGCATGTCAAAACTTCGGGTGCGTCCCAATAGTCGAAAAATGCAACCTTTCCTCCTCCACTACCACTCCTCTACTCTGTGTTCCGGAAACTGATTTTTGTGTTTTAATCTAATGTCGCTGATTACATCTTAATTACGTATTAATGGTTACATATTAATTAATGTCGTGACGCAAACCGCAATGTCAGGTACATTGTATACTGTACATGCAAATACTTGTACTCGAAACGTTCACAGTTTTGCATACTTCCGGGTAAGAGAGGACTGGTAGTGGGAACGTGGAAGAAGGGAGGTGGGGAGTGAAGAACATTGGGACGCAGCCTTAGTTGTCCCACATTACCTGATGTCCCACAATACCTGAATTCACCCCTACATGTAAAACAGCTCCAACAACAAAAACAGTATTGTACTTATGGCTGGTAATAAAAAAGCAAATACTTTTTTTTCACAATCTACAGATGGATTCCTCTATTATGCAAAGGGAAAAACTTCCGAGAAGAGGAAAGTGATTTGTGGTTCATAGGAGGCAGATGACGTATTTAAAGAGTTTCAAGTGCTATTGGTGCCCATTGTGGCATTATAAAAACGAGGGATGCAATATGTCGGCAGTTCTACTGGCCCTGGATGTCGATTGGCATTGACAAATGGGTGAACTTTTATTCAACTGGTAGGCGATAACCTGAAAAAAAAAAAGTGTTTCACACCGATAATGGAACATTTCTACTCTTGATTATATTCATAGCTCATTGTTCACACATTGTTTTTCATAATGTTTTCATGTCCAGGTTGCCCTGTGTATGCCATGCCAGGCCAGCACTGTGCCAATTAAGCAGGAGGTTGAATACATCTCCATAAAAGTATGTCACAATTTCTGACTTACATTTCTTTGATGCATGTTTGTTAATTCACAGGTGTAATGTTGGAAACAGTACATTTTTGTTTTATGACTGTTTCTTCTTTGTTAAGGTGAACCAACCATTTGAACTATTGGGGATGGACCTCATTGGCAAAGTAGCCCTGAGTGAGGCTGGAAACCAGTACATTTTTGTGCTGGTTGACTATTTCACAAAGTGGTCTGAAGCATTACCTATGCCTTCAAAAACAGCCGAAAATGTCAGAGTGCATACTAAAGTTTTTTTTAAATAATTTTGGGGCCCCAAAAAGAATTCTGACAGACCAGGGATGAGAATTTGTCAACCAGGTTTGTTTTGGATATGAAAGCACATGGCTCATAAAGTCTCATAAAATCTCCATGTAACAAGTTTGCTGCAAATACAGTTTAAGGTGGTATTATAAAAATGTATAATGATGTAATGTTATTAATATCCTTTAATTGCATTAGGTCATTAACTGAGAATAATAATAGTAATTGTTATTCAAATTTTGTAATAATAATGTATTTATCTTAAAACAGTTATACATTTCCACTTGTTTGTAAATAGTTAATCATGTTTTGGTAATTCTATATTTCCAATTGAATAAATGATTGAAAGCGAATGTGTTGAATTTTACTGTATATTGACAGATCAACAAAGAGGTGTGTGCAACACTGGGGATCAAAAGGAGCCTGTGCGCACCCTATCATCCACAGACAAATGGACTTGTGGAGAGACTTGATGGCACAATACAGAAGTATGAATGTATAACTACTGTATATACTGTAACTTTAAAAAAAAATACATTTTGTTCTTCATATCAGATATTACAACACACAGTTAATTTATATATTTCATCTTATGATTGACTAGGTGGATTGAGTTAGTGTGTTTCATTTACCAGTTGATGTACTTTTTAATCTAAGCTGTATCAAGAGCATAATACATTATACATTTGATTGGACAAAAAAACAGAAGGGGAATGTTGTATGTTGATACATTATTTTGGTCCTGGTTCTTCCAAGGCTTGATGTCATAGAAAAACAGGAAAGATGTAAGACTGTACAGTCAGTTAACAGCCTATGGGTTCATGACTTCATGGGCTAAATCAATTGAATGATAATATACATGTACTGTATCCTGTTGAAATTTAAAACAGATTGAAAGACAAGTGTTATCTTTCTTATAATTTTCTGAGAACTCTGCAAACTTGTAAAAGACAAGCCAGGCACCTGGGACAAGTATCTGGACTCGGTGCTGTTCGGCTTGCGTACAAAAAAGCAAGTTACCACAAAGTTCTCCCCCTTTTTACTCATGTTTGGCACTGAGGCTCGCTACCCATTAGAAGTGCCAGAGGATTATTAAGGTTTGTTTAAAACATAGAATGGGAAGAAACATTAGGATCAGGATAAATCAAATGCTCCTGAATCCAGTTATTTTGACAAGTAATGCAGCTGTTTAATATCCAGTATTGTGAATACTTAATTTGATTAATTTTATGATTATTACGAAAAATGGTAATTATGTATTGATTCACCAAATTGATGAATGAGCGGATCATTCATCATGATTAGGAATGAGTGTATTTATTGTATTAAACGTAATAAAAATTTTAAACTGACAGCTTTCCGTTTCATCCAATAGATTGACAAAAGTGTGGAGGATGTACTTGAGCAGGAGCTGATATCGGAAGCGATTCAGCGGCAGGACAGCCTTTTTTCAATTGTTCGGGAAAATGTTAAAAACCTGTAAAGGAAGTACAAGACCCCAAAGACACCGAAACATTTTTCTTTCAGTGTTGGCGACCAAGTGCTCAGAATGAACATTAGGAGCCAACAAAGGAAGGGTGGGAAGCTGGACCTCAGCTGGATTGGCCCTTACACTATTGTGGCCATTGACGGTAAGAGTGCTGACCTACAATCGGACAAAGAACTCATTCCGAAAATAAATGTGGACCATTTACAACTTTTTATGGAGCACGAACCACGGATTCCAGATAAAATAAAATCCCAGCCAGCTACTGCCCCAGCTCCTGCCTCAGCTCCTGCTACTGCCCCAGCTCCTGCTCCTGCTACTGCCCCAGCTACTGCCCCAGCTCCTGCTCCTGCTACTGCCCCAGCTCCTGCTCCTGCTACTGCCCCAGCTCCTGCCTCAGCTCCTGCTACTGCCCCAGCTCCTGCCTCAGCTCCGGCTACTGCCCCAGCTCCTGCTCCTGCTACTGCCCCAGCTACTGCCCCAGCTCCTGCTCCTGCTACTGCCCCAGCTCCTGCTCCTGCTACTGCCCCAGCTCCTGCTACTGCCTCAGCTCCTGCTCCTGCTACTGCCTCAGCTCCTGCTCCTGCCTCAGCTCCTGCTCCTGCTACTGCCTCAGCTCCTGCTCCTGCTACTGCCTCAGCTTCAGCCCCAGCTCCTGCTCCAGCCCCTGCCTCAGCTCCTGCTACTGCCTCAGCTCCTGCTACTACCTCAGCTCCTGCTACTGCCTCAGCTCCTGCTACTGCTACTGCCCCAGCTCCTGCTCCTGCCTCAGCTCCTGTTCCTGCTACTGCCTCAGCTCCTGTTCCTGCTACTGCCTCAGCTCCTGCTACTGCCTCAGCTCCTGCTACTGCCTCAGCCCCTGCTACTGCCTCAGCTCCTGCTCCTGCCCCAGCTCCTGCTCCTGCTACTGCCTCAGCTCCTGCTCCTGCTACTGCCTCAGCTCCTGCTCCTGCTACTGCCTCAGCTCCTGCTCCTGCTACTGCCTCAGCTCCTGCTCCTGCTACTGCCTCAGCTCCTGCTACTGCTACTGCCTCAGCTCCTGTTCCTGCTACTGCCTCAGCTCCTGCTACTGCCTCAGCTCCTGCTACTGCCTCAGCCCCTGCTACTGCCTCAGCTCCTGCTCCTGCCTCAGCTCCTGCTACTGCCTCAGCTCCTGCTACTGCCCCAGCTCCTGCTACTGCCCCAGCTCCTGCTACTGCCCCAGCTCCTGCTACTGCCCCAGCTCCTGCTCCTGCTACTGCCCCAGCTCCTGCTCCTGCTACTGCCCCAGCTCCTGCTACTGCCCCAGCTCCTGCTCCTGCCTCAGCTCCTGCTCCTGCTACTGCCTCAGCTCCTGCTCCTGCTACTGCCTCAGCTCCTGCTCCTGCTACTGCCTCAGCTCCTGCTACTGCCTCAGCTCCTGCTACTGCTACTGCCCCAGCTCCTGCCTCAGCTCCTGTTCCTGCTACTGCCTCAGCTCCTGTTCCTGCTACTGCCTCAGCTCCTGCTACTGCCTCAGCTCCTGCTCCTGCCTCAGCTCCTGCTACTGCCTCAGCTCCTGCTACTGCCCCAGCTCCTGCTACTGCCCCAGCTCCTGCTACTGCCCCAGCTCCTGCTCCTGCTACTGCCCCAGCTCCTGCTACTGCCCCAGCTCCTGCTCCTGCCTCAGCTCCTGCTACTGCCCCAGCTCCTGCTACTGCTACTGCCCCAGCTCCTGCTCCTGCTACTGCCTCAGCTCCTGCTCCAGCTACTGCCTCAGCTCCTGCTACTGCCTCAGCTCCTGCTACTGCTACTGCCCCAGCTCCTGCTCCTGCTACTGCCTCAGCTCCTGCTCCTGCTACTGCCTCAGCTCCTGCTCCTGCTACTGCCTCAGCTCCTGCTCCTGCTACTGCCTCAGCTCCTGCTCCTGCTACTGCCTCAGCTCCTGCTACTGCCCCAGCTCCTGCTCCTGCTACTGCCTCAGCTCTTGCACCAGCTCCAGCTCCTGCTCCTGCTACTGCCGCAGCTCCTGCTCCTGCTACTGCCTCAGCTCTTGCACCAGCTCCAGCTCCTGCACCAGCTGCCCTGATTCACAGATGTGTGTTTTAGGATCTATTATTATATATCAAATGTAGAGCGTTTACTGCATTGTGTTGTCGTTTTACCCAAATTTACAGTACTTTTAGCAGGCCAGCTTTTATGTAATAATCACTTCATCTTTTGTTTATTTCATTTAGATAATGAAGGATGCTTGGGATGGGATTGCGGCCAGTTGTCCAAAATTGGACCGTACAAAATGTTTTACTGGGACATTGCACAAATTGGACCTGGAAAAGAGTTGGAGAGTGAGGTAAAGTACATGTATTGTTTTGTTTCTTGATGGAAGCATGAATACATAAAGGATCTGGGTGTGTGAAAGGTACATATGGCACTGTTAATAATACTCGTCAATGAACATTTCCAGGTTATCAATGGCTACCTGTCCAGTCTTGTTCAAAGGCAAAATATAAGGTCGGCGAGAAAGGCATTGCTCATCGACTCATTTGCAATGACTGCTGTATGGAATTCAGGATTAGTTGGTTGTTTTCACTTTAAATGTGCAAGCTACTGTAATGTCTTATGAATTTTTGAATGACTAACATATTTCGAATTCATCTGTGTTATGTGTTTTAGTGGAATCCAACCAGGTACAATATTATTGTTGGCGTCGTCTCCGAAAACCATCATTGGTTTCTGGTTGTAAGTATTTTATTTTCTATTTTATCTTTCAAAGCATACTGAGACACCTTACATGTATTCTCCCAGACCAAG
Source organism: Ilyophis sp. 1 JC-2022 (assembly GCA_022702515.1). Lineage (NCBI taxonomy): Eukaryota > Metazoa > Chordata > Actinopteri > Anguilliformes > Synaphobranchidae > Ilyophis > Ilyophis sp. 1 JC-2022. The sequence continues at coordinate 76,394,799 of CM040405.1, forward strand.
TATGTTATTGGATGTATTTGAGATTCAATCCCCAGAAAAAGTAGTGGCATTGGGTGCAGTAGTGGCAAGGGTCAAAGATTGTGTTCTTGATGTGCTCTATAAAATAATACCATACAGAACTCCCATTACCTAAAGAAGACATAGCCAACAATAATGTGTTTTTTATATGGTGGCCAGTGAGTAAGCTTTTCATATCTATGTATAAATTATAAATACACTGCGTATTCTTTCTGCTACATTCAGGCAATGTATCCATCAGAGAACAGAGCTGTGCTGTTGGATTCACTTGGGGAATCTCGCACCAAAATAATGAAGTGCCAGGATGCAACAAGGTAAATGCTGGAGTATAACCCCGTATCAATTTATACATAGAAAATATAGAAATTTCATCCTATCAATAAATGTCTGTATTTGAGCAGACATGGCACCCCGTACTGACTAAATTTAGACTAAGGTCTAAATGTTTCCATTCAGTCAGAACAGCATTAATGAGGTTGGGCACTGATGTGGGGCTATTAGGCCTGACTCGCAGTCGGCTTTCCAATTGATCCCAATGGTGTTCGATGGGGTTGAGATCAGGGCTCTGTGCAGGCCAGTCAAGTTCTTCCACACCTCAACAAACCATTTTTGTATGGACCTCTTATTTGTGCATGTGGGCATTGTCATTCTGAAACAGGAAAGGGCCTTCCCCAAACTATTGCCACAAAGTTGGAAACCCAGAATCGTCTAGAATGTCATTGTATGCTGCAGTATGTGGGGCGGCTGTGGCTCAGGAGGTAGAGCGGGGCGTCTGCTGATCACAGGGTTGGCGGTTCGATCCCCGGCTCCTCCTGTTCACATGTCGAAGTGTCCTTGGGCAAGACGCTGAACCCCAAATTGCTCCCAATGAGCAGGCTAGCACCTTGCATGGCAGCTGCCGCCATTGGTGTGTGAACGGGTAAGTGAGAGGCCATTGTAAAGCGCTTAGGATAAAGGCGCTATATAAGTGCAGTCCATTTACCATTTAGTATAGTGTTAATATATTCAGTATAATATAATAGTGTTAATATTCACCATCACTGGAACTAAGGAGCCTAGCCTGAACAATAAAAAACAGCCCCAGACCAAGAGGTGTCCACATACTTTTGGCTACATGGTGTACAACCTATTTCCATTCTTTATTATTTTTGCATGAAGCATGTGTGTTTGTATTTATTTTTGTGTACATGGGTATTTGTATCTATGTCTTTCATGTGTGGCTGTAAACTTTATATATCTTTAGTGGTCGCTTTTGTAAATTTTTAGTAAATTCAAGGAGGGTAGTGGGTCTGTGATCACAGGCCACCATTAACCCAAAGGGGATGGAAAGCGGTGATGGCAGTTTTACAAAGGGGATGGGTTTTGTCCATGTTTTTAATGGGTGGGATGGCATCCATCTATACACATTGGTGCGTTGTATGTCTGTCAGAACATCTCTGTTCCCCTTGAGTATAAGTGAGGGAGGGACCAGATGGAACTCTTAACTTTATACTGAATAACTATAAATAATTCAATAATGAAGGAGGTTTCCAACAAAGACAGTGGTGGTGCTTGTTTACATATATGAAATTTAAATACTACAATCCTGTTGGCGCTGAGCTGAAATGTATCTGAATCCCTTACATATAAATGTTAATTTTGATTTTTAGAGCACTGATGAGGAAGAAAGGCATCCATGTGTCAAGGTGTCATGCCCTTTCTTTATCTCCGCGTTTTGTATTCCTTTTGTCCTTTACCTGTAATCTATCGGATTTTTCTTTGTTCCGTGACGGGTTTTGCTTTAGTCTCAGTAATTAGTGAGTTCACCTGTCCTGCATTTCCGCTCACTATTTATACCCCGCTTTCTCCGTTTCTCGTTGCTTCCATGTTATTTCACGTAACATTCGAGCCGGTAAAAAGGTATAGGAAGTTGTACTGCTATCGACCGCTTTGCTTCTCAACGCGGGACTTGTTAGCAGTACAATTTAGGAAAAGCAAAGTGATCTTTTTCGCTCTTATCACAGAGCTTAGGGTTTTCGTTTCTTTGTTTTTACACTCATACCTACGAGTGCTCTAACCCAAGTCTTAGGGGTCTTGAGTTTCTCTTTTCTTTCTGGTTATTTGCTCCACAAACGGGAGTTAGATAAGCGTTACAGCTTATTTATTTTGTTTTGCTTGGATATCGAGTTCCTCGTTTTTATCGCGAGGTTAATTGTGTTCTCCCTATTTTTCCCCTTTCCATTACGGATTATTGTCCGTTTCTGTGGTGTTCATTAGAACACTTTAAGACTCCTTATCTGTCGCACCTGGATCTCCAACACTTCCTCCGTGTCTCTGGCATAGAGAACCCTTACACCCCAACAGCTGGATTCCACTTCTTGTGGAGTCTTTGCATTGAAGGTGTGTGAATCATTAACGTTTAATCTGTGTATGTGAATGCACATTACAATTCCTCTAATAGTAATGGTTGTACTATAATTTAAGCAGTAGAAGTTAATAAAATGATATCTTCTGTTTTATATTTTCAGTTTGCAGAGAATCTTGGAGGAGGAAGCACAGATTTCCTCCAGACTTTGGAAACTTAACTGATGTGCTTTGGGAAATTGCCACCACTGCTCAGAGAGTCAGGTATATTGTGTAATAGCACAACTAACAGGTAGCATTACTGACAAACAAAATCTAAAGAACTTACCTATAAAACCATGACAATCAGTTAAAGCTGATGACAGAATTAAATATGATTACTAAAAGATTTGAAAATTGATGGGCTAGAAGTTGGAACAGCTTATCTTGAGAAATGCGTTTCCCTTTTCTGAAGTGATTATGTTTATTCCACAGATGATCTAACCAACCTCTGTCACTTCTGCGGAGAGGAAATTGTGGACGAGGAGTCTGAGGCAGTGCTGAATTGGGTATTTTGAATAACATAATGTATATAGCATGCAAGTGAAATCCTTAGAAAAATTTATCAAGCATTCACCTACCTCTTAGCAACAAGAAAACGGCTATGCAATGCAGTATGCAGTCAAAACCCTAACCTTAGTAGAACAATTTTCAACCGCAATTTTTCTTTTTCTTAAACTTCCTTAGCCTGTCTCATACCCTGTTAAATCAGGAGAATGTGAGACCAGCATGTGCTCTTCTCTGAAACGCATGCTGCTGTATGCCACCACTTTTCACCTGCAGTCCACTGGCTATGCTTACACAGTCATAGCATCAGAGGAAACACTTAATACGTTTGCATTGACAGGCCTATTACAGAAATGTACATGACCAATAGGGGGTCACTCGTGCACAAAACACTCCCCACCTCCTTTCTGCCACTCCTCGTCTCCTACCCGGAAATATGCAAAACTGCCTGTACGTTTCAAGTACAAGTATTTGCATGTACAGTATACAATGTACCTGACATTTTGCGGTTTGTGTCGAGATATTAACTATTTATTACTATATGTAATTAATATGTAATCAGTGATTAGATTAAAACACAAAGATTGGTTTCCGGGCACGGAGGAGAAGAGGTGGTAATGGAGGAAAGGAGGGTGCATTTTTTGAGTATTTGTAAGGGTTCTCTATTCCAGATACACGGAGGAAATATTGGAGGTCCAGGTGCGACAGATAAGGAATCTTAAAGTGTTCTAATGAACACCACTGAAACTGACAATCCGTAGTGGAAAGGCAGAAAATAAGGAGAACACAATTAACCTCACGAAAAAAACGAGGAACTCAATATCCGAGCAAAAGAAATAAGCTGTCACGCTTATCTAACTCCCGTTTGTGGAGCAAACAGAAAGAAAAGAGAAACTCAAGACCCCTAAGACTTGGGTGAGAGCACTCGTAGGTATGAGTGTAAAACAAGGAAACGAAAACCCTAAGCTCTGAGATGAGTGAAAAAGATCACTTTGCTTTTTCTAAATTGTACTGCTAACAAGTCCCGCGTTGAGAAGCAAAGCGGTCGATAGCAGCACAACTTCCTATACCTTTTTACCGGCTCAAATGTTACGTGAAATAAAATGGAAGCGACGAGAAACGGAGAAAGCGGGGTATAAATAGTGAGCGGAAATGCAGGACAGGTGAACTCACTAATTACTGAGACGAAAGCAAAACCCGTCGCGGAACACAGAAAAATCAGATAGATTACCGGTAAAAGACAAAAGGAATACAAAACGCGGAGATAAGGACAGAAAAGCATGATCCATGACAGTATTGGGACGCACCCAAAGTTTTTCCCCAATCCCACCAACACAAGAGCCAATTATGCATTGCTGTCTACCAAGCACTGACACTGGATTCGAAACCAGACCATGTGGCATGTCCATGCACTGAAGCCGTGGTTTAAAAGGTGGAGCCACCAACCAGGGGGTTATTTCATCAAGCATGATTACAGAGTTAGCTGTATTACTGCACTGATTGAATCCTCCCAAATATGTAACACGGACTTAAGTAAAAACAGCTGTTCTGGGTTTTATTCAGTGCAGTTATCCAGCTAACTCAGTGATCTTGCTTTGTGAAATACCCCCCTGAGGTGGAAAGTCCAGGGGTCAGAAAGTAAAAGTCCTGCCATGAGTTTCTTCCACCCATTAACTCATCCAGCTGATTTCACTAATTATTCCTACCTCCTGGCTGAAGAATTCTGCTAATTATCAAATCAAGGTGATTGGAACAAAATACTGGGGAGGTCTTTTACTTCTTGAACCTGGATTTTTGTCAACAACAGCCCCCAAACATACCATTTTGAAGGCCACCAGAAGGCCTTTTCATTTTAATAAAGTTATTTTTTTGCTATATAACAGTATTTGTTTACATTACAGATTTCATGTGATGACTGTGGAAGGTGGTTCCATCATCAATGTGTGGGGAATCCAGAGATGGAAAAGACATTCATGTGCTCAGTATGTTTGTTGTAGTAATTCTGGCTTTTGTATTTTGATTTATTCCTGTTCTTCCAGTCTACTGTATTATAGTTCATAATTAGCTATCACTTATTTATCATTTTCTTGTTATTACTTATTTTTTATAAATGTTTTTGTTGTAATTATTCATTACAATTACAATAATAATTAATTTATTATTATTATTTTCTTCTTATTAAAGTTATTTATGTTTTTCTTTTTATGATGGTGTCTCACAGTTCTTCTCATTTATTAATCTTACCATTAACAAAAAGGTAATGGGAAGTATGTAATGGGAGGTGTCATGGATCTTGCCTTTCTTCCCTTATCTCTGCGTTGCTTTATTCGTTTTTGTCGTTTACCGGTAATCTATCAGATTTTCCTATGTTCCGCTACGGGTTTTGCTTTCGCCTCATCATTAGTGAGTTCACCTGTCATTTATTTCCGCTCACTATTTATACCCCGCTTCCTGCCTCTCTCGTTGCTTCCATGTTATTTCACGTAACATTCGAATATAGGAAGTTCTGCTGCTATCGACCGCTTTGCTTATCAATGCGGGACTTGTTAGCAGTACAATTTAGAAAGAAAGCAAGTTCTCTTTACACTCTTATTTCAGAGCAGAGGTTTTTTTTAAAGTTTTTTTTGTTTTCCACTCATACCTACGAGTGCTCTCACCAAAAGTCTTTGGGGTCTTTTGAGTTCTCTGTTCTTTCTTTTGTTTCACTCCACAAACGGGAGTTAGATCAGCGTTACTGCTCATTTCTTTGTTTTGCTCGGAGATCGAGTTATCGCGAGGTTATTTGTGTTCTTTTTATTTTCTCCTATTCCGGATCATTGTCCGTCTCAGTGGTGTTCTTTGAAACACTTTAAGATTCCACAGCTATCGCATCTGGACCTCCAATATTTCCTCTGTGTCTCTGACATAGAGATCCCTCACAGAACATGGAAGCCACAGGGGAGGTTCCAGCGATAGTTGCAAATCTTAAAGTGGTCATAGCCACTCAGGAGGCAGCCCTGGCGGACCAGAAAGAGAGTATTCACGATCTGCAACATTCGCAGCAAGCGTTGCACGATCAGATGCATCTGCAGGCAGTAGCTCTGCGAGATATGTCGGATAATATCCGAACTCTCTCTCTCAGGGCAGATCCACCTCCAGTTGTACAAGCACCTACACAGTCCAATTCCCTCCCCGCCATTTCCACCTGACGCTAGGGAACCTAAACTCCAGCTCCCGCTGCGGTATAGCGGGGGTTTTTAACGCAGTGCTTAATAATTTTTTTTAATACAGCCCTCGCGGTTCCATGCGCAAGAATCCAGAGTAGCCTTCATTCTCTCTCTTAACCGGTAATGCTCTCGCATGGGCCGACCCACTTATCAGGGCAAATTCACCCATCGTGAGTAACACAGAGCGGCTTATGGCGGAGATGGTGTCAGTGTTCGATCAAGATGTTTCTGGCAAGGAAGCTGCCATGCATTTGACCCGTCTTCGTCAGGGCACTGACACCGTGGCTGCCTTTGCGATTACTTTCCATGCTCTTGCGGGGGTGACAGGATGGGCCAATGAGCCTCTTTGTGCACTGTTCCTGAACGCCCTATCGGAACCCATAAAAGACGCCATTGCGGGTATCAAACCACCCGCTACATTCGGTGCTCTGGTATCTATGGCCATTCGTTTAGATAACTTAGCTAACGTTAGCTAGGAACAGTATATAATATGGCGGCGCGCGCGCAACGCGAGCCCCTGTGTGTTTCCAGATTTAGCAAAATAGCGGTTATTTACCTACTCGTTTTAAGTCTGTTCACTCAGAAAAGTCTTGTCAACACATCATACACCCGACAGGAACTTTTGGACATTGGAGGACAATGTTTAGTCAACTTTAACGGCGATCTCACACCACACCAGAGATCAGCGACCCAGCTCGACCGGCCGGAAGAGCTCCCAGACGGCGCAGAGAACGTAAACAAAGGAGGGGAAGGCGTGGAGGCCTACGAGCTAGGCTAAGGCTAACTCCTAACCGGCTATCAATTCCCAGCCTTTTCCTCGCGAATGTTCGGTCTCTGGTGAACAAGATGGATGAACTGCGGCTGCGGATCACCACTCATAAATGGATTATGGACTGCAATGTCATGATTTTCACGGAAACATGGCTCAATAGTGGCATTCCCGACAACGCTATTGTGCTACCGGGACGTGAAATCTTCAGAGCGGATAGAACAGAGGAGGGCTCCGGTAAGACCAGAGGTGGGGGTCTGTGCATTTATGTCAACAAGGCTTGGTGTACAGACAATACCATCATTGCGAGCCACTGCTCTGCTGACCTAGAGCATGGTGAAGAGCAGACCTTTCTATCTGCCTAGAGAATTCACTTACAATTGTGACTGCAGCATGTATCCCTCCAGATGCTAATGCTAAGCTAGCCATGAAACAACTGCAGGCAGCCATTAGCAAACAACAGACCACACACCCAGAGGCAGCCTTTATTGTTGCAGGGGATTTCAACCACTCAAGCCTGAATACTGTTCTCCCTAAATTCCACCAGCATGTCTCCTGTCCTACAAGAGGTGATAAGATTTTAGACCATGTTTACACCAACATGGCTGAGGCTTACAAAGCCGTCCCCCTCCCCCACCTTGGACAATCTGATCACCTCTCTTTGTTCCTGTTCCCCAAGTACTCCCCACTCATCAAACGAGTGAAACCCTCTGTGAGGACAGTCAAAGTTTGGCCTGAGGGGGCAGACTCTCTACTGCAGCACCGGTTTCAACACACGCACTGGAGTGGGTTTGCCACACAGGCCACCCTGGACTCCCACACAGACATTGACTCCTACACCACCTCCGTTTTGGACTACATCAACACCAACGTCAACGATGTCACCACCCTCAAACGGATTACAACATTCCCCAATCAGAAGCCTTGGATGAACAAAGAGGTCCGTCTTCTACTGAAGACATGCGACACCGCCTTCAAATCAGGTGATGCGCAGGCCTACAGCTCAGCCAGGGCCAATCTGAAAAGGGGTATCAAGAGGGCCAGGCACAGCCACAAGCTAAGGATTGAGGAGCACTTAATCAACTTCGACCCCTGACGCATGTGGCAGGGCATCCAGTCCATTACGGATTACAAACCCAGCAACAACTCCCCCCCAACTAACGACACCTCCCTCCCTGATAAGCTCAATGACTTTTATGCCCGCTTCGACAGGGACAACCACGAGGCGGCTATCAAGGCCATACTTCCACCAGCCCCTCACTCTCTCCCCCACTGATGTGTGTGCTGCACTGAGCAAGACTAATGCATGCAAGGCTGCTGGCCCCGAAGGCATCCCCGGTCGGGTGCTCAGGGTCTGCGCTGAACAGCTGACTGAGGTCTTGACTAAAATCTTCAACCTGTCACTGGTCCAAGCAGCTGTCCCCACGTGCTTTAAAACCACCTCCATTGTGCCAGTGCCGAAACACACCTCTGCTGTAAGCCTAAATGACTTTCGCCCTGTTGCTCTCACCCCCACCATCATGAAGTGCTTCGAGAGACTAGTCCTGGCTCACCTCAAATCAGGCCTATCCCCCCGACTGGACCCCCACCAATTCGCCTACCGGGAGAACAGGAGTACGGAGGACGCCATCTCCTCACGCTTCACTCCGCGCTCTCCCACCTGGAGGACGGTAACACCTATGTGAGAATGCTGTTCATTGACTTTAGCTCAGCATTCAACACCATAATCCTCTCCAAACTCGGCGACCTTGGCATCAACCCTTCCCTCTGCAACTGGTTACTTGACTTCCTCACCAACAGACCCCAACATGTGCGACTAGACAGTCTCACCTCAACCATCACCCTGAACACTGGCGTCCCACAGGGCTGTGTGCTGAGCCCCCTCCTCTACTCCCTCTTCACCCATGACTGCACTCCTGTACATGGCTCCAACTCCATAATCAAGTTTGCAGACGACACAACGGTGGTAGACCTCGTCAAGAACAACGATGAGACGGCCTACAGGGAGGAGGTCCAGCACCTGGTGGAGTGGTGTGCTGACAACAACCTGCCCCTCAACACCAAGAAGACCAAAGAGCTCATTGTGGACTTCAGGAAGACCAAAAGCAGGCGAAGCTCTCGATTTACCGGTCAATCTACGTTCCAACCCTCACCTATGGCCACGAGCTATGGGTAGTGACCGAAAGAACGAGATCGCGAATACAAGCGGCCGAAATGAGTTTCCTCCGCAGGGTGGCCGGGCTCAGCCTTAGAGATAGGGTGAGGAGCTCGGACATCCGGGAGGGACTCAGAGTAGAGCCGCTGCTCCTCCATGTCGAGAGGAGCCAGTTGAGGTGGTTCGGGCATCTGGTGAGGATGCCTCCTGGACGCCTCCCTCGGGAGGTTTTTCGGGCATGTCCGTCCGGGAGGAGACCTCGGGGCCGACCCAGGACACGCTGGAGGGATTATATCTGGGTTCCCTTGCTGAAGCTGCTGCCCCCGCGACCCGGACCCGGATAAGCGGAAGACAACGAACGAACGAACAAAGCAGGCACGCACACCCCCATCCTTATCGACGGGATGGAGGTTGAGCGTGTTCTGTCTCCTCAGATCCTGGTGAACTTCTACCGGTGTGCCATAGAAAGCATCCTCACCAGCTCCATCACAGTCTGGTATGGAAACTGTACTGTCTCTGACCGGAAAGCGCTGCAGAAAGTGGTGAAAATCGCCCAACGCGTCACTGGTACCACTTTCCCATCGATCGAGATGGTACAGTACAAACGGTGTCTGAGGAAGGCACGCAGCATAGTCAAGGACTCCTACCACCCCAAACACAGACTGTTTGCCCTCCTTCCCTCTGGGAGGTGCTACAGGACCCTCCTTTCCAAAACCAGCAGGCTCAAAAACAGCTTCTACCCCTCAGCTGTCACCCTGCTGAACTCTGCACCTCGGTGACCCCCTCCCCCCCGGATACCTATACCTCCCCCCCCCCCCGTGCCCCCCGCACTACCCCCGGAACCCCCCCAGTCACTCCCCCAGAGACTTTACTGTTAAATATACTGCTGTACATAATGTCCATACTAATCATCCTGTACCATACAGTACCATACTGTATCAGACTGTATAGACTTTTTTTTTCTCCGATAGATATCTCATATACACTCATAATACTTCTCTGTACATACTTTATACATACTCATAGTTTTTCTGTAGATATTTCATTTTTCATATATACCCTTATATTTTTCTTATAATTACTGTCATTGATGGCCCTTACTACTGTTTATTCATGTTTATTCATACTTATTCAGATTATTCATATAGCCACATTTATACTCCTGTACATAATGTTTATAGTGTACCATATACTATATATATACACAATGCACTTTATTGCCTCTTTGCACTCTGGTTAGATGCTAAACTACATTTCGTTGTTCTTGTACCTGTACATGGATAATGACAATAAAGTTGAATCTGATCTGATAACCGGTTTAGAGAGAGAGAAAGAGAGGGCTTATAAGGGTTTTAAACATCACCCAGCTCGTTACTCTTCCTCCCACACGCCATTCTGTTTGTAGCTCCCATTGAGCAGGAGGAGTTCATGCAGGTTGATGGTTCCTCCATGCGCGAAACAGGGTGCTAAGTCTCGTGAGTGGTGGTGTAGGTATTGCAAGAGGAGGAGTCATTTAAAGGACCAATGTCCCAAACTCTGGAAAAGAGGGGTCTCGCTAGGGGAACCGAGTTGCCTAGCGGGACTAGATTTAAATTACCCTCAGACCTTCCTGCCAGTTTATTTACGCTGGAACGACCGCCAGATTCACTGCAATGCGTTTATTGGAATTCCAAGGCGGGGGCAGCGTTCTCGGAATGAAAGAGATTCACTTCCGAACCCATCCTGGATACACCCAACCCCTCCCTTCCCTTTATGGTAGAGGTGGACGCCTCCGAGCTAGGCACCGGAGCCATTCTGTCCCAATGCTTGCCACTTTACCACAAGATGCACCCCTGCGCTTATTTCTCTCACGCCATAACTTCGGCAGAGAGGAATTATGACGTAGGGGATCGAGAATTGCTTGCGATCAAGTTAGCTTTGGAGGAGTGGCATTAGCATTGGCTCGAAGGAGCGGAACATTCGTTTACGGTATGGACAGACCATAAAAATCTTGAGTATGTTCAGCTGGCTAAGAGGTGTAATTCACAGCAAGCTTGGTGGGCGCTGTTCTTTTTAAGATTTAATTTTATCATCACATATCGCCCCGGGTCCAAAAACGTAAAACCTGACGCTCTCTTGCGGATTTACGACCGCTCTGAGACAGACTCTGTTCTCGAGCCTATTATCGCCACTGACCTCATTGTTGCCCCGGTTATATGGGAGGTTGAAGCAGCGGTGCAGAGAGCCTTGCGCTCGGACCGAGGTCCAGGCGGGGCACCGGCTAACTGTCCTTTCGTGCCTCCTTGTCTTAGATCTCGGGTTCTCCAATGGGGCCACGCCTCCCAACTCACCGGTTCATCGAACTAGGGACTTTTTATCCCGGCGTTTCTGGTGGCCTAGTCTGGAGAGGGACGTACGCTCATTTGTCGCGGCTTGTCCGGTTTGCGCTCGCAGCAAGGCCTCTCACCTTCCTCCCTCGGGTCTTCTTCGGCCCCATGCACAAATAGAGGTCCAGATAGAAATGGTTTGGCAAGAATAATGCTCTTCTGACCGAATAGAAACAAATGCACACAGCAATGTTCCAACATCTAGTAGAGAGCCTTCCCAGGGGAGTGGAGCCTGTTTTAGCACCAAATGTGGAATAACTCCATATTAATGCCCATGATTTTGGAATGAATGCCCATGACATTCCATGATTTTGGAATGTCTTCCTGGTGGAAAATAGCCCCTTTTGTAATATTGAGAGTAATGTAACCGTGGAGCATTGACCATTAGTATACTTTCGAGAAAAAAACCCATACCATCATTAAGAAAGTCAGGGACAAAGTGTCCTTTTTCACTCCACATTTGGCCTACCCAGCTCTAATTTCAAGACGTATTTTGACAACCGTACATGGCAAGGCTAAATCTCGGCCTCATTTTAATCAAAAAGACTTGATCATATTTTAATACTTTGCCTTTGTGTTAATTAATTAAGAATCGAAATGAATCATGTAATTACCTGTAAACAACTTTTAAACAATTTTTCTCTTATGTTGCTTTATACAGTCTGATGTATGCACATGCCAATTAACAGAGTGGGACCTTTTGTGTTACAGCACTATTATAAGGGGTTATTGATTGTTTAAAGCAGGGGTGCATAGCTCCAGTCCTGTTTATTTATTTTTTAAATTAATTACCTTATTTTAGATTTTCTGACAGCTCTATAAACTATGCTGGTTCACTCCTGCAGTCTGTGACTGTAGCTGGTGTTTATACAAATGTCAGCTCAGGATATGATTGAGCAAGTTAAATAATGAAGAGCAGAAACTTGCACAAAATCCTGAAATGGATCGACCCTTGCTGTGCATCAGTCTGAACAAGGACATTTTGTCCCAAACTTTTTTATGATGGTATGTGTTTTTTTCGCAAAGGTATACCAATGGTCATTGCTCCAATGTTACATCATCGGTGTCAAATTATCAGAAAGATCTCAGAGGTTAAGATTAAAAAAAGGCCCTTTTACCATACCTCCCTGTGAGGGATCTCTATGTCAGAGACATGGAGGAAATATTGGAGGTCCAGATGCGATAGCTGTGGAATCTTAAAGTGTTCCAAAGAACACCACTGAGACGGACAATGATCCGTAGTGGAATAGGAGAAAATAAAAAGAACACAAATAACCTCGCGATAAAAACGAGGAACTCGATCTCCGAGCAAAACAAAGAAATAAGCAGTAAAGCTGATCTAACTCCCGTTTGTGGAGCGAAACCAAAGAAAGAACAGAGAACTCAAAAGACCCCAAAGACTTTGGGTGAGAGCACTCGTAGGTATGGGCGGCAGTGTAGTATAATGGTTAAGGAACTGGACTTGTAACTGAAAGGTTGCAGGTTCGATTCCCAGGTAGGACACTGCCGTTGTACCCTTGAGCAAGGTACTTAACCTGCATTGCTTCAGTATATATCCAGCTGTACGAATGGATAAATGTAATAAGAAGAGCGTCTGCTAAATGCCTATAATGTAATGTAATGAGTGGAAAACAAAAGAAATGAAAAAACCTCTGCTCTGAAATAAGAGAGCGTAAAGAGAACTTGCTTTCTTTCTAAATTGTACTGCTAACAAGTCCCGCGTTGATAAGCAAAGCGGTCGATAGCAGCACAACGTCCTATACCCTTTTTACTGGCTCGAATGTTACGTGAAATAACATGGAAGCAAAGAGAGGCAGGAAGCGGGGTATAAATAGTGAGCGGAAATAAATGACAGGTGAACTCACTAATGATGAGGCGAAAGCAAAACCCGTAGCGGAACACAGGAAAATCCGATAGATTACCGGTAAATGACAAAAAAGAATAAAGAGACGCGGAGATAAGGGAAGAAAGGCAAGATCCATGGCAGGACCCCCCCTCTAAGGAACGGCACCGGACGTTTCCATAACCTTATCTCTGCGGAAGTCGGTGATTAACTGAGGGTCCAGGATGTTTCTCGATGGAATCCAGCAACGTTTCTCCGGACCGTAGCCCTCCCAGTCTACAAGGAACTGCCACCCTCTGCCCACACGTCTCTCGGCCACAATGCGGCGAACGGTATAAGCCGGACCCCTTTCTATGAGTCGGGGAGGCGGAGGTGGTCTCTCAACCGGGGCGAGTGGGCTGATGAGTACCGCTTTCAGACGGGAGACGTGAAACGTGGGGTGGATGCGCATCGAGCGCGGCAGTTGCAAATGTGACTGGGTTGATCTTTTTTATAATTTTGAAAGGACCCACAAAACGAGGGGCGAGTTTGCGGGACTTGACCCGCAGCGGAAGGTCACCAGTAGTAAGCCAAACCCGCTGTCCAACTCTATAGGATGGTGCAGCTCGACGATGCCTATCAGCCGTCAGCCGAAGCCCGTATAAGAGACGAACGCACTTGTCTCCAAACCGACCGACGCCGCCGAACAAAAGATCCTGTGGAGGGCACCTCCACCTCCCTCTCAAGCTCAGGAAAAAGAGGTGGTTGATAACCCAGCTGAGCTTCGAAGGGGGAAAGACCGGTGGAGGCGTTACGCAGCGTGTTATGAGCGTACTCCGCCCAGGCGAGGTGACGACTCCAGGAGGTAGGCTTGGACGCAGCAAGGCAGCGAAGAGTACTCTCTAGTGTCTGATTAGTGCGCTCTGTCTGGCCGTTAGTCTCCAGGTGAAACCCGGAAGACAGACTAACCGAAGCCCCCAGCAGAGGGCAAAACGCCCGCCAAAACTTGGTGGCGAACTGAGGACCGCGATCGGACACCACATCCGACGGAAGGCCGTGCAGCCGAAACACATGGTCAATCATAAGTTGCGCTGTCTCAGGTGCCGAAGGCAGCTTGGGCAGCGCAATGAAATGAGCCGCTTTAGAAAACCGGTCGTCCACCACTAAAATGGTTGTATTGCCTGAAGATAACGGCAACCCTGTGACAAAGTCCAGGAAAATATGACTCCAGAGGCGGGTGGGAATAGGTAGGGGGCGAAGAAAACCAGAGGGAGGAAGGTGAGAGGCCTTGCTGCGAGCGCAAACCGGACAAGCCGTGACAAATGAGCGTACGTCTCTCTCCAGACTAGAAACACCTGGATAAAAAGTCCCTAGTTCGATTAACACCGGGGTGACCGGTGAGTTGGGAGGTGTGGCCCCATTGGAGAACCCGAGACCTAAGACGAGGAGGCACGAAAAGACAGTTGGCCAGTGCCCCGCCTGGGCCTGGGTCCGAGCGCAAGGCTCTCTGCACCGCTGCCTCAACCTCCCATATAACCGGGGCAACAATGAGGTCAGTGGCGATAATAGGCTCGGTCTGAGTCTGTCTCAGAGCGGTCGTAAATTCGCGAAAGAGCGTCAGGTTTAACGTTTTTAGACCCGGGGCGATATGTGATAATAAAATTAAATCTTAAAAAGAACAGCGCCCACCTAGCTTGCCGTGAGTTACGCCTCTTAGCCAGCTGAACATACTCCAGATTTTTATAGTCTGTCCATACCGTAAACGGATGTTCCGCTCCTTCGAGCTAATGGCGCCACTCCTCCAAAGCCAACTTGACCGCAAGCAATTCTCGATCCCCTACATCATAATTCCTCTCTGCCGATGTTAGGGCGTGAGAGAAATAAGCGCAGGGGTGCATCTTGTGGTCAAGTGGCGAACATTGGGACAGAATGGCTCCGGCGCCGAGCTCGGAGGCGTCCACCTCTACCACAAAGGGAAGGGAGGTGTTGGGTGTAACCAGGATGGGTTCGGAAGTGAATCCTCTCTTTAATTCCGAGAATGCTGCCCCTGCCTTGGAATTCCATTGGAACTGGCCGCCGAGGTTTTTTTTAGTGAGCGCAGTAATGGCCGCTGCTACCGCACTAAAATTAACAAATCGCAGATAAAAATTTGCAAAACCTAAAAAACGTTGTACCTGTTTTACGGAAGATGGCGTGGGCCAGTTTTTTATAGCGGAAACCTTTTCCGGATCCATTTGTACCTTACCCTCTCTAACAATGAAACCCAAAAATGAAACCGAGCCAGTGTGAAAAACGCACTTCTCTGCCTTTACAAATAATTGGGCTTTGAGAAGAGCAGCAAGAACCTGACGAACGTGACCGACATGTGTGGTAAAATCGGGCGAAAATATTTAAATATCGTCAAGATAAACGAAAACAAACCTCTCCAGCATCACCCTCAGCACGTCGTTAATTAACGCCTGAAACACAGAGGGGGCGCTAGTGAGCCCAAACGTCATGACGAGATATTCATAGTGGCCGCTGTGCGTGTCTTCCATTCGTCGCCTTCGTGAATGCGAACGAGGTTATAGACGTTACGTAGGTCCAGCTTAGTGAAAACAGATGCCCCCTGAAGACGCTCAAAGGCGGAGTTCATAAGAGGAAGGGGGTACCTGTTTTTCACCATTATGTCATTTAAGGGCCTGTAATCAATACAGGGTCTGAGACCTCCATCTTTATTTTTAACAAAAAAAAAACCCGCCCCTGCAGGCGAGGTGGAATGTCTAATGAACCCATTAACCAAAGCCTCCTCAATATACTTATGCATGGCTGCGCTCTCAGGGATGGATAACGAATAAAGAGACCCTCTACATTACATTACATTATAGGCATTTAGCAGACGCTCTTATCCAGAGCGACTTACACAGCATTTTTTTTGCATTTATACATAGTATCCATTGATACAGCTGGATATATACTGAAGCAATGCAGGTGAAGTACCTTGCTCAAGGGTACAACGGCAGTGTCCGACCTGGGAATCGAACCGGCAACCTTTCGGTTACAAACCCAGTTCCTTAACCATTATACCACACTGCCGCCTCTAGAGAGGGTAGTGCCCGGGTATAGCTCTATAGCGCAGTCATATAGTCTGTGAGGTGGTAGTGAAGTGGAACGTTGTTTGCTAAATGTCTCCGCAAGATCGGCGTACTGTTTGGGGACATTAGCGGGCAACTGGAATTCGAGTGCCCCTCCCACTTCAATACCCTCAGTGTCCGAGACAGAGTGAATCTCCCAATCAATCTCTGACTTGGACGTCAACTCCTGCCACATGTTAGCAATGTGAATGTATTGCTTTTCGTGGTCAAGGAGGTAGATCAAGGATACTCTTCAATTCAATTCGAAAGATTAAATCACTTTGTATTTATTTGTCAGCTCGAAGTCTTTACAGAAGAATACAATGGGTTAGTACATCTGTGGTCCTCTGGTAGCGTGCGCTCTCGCGCTTGTGCGCACGCTCCTGCTTATATACTGTAAAGTAAAAAGGGGTTAGTACATCACTGGGCGTATAATTCAAACCAATCAAACGTTTAGAATTACTCATGTTCAGTTCATGTCTAGTATTTTTCCACAAAGTTTGTTAGGATAGAACCTTATCTATCTTTTGTGGCAAATCCTTTTTCTGAAGAATGTTTCTCAGGACATGTTTCTCAGTGGCCTTGTTTTTCAGAATACAGGCTTAAGGTCACTCATTCGAAACTTAACTACCACAGACAAGTTTATACATTATATTACAACATATACTTTTTATAGAATTAAATGTTAAATTCCAACAATTCCCTCCTTTGATCCCTTCTTGGGATCAACACTATACAGCGGTATTTCAAGCTTGTATGGGTGATATCTTCACTCAATACCTGAAGCAGGTACACATTGCAAACCCAGTTTTCTTAATTTTATTTACTCTAACTATCAGGGTTATAATACTGGCACAGCGGTAAGCAATGATGTCAGAGCTCTTACTTAATCACCAGGAAAACCTCCAATAGGCAAAACCACAGAACTCTAGACTGAGTCTGCTGCTGATGAGGACATGTCTCTGTCCGATATCCATCTTAAGCGATACTCCTTCATTTTTAATACATTTTACTTTTTACCCTTCTATCAAGAGGAAAGAAAATCCTAGCATTTTGGCAGCAGTGCATTGGCAGCTTTTTCTAAACATTTTATCACAATATAGTTACATGGGGGTTTCTTCTTCAGGGGTTGGTGCATGTCCCGCATTGGTGATGATTTCTACAATTTGTGGCATCACAATCATTTGGTGTTCAGGTCCCAAGGTGCCATCAGAGTTAATATCTGCTGGAGTATACCCACGAGCCTCAAGCTCCTTGTACAGCACAATCGCTGACTCTCCAAACCAATAGGCATTACTGAATTTCTCATCATCTCTCAGGGCCAATAAGAGATTTGGCTTTTCTGGGTGATAGATGGCAGCCCACTCCCAGCAACGCCATCCTGACCCTCCTCCCTGGGCATGTTTACAGTGGGGATTTCCAATCGGGCTGTTAGGCGTGTAGGGAGGTTCTGGTATCTCCCACACGGTTGGCATTGGGTGTTCCCATAGCCCATCACTGTATGGCGCGATAATTCCCCAGTCCTCTCCTATGTTTTCACCTGTTTCATGGGAATAAACTGGCAACATCATTAGTGCATCACTTCCGGGCCCATCTTCCTCCGCTACTGGGGCAGAGGGGACTAATATGGGTGTAATCTGGGCTGCCTGGTATTTCGGAGGTGGGGCTTCTTCCTTGGTTAATGCTTTTTCAATTGTTTTTGTGACTAGGGTTCTTATGCATGGTATACAACAACATCCACAAGTGATAAATATAGCTACAGCTATGGCTATGCCTATGAATATTTGTCCAATCATAGTACCCCACTTTCCAAAAGTATCTGATAGCCATGTTGTTACTGGATTTTTTACTCCTGATTGTGCTTTTAGTTCGTTTGCTAGGGCCTTTAATTTGTTCAGACTTTTTGTTAGCTTACCGTCCGGCGCTGTATTGTTGGCGATGGCTGTGCAGCAAGTGTCTCCAAACATTGCACAAGTTCCACCTTTATCGGCCAACAACATATCTAGTGCAATCCTATTTTGGAGGGTCATCAAAGAGGTCTGGGACAGTTGTTCATGTATTGCTTCTACAGCATCTCTTGTTAGATTAGCCAATCGTTGTACATTATAATGAATCAAATTTATTCTATTCACATTTTTATTTGTCGTGACCGGGAAAATGGTATTCCAAATAGGAAAGCTTTCAAAGCCTGCTGCTACTTCATCCACCAATTTGTACTCATCGGGTATGTTTCTAGCCTGTCCAATGGAGTCTATCCAAATACCACTATTTTCCCCTCCCCATGATAATACAGCCCTCCTGTTCCTGCTCTCATATTGAGGCTTAAGTGGGGTTTCAATCAGTGTTCCGATTGCGTTTGTGAGTACTAGGGCTTGTGCACTCAAACTTACCAACGCACAAGTGCCTGACCATTGTGGGGGCAGCCAATTGAACAGTCTCCTTCCTCCACAATACCACCAGACATCAGCTCTGGACTGTGTTAGTGAGGTAACCTTGTCATTTTTTGTTAGATCAACAGTTTTGTTACATCTTCTTAGAATCCCCAGAAACATCCTTCCACTGGCTGTGTTACTATTTTTGAAACATGTTAGTGGAGGTATTACATCAGTTTGAAATATTGGTGGGGTCACATTACCTGGAGCTATGGGGACTATTTGTTCCCAAACTGCACAATCTTTAATCAGATTTTCATTACCCATTGCTGATAATAAACATTCGATGTCTTTACCTGGAGAGGTCATATTTCTTGCATATTGCTCAAATGGTGAGGGAGTAAGCAGGAGACTTGGTCTGCCTCCAGTACATACTATACAGTTTACTTCGCCTGTTTGTTTAGCGTAGTTTACTGCTTGATCGATCCATGCATTTCTATTGGTAAATCCCGTTTCAATAGCCAACACGGTTTGAAATGTCATTTTTTCATTGTCAAATTTCTTTACCACATTGTTCTCTGCTTGCGGTTGCGCTATTGGAGCTACAGTACTGCTACTGCTGCCCGTGTTTCCTTTTTTGGGTGGTGTTACTAAATCAATCCTAATTATACCTAAAGGGTCAGTCCCGGATATGTCAACTCCTATTACTAGATAAAACAAATCGCCTACTCCATGCACCCTCCCTGTGCCTCCCACACAATTAGCTGGGCTAAATCCCTCCAATGACCAGGGGTTTCTAATTCCTTTCTTAGTAGATAGCAGAAGGGGGTTTATTTTCCCCACTTGTCCCCCTATTACTGGGCCTCTGCTGAGACTTATTTTC
The DNA here is from genome assembly GCA_022702515.1 of Ilyophis sp. 1 JC-2022. Classification (NCBI taxonomy): domain Eukaryota; kingdom Metazoa; phylum Chordata; class Actinopteri; order Anguilliformes; family Synaphobranchidae; genus Ilyophis; species Ilyophis sp. 1 JC-2022. The sequence goes on from CM040405.1 coordinate 76,414,392, forward strand.
TTCTGTAGTTCTCCTCCTCCTCCTCTAATTTTTACTATCCATGCTTCTGCTGTTGGGCTAGTGCTCCACCAGACGTCCATTTTCCAACTATAACAATCTTTGACTCCGTTCTTGGGGTAACCATAAGGATACCTGCATCCATATACATCATAACCTCTCCATTTCCCAGAATTTTTTCCGCAGTTTATTACATCACATAAATCAAATTGAAATGTATTATCCATTGTTTTGTCTACTTTTAATATCACTTTTGCTCCGCATGGGTCTTTCTTTGTTGCACTTACCATCGTTATCATCAATATTATTGTAGTCACTAAGGCAGGTAACCTGGGCACTTTAGTTATTTCCAGATTTATCCGGGGGAGTCGAATTGGTTGGGTTGTCCTAGGTCTGATTAGTTTTTCCCTACAGGTGGGATGTAACGATTCAGGGTTCCGTTTTTGTTTGATCTTTTCCTCTATGTATTCCACTAAACCGGCTAGTAGTATAGCCACCATTCCTATCCCTCCTGCACCAATCATGAGGGCAAATCCTACTATGACACCAGAATTGTGTCTTGTTACTAATTCTCTATATGTTGTATCATTTTGCGATGGTTTTATTGCAAGGCACAATTCATCTCTGTGGTACATCAGAATTGATCCTAGAAACAGGAAGCTCGCTGACATTATGAAACACACCTTAGTTTCCCTCCTCATCAGAACTGTGGTGGACATCTTTGAGATGATCTCTAATTTCCCTTAAAGGTTTTTCCGGTGTGGGTGCTTTGGAACAGTGTGCGAAATGGTGCCAGACTGGAGCACTCGTATTACCATCTTGGAACACTCTTACCGATCTGTTGGTTGCGTCTGTTACCTGGAACGGTCCTGTCCAATGTGGGAGGTTCCACCCTGGTCGTCCTGGAACCTTGAGGTAAACCCACTCTCCTACTGAAATGGGCTCTGTGTCTTGTTCTGTTTTCAAATCTGGTCGTCCTGCATTAGCAACCTGCTGAGATAAGACTCTTGTCATTTGTTCTAATACCCGCATATATTCTGTCAGATGAGTTTGAAAAAGCTCATGAGTGGGCACTATGTTGGGGTCCTCTAATGGACCTGGCATTGGTCTTCCTGTCATTAACTCATGTGGGGAGAGGAATGTGTCCTTGGCAGGGGTTTGTCTCATGGAAAACAGGACCAGTGGTAGTGCTTCAGTCCATTTCAGTGTGGTTCCAGTCATAGCTTTGGCCAATTTTCGCTTTATTGTCTGGTTGGCTCTTTCTACAATACCCTGTGATTGGGGTCTGTAGACGCTTCCGAATCTGTGTTTGATTCCATAGAATTCTTCCACTTTTTGTAAGTGTTCGTTTCTAAAATGTGATCCATTGTCTGAACAGATCACTGTAGGGACGCCATATCGGGGTATAAGGTCCTGTACCAACCAATCCACTACTGTCTGGCTGTCCTCTCTTTTGGTGGGTATTGCTTCTACCCACTTAGTAAACCTGTAAATTACCACTAACAAATATCTGTAATTTGTCGGAGTGCGCATGTTCATTCCCATGTCAGTGTAGTCAATGCATATTTCCTTCCATGGTGCTGTGGGCACCGGAAATTTCAACAAGGGATGTGGAATTGTTCTTTTATTGTTAAATTTGTTGCAGACTGCGCATTCTGCCATATAATTTGCAATCATTTCTTTTAGCTGTGGACACCACCATGATTTCTGTATGTGCGTCAATGTTCTCTTTTTCCCTATGTGGGTTTTCCCATGGGCTTGCTCTATTAGCAATTGGGCCAACCTTGCTGAGGCCACTAATTTTCCTTCTGAGGATCTCCATAGTTCAATTTTACTTCCAGTTTTGTCTCCTGGTATTATCTGTTTTGTTGCTCCTAACGCAATCCACTGAGACTTCTCCTGGGGGCTTGCAGCCTCTTGTAACTGTGCAAAATGCTGTACTTGTGCTGTGTCTAATTGTGCATGCTTGATTTGTGTTTTCTCTTCGGTTTCTTTCAGATTCGGGCATTCATGTGATGTGTCATGCTTTATCAGTACCTCAGGTACTTCTCCCTCCTTTGGTTCTTCTAGAACCAATGAAATGTCATGTTTAGCCGTCTTTGTTCCGCTTCGCAGTGTCACCAGTTGTTTGGTGATGTAACCACCCACAAGTTTGACCCAGTAGTCTGCAGCGCGGTTGCCTACTGCTTCCTTGTGTGCTCCAGACGTGTGACCTGCGACTTTTATGACCGCGACCTCCTTTGGGTCCTGTACTGCTTGTAACAGTTCTTTTAAATAAGCTTCATGTTTAACCGGAGTTCCAGCAGCAGTGAGGAAATTTCTCCTTTTCCAAGCTGGTCCGTCCAAGTGGACGGCCGTGTATGCATATGCCGAATCTGTGTAAATGTTGACCTTGAGGTTTTTAGCTAATTGTAGCGCCCTGGTAAGTGCCACAATTTCAGCAACTTGTGCTGATGCCGGTTGAGGTATTATGTGGCCCTCAACCAATTGAGATTGATCGTCACTAATCAGTTGGTCATGTACCATGTCGGGGAAACTGACAACTGCATAGGCCGCTATATTTCCGTCAGGTCCTTTGTGGCAACTGCCGTCCGTGAACAGTTCCCAGTCAGTGTCCGTCATTGCTTCAGTATGTAAACCAGTTCGTAAGGAACCTGCTCTCCTAATCAGTGGTGCACAGTCATGTGGTTCACTCCCGGAATTAACACCTGATGTCATATTGGCAACTGTGGTTGACCCTGGCACATATGAGATGTGAGCTGCTGTCAATATTTTTGAAATTTTGATTTTACGAGTGTTCGAGAAACTGAAAGCGCCTGCAGCTATTAATGATGCTACACCGTGATCCGTGTTGATCTGCAACGGGTGGCACATGACTATGTGTGCAGTTTTTTCAACTGTTTTGGATAGTGCTGCCAGAAAACGAGTACAGTTCGGTTGTCCCAATTCCACTGAATCCAATTTACAGCTGTAATACAGCAGGATCTTTCTCTGAGAATTATCTTTTTGGTAAAGTATGCCATTTACAACACCTTCGTTTTCTGACACATCCAAATGAAAGGTTTTGTCATAGTCTGGCGTGGCCAAATGGGCTGCCAACCCTAGTTCCTGTTTAGTTCTGGAAAATGCCTTAGAGGCAGTCTCTGTCCATTCCAAAATGCCTCGCAGACTTCGACATCCTGCTTTGTTAATCAAATCTCGCAAGGGTTGTGTGAGGCCAACGTAATCTTCAACATACGTTCGACTGTATCCGCACAGGCCTAGAAAGGCCAACATTTCCTGTACTGTGTTTGGTTGTTTATATGCCAGAATACTTTGCCTATGTGTCTCGGTCAGGGTTGTCCCTGCTTGTGTGATTATTCTCCCTAGGAAAATAACGCGCTTGCGTGCAATTTGGCACTTGTCCCTTTTTACTTTAAAGCCTGCTGTGGCCAGAGTTTTGAGAATTGCTTGGGCAGCTTCTAAATTTTCCTCGGGTGTTTCGGAACTTATCAACAAATCGTCTACGTATTGGATCAATGTGGATCCCTTTGGTAACTTGATACTCTGCAGTATCTGATGCAATGCTGTGTTAAACAGACCCGGACTGCCTTTGAACCCTTGAGGCAGTCGTGTGTATGTGTATTTGGTTCCCTCAAAAGTGAAAGCAAACCATGGCTGGCATTCTTCGGCTAATGGAAGGCAGAAAAGGGCATTTGCCAAATCGATCACAGTAAAGTACTTGTGTTCAGGTTGTATAGCTCGTATTGCTACATACGGGTCAGGTACGGGCAAACCGAGTGTGGTTGTGGCATTATTGATTCTTCGCAAGTCATGTACCATTCGCCATTCTTTCCCTTCTGCTTTTGGGACTGGTAGGATGGGTGTATTCCATTGTGAGTATGGTAGTTTTTTCAAAATTTTTGCTTCCAAAAGACCTGTTATGGTTTCCCTAATGCCTTCAATTTGCTGTGGTTTTAGCGGATATTGTGGGTTCCAAATGGGTTTGTTCAAATCCGGTTTTAGTTTAAGGATGACCTCACCCTCTATTTTCCCTACATCATGAGGACCTGTGGTCCAGATGTGTTCTGGGATTGTTGCCAACATGTCATCAGTGCCTTGGTGATTCACATCTTCACTCATTGTTTTACGAATTCTCACAATCGTCTCCGGAATTCCCTGCGTCATGTCATGCACATAAATCCTAGTGTATTTGCCACTTGTACTCCTAGATACTCCGGGAATGGTCGTTTCGGTGTACGTCTCTGAACATGCCTGTTTAATCATGGGGCCTAGTGCTTTAGCTTCACATCCTTTGGATATTGCCAAGGATATGTGTGGTACTGCATTCTCTCCTAACCTGTACCATTCCATTTGTTTATAATTTAGGAGGGCAGCAGCCGCTACACCCTCAGGACCAATGTAGAGGTATTTAGCCTCTATCCTCTCTATTTGTCCCTTCTTACACCCTTCCCACAAGTCCTGGTAATCGGTGTCATCTGTACAGTCATAATTGTAGGTCATGTGTATTTCATCGGCTGGCAGTGCGAAGGTTCCCATTGTGTTAATGAACAGAGTCCACTCCGCCATTTGTGCCAAAAGACCGGGACATGAGGCATCCTGTAGCAGCCTGGTCCAATAAATGTGAACCTCTGTTTGAATCATTGCTGTGTCTGGAGTGTGCACAATGTATTGTCCTATTGTGTTTGAGTGCTCTTTCTGTCCTGGACATTGAACCAATAGTCCATCTGCACTACAGAGAATGGACATATTAAATTTGGTCATCAGATCTCGTCCCAACAATGGTATAGGACACTTCGGGGCATACAAAAATTTGTGATTTACTTTTTGATTGCCTATTTGCACAGGAATAGTCATTGTGTATGAAGTTTGTTCAATTTCCCCAGAGAATCCTACTGTAGCCGCCGTGTCATTTGAGAGTTTAATTTCATTCCCCAATTTGGTGAGAGTGGAGATGCCTGCTCCAGTATCTATCATTAAATTTACATGTTTTCCGTTTATTACAGCTTTTACTAACGGTGGTGTCATTGGTGCTGTCAGGGTAGGTTTAAGCGGCTGAGATTCTCCGGGGCACCGTCAGTACCCTGGATACTGTGTCTCCTCACGCCACTCCTGATCCTCATAATACACGGGTGCCTGCACGCTAGTATGTTGGGTGTTGTCAGATGTTACGTGTGCTGGATTTGGGCCTGGTCGCCATCCTCCCAAATTACCTCTACCTCTGCTTGGCCCTCCTCTCCCTCTAGGGGCTCCATAAGTTCCCCGACCTCTAGGTGGTGCTCTTGCCGAATAAGAGCTGCTTCCATTATTTTGAAACTGCACAACATTGGGATTCAGGTGGCAGCGTCTCTGGAGGTGTCCGGTCTCGCCACACATCCAACATATTGGAGGTGGTCTATTTGCTGCCCATTGTTGCGGTTGGGGGGCGTAGTTCTGCTGGGGATAAGTCAGCGGGGTTGGCCCATAAGCTAAGGGCGGGAGTGCGAAGGGGGCAGTCTGTGGATTGGGTGGGACAGCTACTGGGGGCGCTTGTGTTAAAGCCGGGACTACTGGCGCTGCCTGTGGTGCCTGAGTTACTGGGACGTTCAGCAATGCTTTGGCTGTTTCGGACGCAACTGTTTGTTTAATTATATTGTCTATTTTGAGCTTCAGGAGTTTAGACTGCAGCGCTGAAGATTCATCATCTTTCACCAATTTTCGCTCTCGGTCCTTATTTACATTGTGGACTATGTGATCTTTCCACAATCGCTCAGACAGGGAGTCTAGTCCCACTACATCTCTTAATTTTGCCTGAACCTTTAGGGGGAGTCCATTTTGCACTCCATGACGGAAATGTCCATGTGCCGCATCACTCGCATCAGGTCGTTCTCCTGTGGCTGTTTCCCACAGTTTAAATGCACGTTTGAGGTACTCATGGACCTCTTCGTCAGGGCCCATTGTCAGGCTGGCCAGTGCTGTGTAATCACGCTTGGTAGGGAACAATTGTTTTATGATTTTCCAAAAAGTGGGGCGCACTTGATCAAAATCCCCATGTCCAATTTCAGACCTGGTTTGTGTCGCGTTTTTGCACTGGTGTAGCGTAGCTAGCTGGCCTATTTTGATTAGCACTGCGCGCACATCTAGTAAGGCAAGGGTGTCTTGGGCTGTTTGGAGTTCAAATTCTGCTATCCACAGTGCTCCTCCCTTCTCTATTGGGGGTAGCTTAGCCAATACTGCGTCAATATCCTGTCTTGCCCATGTTTTGTACACATGTCTGCGTCCTTGCATTACTAGTGGGGCCTGCACCTCTACTTGGGGTAATGCGATATGGGTGGAAGTAGCACCTATTTCAGATGGATTGAACCGCGGTATTGTTTGATTCCTGGCTCCACTTCCTGGGTACACGAAAGGGTTGTTTCGCTCCCATCTCTGCTCATGGTAACCTAATTGCTCAAATACTCCATTTAGGTTTACCACTCCTCCTGGTGTCCTTGCTGCAGCTCGCATCTGCTGCTCTTCCCTACTCTTGTGGCGATCAGCTATTTGATCATTACTTTCTGTGTAGCGCTCAGTCTCTGCTACTTGTTCCATCTCTACTCGATTCATCATGCTTTCTGACATTCCTTGATGCTGCCGTACCTTTAAGTTAAGGCCGGTAACCATCACTGTTCCTGAGTGCCCTGCGGCTGACTCATAAAGATCCTTGTCTATACTTTCCTCATCACTCCCCTCACTTCTACTTGCTTCACTTCCTACGGGGCGCACCTCATATGTGCTCATACGGGGTGGTTCTCGTTCTGTACAATTATTTCCAGTCATGGAAATTTCTCCTAGAGTGCTACGTTCTGACACACGTGCAGGGGCAATGGTGGGCATACGAACACTTGTTTGGTCATGGTTAAGCCTGCTTTCTTCATTTCTCACAACCTGTGTTGAGAGATCTATCATGGTCATGGTGTCTTTCATGTATCCCATCAACTCGGCAGTTTGTAAGCTTTGATGCTGCATTATGCTAAGCATGCTATCCATGTTTGGTATCTCTATGTTTAGTTGTCCATTTAGAACATTTAATACCGGGGCTTGCATTACTGGGGCTGAGGGTGGGGGAGGACGGCTTTCCAAAAAAGGAGGACAGCTCTCGCCATAAGGAGGCGATAGTGTGGGGAGTGCCGGATATAAACTGCTCTTCTGGGGTATAGGTGACACTGGGGTCTCTACCGGGGGAGTAGGCTGCTTACTTTCTGTCAGTCTGCTCTTGACAGCCTGTATGGCCTGCAATTGAGTGGGTCCATGATTCTTTGGAATCAAGGCCCCCAGAGCTAATAGTAGCTCTTTTTTAAGCATGCATTTGTTACGGAGTTTCTCACGATCTCTAGCACTGGCCTTGGGAAATGTCTTTCCCTCCAGCTTGCCTTCCTCTGCTATCATGGACTGTTGAACTTGTTTGACAAGTTCCTGGCGCTTTTTCTCAGACAAAAATGGTTTGTCTGGCTCGGGGAACCATCCCAATTTGTTCCACTCGGCTAAATATTTAGTCCATTTATCACGTCGTTTTTTCAATTCCTGGGCACATAGTTTAGTACTCAGATTGTCCCATAGTTTATGCAACACTTCTACTGTAGTAGCCATTTTTATTTATTTATTTATTTATTTATTTTTATTTTTATTTATTTTTATTTATTTTTATTTATTTTTATTTATTTTTATTTATTTTTTATTTATTAATCTTTTTAATTTTTTTAAATTTTTTTAATTTTTTAAATTCCGTAAACGTTATTTATTACTTAGATATTAAAATATTTATTATTTATTCTGTAGAATTAGATATTGACTCGTTTTAATTTCTACTTTTTACTAGATATGTTTGCTTAGGATCCACAATTTAACAGTTCTAATTAAATTAACACAACCTTATTTCCCTTAATTATTCACCAAATATCAGTTATATTGCAGTCATTGGCTGTGATCCGCTGTATTCAGTTACTCATTTAATTTTCTCAATGCCTCATAACGTCTGCATTAACAGAAAATATTTTCACTGAATCAGTATCACGAAGGCTTACAATGACTGGCAGCGTCGTGTAGACAAACACACCCACAGTTTTGTGACGTTAGAGTTTCCTCTCAAGGACTACAAGTACCAGTTGTCTTGTGCAGCGACTTCCGGTGACTTAGTCAACTTCACAACATTTTTTATCCCCTTTTATCCTTTTAATACAGCAGATATACAACAGATAAAAACTCAAAAACCTGTTTATGAATCAAAACTGTATTCCATGAGTCAAGTCTATTTGTTTGTTTATACTGTGGACTTTTATCGCAATTCTAGCTCGACTGTCCGGTTCGAGTTACCTCACTTTTATTATCGCAATTTTAGCTCGACTGTCCGGTTCGAGTTACCTCACTTTTATTATCGCAATTTTAGCTCGACTGTCCGGTTCGAGTTACCTCACGTTTATTATCGATTGTCCGGCTCGACTGACCTCGTTCCCATTGATAACACTAGATCAATGGTAACCACAGTAACTCACGTATTTTCGTTCCAGAGGTGCATTTATACAAGTCCTTTATGTAAAAGTTGATAATGGCCCAGAATCTTAAGGCTGAATTCGTTTCCAAAAGACCACTCCCTTAGTATCACTTTACACAAATCCCGCAAAATTGACTCGCAAGTTTTTAATTACAAACAATTTTATTCAATACTTTCGTTGTATCTTTTATTCTTTTTAAAGTTGGGTCATGGAATACACCTTAAATCATTTCAATCGTCTGACACATTTTACGCAAATTAGTTCTTTTAACAAATTTTCAGATGGTTTGGTTATATTTCTCAGACATTTCCTATATTTCCTAGGCAGATTTTATGAAAAAGGTTCTGCTTACCTTGTCTTTTTGAGGCGCCTCGAAATGTCCAAGAGATTAAACCGTCACCGTCTTTTCTTTGGGATGGATCCAAGATCCAAGATCCCCCTCCTCCACGATCGGGGTCACCAATTTGTTAGCAATGTGAATGTATTGCTTTTCGTGGTCAAGGAGGTAGATCAAGGATACTCTTCAATTCAATTCGAAAGATTAAATCACTTTGTATTTATTTGTCAGCTCGAAGTCTTTACAGAAGAATACAATGGGTTAGTACATCTGTGGTCCTCTGGTAGCGCGCGCTCTCGCGCTTGTGCGCACGCTCCTGCTTATATACTGTAAAGTAAAAAGGGGTTAGTACATCACTGGGCGTATAATTCAAACCAATCAAACGTTTAGAATTACTCATGTTCAGTTCATGTCTAGTATTTTTCCACAAAGTTTGTTAGGATAGAACCTTATCTATCTTTTGTGGCAAATCCTTTTTCTGAAGAATGTTTCTCAGGACATGTTTCTCAATGGCCTTGTTTTTCAGAATACAGGCTTAAGGTCACTCATTCGAAACTTAACTACCACAGACAAGTTTATACATTCTATTACAACATATACTTTTTATAGAATTAAATGTTAAATTCCAACACACGCAGGAGGTTGTTCAGCAGAGTGATCCCAGTCTAAACTCTCTTCTCCATTCTCGGAGGGAACATGAGAGGACTGCTGTTTAATTGAATAATTCTCCTCCTCACTCTCTGAGTCAGACTCGGCATAATCCTTACCCCCTTCTCCCAACAGAAAAGGACTGGCGACATAACAGTGGCGTTTGCATTTCGGACCCCATTTATGAATAACGGAACCCCCCCCCCCCCCAATTAATGTGTGGGTTATGGCGAGTAAGCTGGGGACTCCACTAAAAAAAACTTAATTTCCTCCGTAATCAACGGAACGCGCATGTGTATGGCGGCGGTAACCCGGGAGATAGTGCCAGTGTCTAAGGGCCGGCCATCCAAAGCCGTAACCAGGCGAGGAAGAGAAAGAGGGTGGGTGGGAATCTCGTGGGATTGAACCCAGTTGGAATCGACGAGGCACTCGACTGCCCCGGAATCAATGAACGCATTGCAGTGAATCTGGCGGTCGTTCCAGTGTAAATAAACTGACAGGAAGGTCCGAGGGTAATTTAAATCTGGTCCCGCTAGGCGACTCGGTTCCCCTAGCGAGACCCTTCTTTTCCCAAAAGTTTGGGACAGTGATCCCTTAAATGACCCCTCCTTCTGCAATACCTACACCACCAGTCACGAGACTTAGCATCCCCTGTTTCGCGCATGGAGGAACTATCGACCTGCATGGACTCCTCCTTCTCAATGGGAGCTACAAAATGACTGTGAGCCGGCGCTGACGTGTGGGAGGAAGAGTAACGAGGTGGGTGATGTTTAAAACCCTTATAAGCCCTCTCCTTCTCTCTCTCTCTAAAACGGTTATCCAAACGAATGGCCGTAGATACTAGAGCCCCGAATGTAGCGGGTGGTTCGATACCCGCAATGGCGTCTTTTAAGGCCAGTTCCTTAACCATTATATTACACTGCCACCCAAATTTGGTGGCAAGATGGTGAAACTTGGTGAATTATCTCTATATGGTTAGGTGAGTTACTAGTATTAGTTTGGTGTATGTGAAGCCTTCCTTTCTTCAGAAACATTGGGGGCACGGTATCTGACAGGCCTAAATTCAGCCGTCAGATAATGTTCCCCTTATGGAAACGGACAGATTTGGTGGTAAAATGGTGAAACTTGTTGAATTATCTCTATATGGGGAGATGAGTTACCAGTATTAGTTTGGTGTATGTGAGCCCTTCCTTTCTGCAGAATCATAGGGGGCACGGTATCTGATTGGGCTAAATTCAGCCATCAGATACTGTTCCCCCTATGGAAACGGACAGATAAGATGGTGAAACTTGGTGAATTATCTCTATATGGGGAGATGAGTTACCAGTATTAGTTTGGTATATGTGAGCCCTTCCTTTCTGCAGAAACATAGGGGGCACGGTATCTGACAGGCCTAAATTCAGCCGTCAGATACTGTTCCCCCTATGGAATTGGACAGATTTGGTGGTAAGATGGTGAAACATGGTGAATTATCTCGATATGGGGAGATGAGTTACCAGTATTAGTTTGGTGAATGTGAGCCCCTCCTTTCTGCAGAATCATAGGGGGCACGGTATCTGATGGGGCTAAATTCAGCCGTCAGATACTGTTCCCCCTATGGAAACGGACAGATTAGGTGGTAAGATGGTGAAATTTGGTTAATGTATTAGTTTGTTGAATGTATTTTCTTTGGAAAATAGGGAGTGGGCAGGTGACAGAACCTTTATTGTATCACTTTGGATAAAAGTGGCTTTCCAACGGTATAAAATGTATTGCCAAGAAGCATCGTTACAAAAGAAAAATAATCTACCAAACACAAATTTCCGAACTTTTTGTTCGATGTTTATATACACACACATATAAAATGCAAAAATATACTCATGCCAGATAAAAACAATAACCGTAGCATCACGTATCTTGTAGCTACCACTAACGTTACCACTATTCGTAATACCACCATCATTAATACCCCACCACCTCCTCTTCTACTCATAGGAATAATAATAATAGTAGGCTACTAATAATAATATACTCAGACAAGGTCAAAATAACTGTAGTATGACGTTTATTGTTATCTTACTCATAAACAGTCTGATCATGTTCATTGGGCTTCATATATATTTTATACAGTCGGTTATGTAATGTACACGTTACAAGACTAAGTGAATGAATGTTTTAACTAACCAAGTCATTGACACCATACAAACTGACGACAAAGCCACCAGAACACTTGCTTCTTTTCTGAACGTATTTCACTGTTTTACGTATAGGCTGACCTGCATATCGCAGCTTCTGATCTTAAGATTTCCTTGTCGCAAAAGAACAAATCGTAGCCTATACAAACTGAGATTCATGTAAGTGGCACGAGCATTCCTCATTGGGAGTGAGCTGATTTCAGGTCGCGCGCCCATTACGCTATTTCCTGAAATGATTGCGCAGCAACGCTAGGGGGAACATGATTTCGTGGGGGAACAGAATTCGACACAACAACTGTTCAAACTATAGTATGCGGTCTTTGCAATTGCAATATTACTCTCGAATGTGAATGTGGATGTTTTTATATTGGACGCACAGAAAGGTGATTTAAGGACTGAATACGCTATTAGAACTGCAAATGAAAATTATCCTATGGCGGTGCACTATAAGGAGGCCGGACACAGCAGCGCAAATTCTCTCAAAGCAAATGTCAATGAGGTGGTGACGGAAAATAAACGGGGAGGGGACAGGATAAAACGCCCGTCACAAACAGAATCCTTCTGGATTTATACGTTAAAAGCTACAGTTAGGCCCGGTTTGAACGAAGAATTAGATCTGGTACTTTTCCTATAAGGGATCATGGTTTAATCATGCATCTTATCTGGGAGTCCTTCTCCATTGTACTGTATGTTTTTTTTGTTTTTTTTCATTGTACTGGCGCCAGTTTTTTGTTTATTTTTCTGTATTGCAATGTGCTTTTTGCTGTATTTTAATATGTGGTGTTGATATTTAATTTATGAATTGTGATGTTTGTCTGATTGGCTGAGGCCACACTTTTAATGTTTTATAGCTCGCACCTGCATGTGCTCTGTATCCCCTGATGAAGGCAGTTTTTTGCCGATACCCGTCGGGTTTACATGGTATAACCAAAGAAAAATAAAGGCTTTTAAAATTAATTTGGAGATTGAGTACCTTGGAATTTTTCAGTAGGATAGCCTACTCTCTTTTGCATGGACACTAACCCCTACTCGCAATGAGCACCTCTCCGTTTTATATACGTTTTTCATATACATTTTTCATATACATTTGCAAATGCAAATATGTGAAAATAAACTGGAATATGGAATGTAAATGTAATAACATAAACAAACACAAAAGTAACTACACTAATAATCAGGCACGTGCACAAATAGACCTCAAAGGGGGCTTGAGCACCTGCCGTTTGGCTTGCTATAGAGAAGTGCCCTTTTTCAGTAAAATTTTAAATTTTAAATTAGTATTTTTTTAAAATAAAGAAATAAATTCTTGTTTGCGCACAGCCTGCCCTGCCGAACAGATATATTGATTGAATCAAAATATCAGGTCGGGAGATTGGTGCTCCCCGGCGATGCCCTCTAACCTCTACCCTCCCTCTTGGTTTTCGCCGCAGTGGCAAGCACTGTGTGGGCACCGTGCCTTTCTATGGTGAAAAAACGCACGCACACAAAATTGCACGCGTATGCATGCATAGGCACTCGACAGTCGTGAGTCAGTGTGATGAGTTACTTTGAGGCAGACATCAGGTATGTGGCCAAACAAAGTATAAATAAAGCTACTGTTCATTTTCGTTTTATAGTGATATTAATGCGCTTTAGAAATTGCTTGACACTATTTGGCAAGTAGGGTCTATCTATGCTTGAACTATTTAGCAGCTGAAAATGTGCCAACTAGCTATCGTTAGCGTTGATACCTTTTGCTAGTAATGTGGGAATCAGTGGAATATGGTCGAGTTCTTGTGTCTCATCCACTGAACTTAAAAGAACGGTCCCATCGCACCACAGTAGTTTTAATGTTGTCTTATTGTCTCGATAGCTAGTGAGCTAATGTAATACGTAACATGTATATAATTTATTGAAATACACTTAATTTCTTTGCATGTATCATTAATTAACTGTTTGAACCAACCTCAGTCATGGGTTTGTTTTAAATAAATTATTTCACGGACCGCCAAAGGGAAATCGCTACCGCCAAAATGACAATAATTGAGAAAACGGCAAATAAATTAATATCCAAATGAATTACATTTTTTGGGTGCAATATAGTTTTTCGGCTAGCGGATGGCGATGTATATTGTACTAGTCGCGCGACTTCAGGATTTCAGTACTAGGAGATGAGTAGAAGAAGCAGAACCATAGACTGTATAGAAATGCGGCTCAGCTATTTTGTGGCAGAGTGCAACCTAAATCTTTGGGGCGACTCGGTAGAAAGACATGGACTTGGATGGAACACGCTCCAATTTTGAATTAGGCTACCTTTGAAGCCCTAACTTCTGAAAAGGTAAAAGCTTTAACCCAATCCACGTTGGCGCCCCATACTATAGTGGTAGATGTATTGGTCCCAATTACAGTATTTATGTTTGTCTTAAATTATAAACTAGGCTACAGCTTTAAGAAAACCAGCAGGATTGATACTGTAGTGCAATATATTGTATATATTGGGTGCTATTCCTGTTTTGCCACTACACAGACTGTAAAATGCATCGTTTACAAGAAAATCATGTTCAGATATAGCTAGAAACAATAATATATATATTTTTAATTCTGCGTTTTCCATTGCTTACTGTAGGCTACTGGCTACCTGATGCACTTTCGGTTTACCTCATCTCACCTCATTTTTTTCTACAAAATCTCGTAGCTATAAATATGTTCATGAAACCAAATATCTTACTTGTAGGCTATATGCAGCTACCACTGTGTTATGATTAACCCTGAAGAATTTATCTTGTTACGTTTCGCCAAAGTCCCGTACAGTCGACATTTCCACAGTGACCTATCGCATATAGGGCTGAAATAACTACATCAACGTAGACTATGTAAAAACACACACGGTGCTTTTGTAAGTTTTTTTACTTTTTTTTTTACTTGTAGCTACACATAATTTATTTGTGTTTTAGAGTGTTCTTTATTTATTTTTCTATTTGTGTGCTATCAAAATATCATAATTGGTATAATATTCAAATATTCAATTACCTATGATTTCTAAAACACACCCGTACTGGTATTTTACAACCATAGCCTACATATATACTCCAAAAACTGTATTTACAGTAAAATTAATGGAACAGAAATTTGCTGCGTGCGCTCGCATAGCCTACGGTACAAAAACCAAAAACCATATTCTTTGCCAGGAAAAAACCTGAATACATACATTTTAATATCCCTTCATTCCAGGCATATATTTATTCAATTATTTGAAAAAATCGCTGGCGTGCCCTTTTATGAATTTGGGCCCCTGCCCCTCTAACATCCTCTGCATGTGCCTGCTAATAATAATATTATTTATATAATAATAGTATTTATTAGACACTCTTCTGTATGCGCTTTAAATTTATAATACCGTGATAAACATTAACGTGATTATCACTGAACAGGAAGTTCGATGTTAATTGAGGGTAATATGAGCTTGCCGAGTCTACTCTTTTGCAGACTCGTTCCCTTGATAAAAGTTGAGGGTGGAGGGGCTATGTCACAAACTTCACTTGGCTTTCTAACGGATTGGACTCACACCTAAACTGGAGACCGAGGGTACGTCCTGGTCTAAAAAGGATTCCCCCAAGTGAAGTTTGCAAGTGAAGTTTACGAGGGTGGAGAAAAAAGTGGATTGGTCAAAATTTGTTGTCAATAACGAGGTTCATAGTTTTAAAGCAATTTGTCAATGTATTCAAATCAGTCTGCCATTGAAACATGAATGACGCCGTTATTTCTGGTCAATGACTTGTGTGTAACGTTTAACATTTAGTTTATAGGCTCCATAGGGCTATGTTCTAACTATGTTTTGTGATGCAACATGTTTTACTTTAGTAATGTTGAGATTCTGTGTCTGTTTTGTATTTTTTACTTGTTTATTTATTCTGATTCTGTATTTATGTTTCTGATTTTGTGGTTTCACTGTTCTGTGTTTTGTATTACTGTCACTCCCTGTCTTCGTCACACTTTTCGGGAGTTTGTGGGGATTTTGGTTTTCTCTGTATTTCCTCTGTCATGCGCTTCCTTCATTACTAATTACTTAATTGTAAATAATACTAATTAACTAACAACCACTAACATCTTAGAATAAGTGTCTACTAATGACTAACTTGTTGTGGTAGGGGGGCGTGGTTTTAGGCGCTGCCTGCAAGAGAGTGAAATCGGGTGGTTTATGGAACCGGCGCAGCTGTTGGTAATCAGGCAATTGGTGACGATTGATTGTGTTATTGTTTGTATCAATTAACCAATTGCCTTGATTGTTCAACAGTGAGCCTGAAAACCTTAAAAAGGAGCCTTCTGGGGGTTCGAGGGAGAAGCGGAGAACTGTGTGTTTGTTTGTTTTTGGAAAAAGTCATTGAAAAGGAGAATCCAAAATAAAAAACGGTTCTCTTCTAACAACGTCTGGTTCCTGTCTCTGCACCCGAGCACTACGGCTCACTTCGCCACAGTGGTGGCCCATACGGGGGGTGAAGAAAAGGCGAAAAATAAAAGTGCAAGAAGACGGAAAATGGAGAAGAACCCGGAACAGCTGGAGCAGGCTATGTCCATGACAGCGCTGGGGAGAGTACTGGAGGGTCTAGCTGCCATGCAGGAGCGACACTCAGCGGCTCATGCTGAACAGACGCAAGCCCTGCGTGAGCAGTCTAGCCTCCAGACTCAGGCGCTAATCCAGTTGGCGGCCAGTGGAGAGTCCAGGGGCAGGCAGATCGTCTCGTCCCCGAAGTTCCACATCCCGAAGATGACAGTGGACGATGACGCTCAGGCCTTCGTCGAGGCATTTGAAGTGACGGCAGAGACATGCAGGGCGGCAGTGTAGTATAATGGTAAAGGAACTGGACTTGTAACCTAAAGGCTGCAGGTTCGATTCCCAAGTAGGACACTGCCGTTGTACCCTTGAGCAAGGTACTTAACCTGAATTTCTTCAGTATATATCCAGCTGTATGAATGGATAAATGTAATAAGTTGTGTAAGTCGCTCTGGATAAGAGAGTCTGCTAAATTCCTGTAATGCAGAAAGTGGGCCGTGCGTCTCCTGCCCCTCTTAGCGGCCGAGGCGCAACAAGCAGCGCATAGCCTGCCGGCAGCCGTTCGGGCGGATTATAGGAATGTGAAGAAGGCGGTCCTCGACCGAACAAGATTCACCCCGGAGGAACACGGGAGAGGACCGCCTTTGCCCAGCGGCTGACGGACACGGCAAGTCCCTGGTGTAATGGAAATTTTCTTATTTACATTGTGTGTGTTAATTTAGAGATGTATGTTAATTAAAAGACAATCACATTATTAACATTTAACACTTATTAATGGTTTCTCTTTGATTATCATTTCGTCTAACAGTAATGCAGAGGTAAGGGTTAGAGGATTTTAGCCAGCACATGAGCTGGGTTACCCTGGTTCCTCTGTGTCTGGCCCACATCAATAGAAGGTCATGCATGACGGTGAAGCTAATGTTATGTCCTTGCTTAGGAGACATCCTTCAATGGCTGTCACATTCTAGACCAGGGAGGGGGCTATCTAGGCCAAGGGTTAACCTATGTCCCTGAGGAGAGAATGTATATCTGTATTTTGTCTTTCATCTATCTGTATTTCTCTTGTGCTTAGAAATCCGACCTCTGTGACATAGCCTGTGAAGATGTGTATACAGGTGCAGCTCAAAACATTTGAATATCGTGAAAAAGTTCAATATTTTTTGTCACTCATGTCAGAAAGTGAAACTCATATATTATATATATTCATTACACATAGAGTGAAATATGTCAAGCTTTTATTTCTTGTAATTTTGATGATTATGGCTTACAGCTAATGAAAACCCAAATTCAGTGTCTCAGAAAATTAGAATATTACATAAGATCAATAAAAAAGGATATTTTAAACAGAAATGTCAGCCTTCTGAAAAGTATGTTCATTTCTATGGACTCAATACTTGGTTGGGGCTCCTTTTGCATGAATTACTGCATCAATGCGGCGTGGCATGGAGGCGATCAGCCTGTGGCAATGCTGAGGTGTAATGGAAGCCCAGGTTGCTTTGATAGCGGCCTTCAGGTCGTCTGCATTGTTGGGTCTGGTGTCTCATCTTCCTCTTGACAATACCCCATAGATTCTCTATGGGGTTCAGGTCAGGCGAGTTTGCTGGCCAATCAAGCACAGTAATACCATGGTCATTGAACCAGCTTTTGATACTTTTGGCAGTGTGGGCAGGTGCCAAGTCCTGCTGGAAAATGAAATCAGCATCTCCATAAAGCTTGTCAGCAGAAGGAAGCATGAATTGCTCTAAAATTTCCTGGTAGATGGCTGCGTTGACTGTGGACTTCAGAAAGCACAGTGGCACCCCAAATCATCACTGACTGTGGAAACTTCACACTGGACTTCAAGCAACGTGGATTCTGTGCCTCTCCACCCTTCCTCCAGACTCTGGGACTTTGATTTCCAAATGAAATGCAAAATTTACTTTCATCTGAAAAGAGGACTTTGGACCACTGAGCAACAGTCCAGTTCTTTTTCTCCTTAGCCCAGGTAAGACGCTTCTGACATTGTCTCTGGTTCAGGAGTGGCTTGACACGAGGAATGCGACATTTGTAGCCCATGTCCTGGATTCGTCTGTGCGTGGTGGCTCTTGATGCACTGACTCCAGCCTCAGTCCACTCCTTGTGAAGCTCCCCCAAATTCTTGAATGGATTTTGCTTGACAATCCTCTCAAGGCTTGTTGTTTGTGCACCTTTTCCTACCACACTTTTTCCTTCCACTCAACTTTCTATGAATATGCTTGGATACAGCACTCTGTGAACAACCAGCTTCTTTATCAATGACCTTTTGTGGCTTACCCTCCTTGTGGAGGGTGTCAATGACTGTCTTCTGGACATCTGTCAAGTCAGCAGTCTTCCCCATGATCGTGTAGCCTACTGAACCAGACTGAGAGACCATTTAAAGGCTCAGGAAACCTTTGCAGGTGTTTTGAGTTAATTAGCTGATTAGAGTGTGACACCATGAGTTTCCAATATTGAACTTTTTCACAATATTCTAATTTTCTGAGACACTGAATTTGGGTTTTTATTAGCTGTAAGCCATAAACATCAAAATTACAAGAAATAAAGGCTTGAAATATTTCACTCTATGTGTAATGAGTCTATATAATATATGAATTTCACTTTCTGAAATGAGTGACAAAAAATATTGAACTTTTTCACAATATTCAAATTTTTTGAGCTGCACCTGTATATATCTGAGTTGGCTTGTGTTCAAGAGAGAGCTTTTTGGTGAGCACTCTCTCATTGGTTTATCTGCAAATAAACTAATTATTATTATATATCTTAGCACGGGGTTGTTGTGATTCTGTTGAACAGACTTTGCTTCACTGTGGGTAGAAAGGGAACATTTTCATGACCTGGCTCGGCAGCTGGAGTCGTGGAGCAGGTGGTCCTCGAGAGGTTTATCACAGGGTTGCCGGTGGATACAGCCAGCTGGGTTCAGTGTCATCGACCCACCAACCTGAAAGCCACCGTCACCCTGGCACAACATCCCTTCACCCAGCAGCAGAAGCCGGAGCCGGCGCCCAGGAAAAAATACAAAATACAGGTCTAGTTTTTGCAAGTTGGAATTAAGGACTTATCGACAGCGCTCTGTAGGCTATGCTTGAGTAACATGGCTTTTTTTTTTTTACGTCGAAGACGTTTTAAAAAATCAGATATCACTTATTTTTGGTAGATAATAACATGGAGAGAGATATGCATACAAAATACATGCATTCCAAAGAAATGCATAGACATTCGCGTAACCATAACGCCCTCTACTGACAAGAATGAGAACAGTTATCCTATTACCGGTATCCCACAATTACATTAAAAGAGTTTGTAGATGAGCAGTAGCCTATGTAATGTGTAATGAAATACAATGAACAGCACGACCTGAGCTATGGATCATGAAAAAGCATGTAAATTAATGAACCAAGTCTATATGGAGACATGCATGCACAAACACATTCTAGCTGAAAGAAAGACATACAGCCAAAATAGCCTAGTTAGTACAGCCTAAATAGTTAGTAAAATAAAGAAGTACAGTTTTAAAATAGGCCTTTTAGTATTCTATAGAAATACATTTCACATTAGGCTATTCAACACTGGCTTGCCAAATGCGTAACTCTAAGCTTCCATGTGTGGGCTGTGAGCTGGCGAGTTCATAAGCATAGAATTCCTTTGCAGTTTTTTTTCCGGTAGTGTAGCCTAACGTTGGCAGCGGGAAATTTTTTGGTACCGGACCATGTAGCTAGGTTTATTTTAGTTTTCTGTAGTGCAATGGATGTATAAGTCATGTTGATTCACTTCGTAGTAGCTGTAAGAAAAAAGGAACTACGTCTCCGATGTTCATTGAAAATGATAAAGTTTATTCTTCGTAACAGCAGTTGACAGAGATACAGCAATGCACTCTGGATTCAGCGGAGTTAATCTGAATCCTGTTCTGTGAATTGTATCCCTTTAAATACCATTTTCGGGCTTTGTTTTCTACAGGCAGGAAACAGAAATGTATATTCAAAAATTATGTAATTGATTTAAGGAAGCCAATGTCTGGCTACCTTAAATCAATCAGTCTGTTCACAGTAGGGGGTCTGAAGGTGCAACTTCCCGTGGTCTCACCAGGAACCAGTCTATTGTATTGCTAATCTAATTTCCTTGGTTGGAATAGGCCTTGATCACTCACTCCCAGCTGCTATTCTATAATTGAATACTATGCCTATCAGTGGCGAAGAGTCACTGCTTACACTTACATTTTATCCTTTCATTGTATTTATGATAAGTTGGTTGATTCGGCTGGCCATGTGGTTGATTTGTCAGTGTTTGAGTGGATCACATAAATTTAGAATCTTACAGTCCCCCCTTTGATGCTTATCTGCCAGAAAGCATCACTTCACCCAAGTCTGACAAACAACATGAACACCTCATTCCCAAGAAGTGTGCCAGTGGCGGTGCTGTCCTGTCTTAGGTTGCCCTCTTTTGGCTTGGAGAGTGTTACCCGTCATGGGATTCAGCACCACACCCAGCTGGACTTGTTGCCATATTCTGCCATGCTTTTTCCTGGTGGAACTTATCATAATTATAATTTTATTGAGAATTTAGACTATTGATAATAAAAGTCAGCTGCCAGGAGGAGGTAGATCTAAGGACTACTTCATCCAATTTGCCTGTTTGATGATGTCGCTAGAAAACCCCAAATTCTGCCGCTTCAGAAATGAACACATACAATACAACATGAAACTTTGAAACACTATAAGAAGTAGACCAACACATACAGCTGCTTTGAATGTCACTTCCCACAGAATAAATTTGCAATTTCTAAGTCACCATCATGCATCTGGTTTAACAGGGCCTTATCCTTTCTCTCCAAACCTTGTTGTGCTTTAATTAGATGCGTGTCTTTTCTTTGCATCGAAGTCATGAGTTCTTTTGTCCAGTTGGTGAAGATTTGTGTTGTTCTGCCACTGGGTTGGATGCAACAGCGCCATGGTACTTCAGAAATTTGGTCGTCAGTAGGTCTTTGTACATCCCAGTCACGCTTTCCCGCCTGCAGTGCTCGTCCATGTCAGGTGATCAAGCTGTCAGGTTGACGAGGACTGGAACATGGACCCACTGGATGTTGTTGACCAGAACTCCTGGGTAGGGCTGTGTCATCACTCCTGATTGGGGGGCCATCCGTTGCTCTGGACATCCATCACCACGGCTACTGGCAGTATCATTATAATGCATAAGGTCCACATTTTAAACTGGTGCCTGAAACGACAAATTAACAATTACTCCCCCCCCTTCCCCCTACATACATATGCAATAGATAACAAAATGGATAACTCCCCTTGATTGTAGACATAATATGAAGTGTCTGTCTGCAATCATTAATCCTCCTTCTGCTCTATGCTGTTGTTTCCTGTTGTCATAAATTGTCTGCATTGTCTTGCGATATGTCCTCTATCCCCGCATGCATAGCAGACCATCGCCCCACCTGAATCACCTTTTGTACATTGTCTTGCTATATGTCCACTCTCCCCACATGCATAGCATACAACAACTCTGCTTGGATAGAATTTAAGGGGCCTTTCAGATGTAGCATGTCTACCATCATTAGGCACATGTCCCTCATTTCCTGAAGAAACTGATTTACAGAAGGAGGTATTGTGTGACGATTCCCTCCAAATTGCAGCTATGGGCTTAGTTGGGTTATTGTGTATGTTGATGTTATATAACTGATTCATTTTTGCAACTATATCGGAATATAGTGTGTTGGAATCTATGTGTAGTGCAAGGGCAGTTTGTGTGTGTGTGTCAGATTGCGAAATTAAAGCGGATTTGAACATGGGATCCTGCTGCGTCAGATTCGCTACACCGCTGTAAGAACTAAATGCTTCCCACAATCTCGCGGCATATGCTGCTGGATGTTCCCCTGGTGACATCACTACCTCTCTTATCTTATCCCAATCAACCGAGCGTGTCCCTAGCACTCCCAACAATGCAGTTTTCCTGTCATCTTTCTTCGCATTCCTGTTGTGAATAATCTGAGGGAGCGCACTAGCTAACGCATGGGGCAAACAAGCAGTCAATATTATGCAAGCATCAGCATCCGTCAAACGATGTAGGTTAACCATCCTCTCTAAATTGGCTAAAAACTCAACCGGGTCTCGCCTTGCAGGCTCATAGGCTCATATGTACCAATATTTTAAACTAAAGATTCAATTTCACTGGATAACAATGGTTTTACAATCGTAGCGGTCGTTACATGGTCTCCCCCCTCCCCAGGTACAATCGTCATTGTCGCATGCACTGGTGCTACAGGGAATTTCACCGTACAGTCAGAATTGTTGTCCCACGCATTATTTGTGTTATGTTTTCTGGGTTTATTCCTGAAATCACTCTCATTGTAATCTGTCCGGTCTACACAATGCTCTGTGTTTCTATTGCATTTTTCAAACAAGTAGTCATATGCGTTTTGTAACTTTTTTACCTCTGTGTGGGTACTATCCAATTTGCTCTTTATCTCGGAATTAAATCGTTTTAATTTGGCAACCTCTTTACGCAGATCCAACCGAGCGCTGTGTTACGCATGGATATTGGTCAGTTGGTTAAATGTACCTATGGCAATGCCATACCATTTCAGAAAACTTAGGATGCGCTCTATTGGACGATATAAGTGTCAATTAAAATCAAGTTTGTGTGAAGGATTTACAAGTGCATCTTTTGAATGTGATCATTTACACACTGCCATTTTAGAGCATGGACACATGTTGTAACAAGGATTAAATATTAAAAACGGGTCAACCAAGGCAAAAAATAACCTCAGATTCTTGTAGGGGACATCTTAATCTTCATAACCAAACGTAAGGTTATGACTTTATTTATATTTTACCGGAGCTTTTTATAGCAAAAGAAAGTTATGTGGTAACAAACAAATTACACTCGTTTTTTTTCCTGTGGAGTGAGTAGGCATGTTGACAGTTTTACTTGTATGTATTCAGGATCTTGGAAGGTGTTTCTTGCTGCTGTGATAGTAAACGATTTTTTGGTGATAAAGTAAAAACTTTAATTAACTCTCAAACATGTTTAAATGTCTTATATGTGGTCGGGTCCATTGTAGATAACAGCGTAGCAGCAAAGCATGCTACTTTCATGAATTACAAGCTATTGGTGGCAGATAGAAACGTGATATTTCGCACGCTGATAGGATATTAAGTACTGATTATGATGATATGCGGGTTATGGTGATAAAATCCATATTTTCGTAGAACTTGCAACGTATTTGTGATGTGTCGAAAATGGAGACGTAGGCGTCTCTACCACTAGGGGTCTGCACAAACAAGTTAAGTGATTTTTTGACAGAGTAACACAAAGTAATATAACGGGTAATATAACGCATTACCTAAATTGTAAAGTAATATAGTAATATAATTCTTTACTTTAAAAAAAAGTAACTAGTAATATGTAGATAATATATTACAATTTTCAAGTAACATCCCCAACTCTGGTAGTAGTTAAAGAGCTAATGGAGTTACAGGTTTTAATCACAAGCTATTTTGAATACTTTATATTGATAAAATCATCTTAAAACCCACAGACAGACGTAAAGGATTAAAAATAGTAGTTTTTCCAAATTTAATTTGAAAAAAATTGGAGATGACAGCGACGTTTTGTAAACTGAGGTTTTCCCTAAACCCAAATATAATTTCTGGCTGGAAAGGGTTAAATGAGTCGAATGTCAGACCGAGCTGAGAAAAGGCACACTTGTAATGAGAACAGCACTGGGAGAAGCAACAAGTCTGCTCCAAAGGCATTCAATGAAGTATGATCTTTGTGTAAGTGAGATTTTCACATCAGTGTACAAACAGGAATGTATACACCTTCACATACTCTTCATTTATGGGTTACATCTTGTTATCAGGACATCGCAGGTCCCCCCCCACCCGGAATAGTTTCAGTGCAACTTGCAGAACAGAGAAGATCTAAATACAGAGTACTCTACATGTCAAGCCGGAACGTCTGCACACCCCTTTCACCTTCTCCACGTTTTATTACGTTACAGACATATTCTACAATAGATTGAGTAAATTTTTTGTCTCAATATTCTACACAAAATAGCCCATAAAGTGAAAACAGGTTTTTAGACATTTGTGCTAATTTATAAAAAATCTAAATATTATATGTACACAAGTGTGCACACCCTTTGATATGACACCCAAAAGTGAGCTGAGGTGCGTTTTGTTTCCACCGATACTGCTTGAGATGTTTCTACAACTTAATTGGAGTCCACCTGTGATAAATTCAATTGATTGGACATAATTGGGGATTGCCAACACCTGCCTATATAAGGTCCCACAGTTGACAGTGCATGTCAGAGCAAACTCCATGCCATGGGGTCAAAGGAATTATCTGCAGACCTCAGAAACAGGATTGTGTCAAGGCATAGATCTGGAGAAGGGTACGAAAAATCTCTGCAGCTTTACAGGTCCCAAAGAGCACAGTGGCCACCATCATTCGTAAATGGAAGAAGTTTGGAACCACTAAGAATCTTCCTAGACCTGGCCGCCCGGCCAAACTGAGCAATCGGGAAAGACGGGCCTTAGCCAGGGAGGTGAGCAGGAACCCGAGGGTCACTGCATATTCTTGTGGAGATGGGAAAACCTTTCAGAAGATCAACCAATCAATCCAGGCAGCACTCCACCAATCAGGCCTTTATGGTAGAGTGGCCAGACGGAAGCCCCTTTAGTAAAAGGCACATCACAGCCTGCTTGGAGTTTGCCAAAAGGCACCTAGAGGACTCTCAAACCATGAGAATCAAGATTCTCTGGTCTGATGAAACCAAAATTGAACTTTTTGGCCTGAATACCAAGCGTCACGTCTGGAGGAAATCAGGCACCGCTCATCACCTGGCTAATACCATCCCTACAGTGAAGCATGGCAGCATCATGATGTGGGGATGTTTTTCAGCAGCGGGAACGGGGCGACTAGTCCTGATAGAGGAAAAGATGAATGCAGCTAAGTACACCGAGATCTTTGAAGAAAACCTGCTCCAGAGCACTCTGGACCTCAGACTGGGGCGAAGGTTTACTTTCCAACATGACAACGACCCGAAGCACACAGCAAAGAGAACAAAAGAGTGGCTTCGGAGAAAGTCTGTGCATGTCCTTGAGTGGCCCAGCCAGAGCCCAGACCTGAATCCAATGACTGTGTACCGACACTCCCCATCCAACCTGACGGAGCTTGCAAGGATATGCCAAAAGGAATGGGCAAAAATGTCGAGAAACAGGTGTGCCAAGCTCGTAGCTTCTTTCCCAAGACGCCTTGAAGCTGTAATCGCTTCTGAATATTTTCTGAAAACCTGTTTTCACATCGTCATTATTGGCTATTGTGTGTAGATGTTTGAGGCAAAAAATGAACTCAATCTATTGTAGTATAAGTCTGTAATGTATTAAAACGTGGAGAAGGTGAAAGGGGTGTGCAGACTTTCCGGCTTGACTGTAAATAAGGGTCATATGTAATGCTTAATTAAAACCAGCAGAGGCCGATGTTGACCATGAAAAATATCTCCCAGGGGGGCGGAAACCAACTTTTAGGCCCACACTCGGTGGGGTTGAGAAAAGCATAAAAGGGGGTTATCTGAACTTTCATGGCTGCTGCTGTTATGTTTTGTTTCTGTCATTAACTGACCTGTTTTACAGGGGGTGAGCATAAAGCTGACGGACATAGACTGGACAGTGTGATTGAGAGTGTTTTTAACATATTGTGGCGCACTCTCTGGGGTATGGAGTGTCCACGAGACTGAAAATAATAATTCCAATGACCACACTGAAGGAACTGAATTCCAAAAGCTTTAATACTGGTTGCTTTGGAAAATAGGTCGCTGTCACTTTAAACAATGTCCACTCCGCAATCCAATGGAAGCAGGGGTCGGCACACAGAGACAAATTTTCTGATGGTCCGGGATTGGGCGAGACGGGGGAAAGTCAGACAGGCGAGGGTCAAACACAGGGCGGGTTTTCAGACGGTCCAGGGCGATAGCACACAGCACGTTCCTCCTACGAATATTAATCAAAATACTCTCTCTCTCTTTGACTTACTTCCTCCAGTGATTTCCTTTCCGGTACTCTCTCGAATTAAGCATTCCTCCCTTGTGATAACTTGTGCGCGGACGGAGCCGGAGATCCTAATATGGGCTTCCGCGGCACAACTGGGAAAAGCACACATCGACCATTTATTACCACTCCTCTCGGGTGCTTCTGCCGGCTGCCACAATATGTATGCTTATCAGCCTGGGTATGTATATTCATGCAAATCTTTTTACAATAAATCTAGTTATATCAGACTCTGGAATGTAGTGTCTATTTGGAGGAAAGTTTGAATTACGTGTAGTGGAATGGTCCTGACCCCTCCCGACAGGGCGGTGAAAGGATTGTTTTATTTATGCTACAATATGCACACCCAGTGTGGGTAATGTTTTGTTGTTTTCTAAAATAAGCTAATCAGCTACCTGATTATTTGGTTAACCCACTTTAATAAGTAGTAAGCCTACTTTTGCCATAACAAGGGTACTAAATTACTGTACATCTTTTAGACTGCTATACTCACAAATATTTTTTTCTAAATAGTGAAGAAGCAATTAAGGCTGTTTGTTTAAAGTCATATTACAAATATAACAGTCATATTGATTTGATTATAAATTTAAATATGTAATTGTAAAGTAAATACATTGGAGTGTAAAGCACCTGTATAAGCTTAAAAGCCCCAGTAATATAAATCCTTATTGGGAACTATAACTAACCCCGCCTGAGTCTAAATTATACCTTGGAGTATACAGTAAATACATTTAAACGTACAACAATTTCATAAAGCCTAACTATACCCTTTTATTTCTCTAGCAGATAATGTTCCCTGGTCATTTAAACCCTTTTATCCCAATAACGGTATAAGGGTCACTGGTTGGTTAATAATTAAAGTAAAACCCCCTAGTGGTATAATAATATAAAACACCCTTTATTACTGGTAATACTACTGTAGCAAGATCGAGTGCCACCGCTCAGGAAGAAGGGGAGACCACACCGTAATTGCACAAACCCGCTTGGGTATATTTAATTTGGTTTAAGTTTTCTTTTCCGGCTCTGGCTTCTCGAAGCGATTACTTCCTCCGTCTCCAGCCAGCCCCGTTTGTCCGCCCGTCTCTCCCTTTTCAAGCCCCGGCTCACTGTCACAGCAATCAGAAACAATTAAACCATTATTCAATCACGTTTCCCTGTGATGCTGATTACCTTATGACAGCTGTGGCTCAGGGTCCGAGAGCCGCTCGGTTCACTCTCTCTCTGCACGCAGAGGCTAACCACGCCCACCCTGCCACAACTACATTTAAGTGGGAAATCCTAAAAGAGACATTACATTTTCTTGTTGGGTCTATTTGTACTTTATTTTGGACACACATACACACAACCACATGATTGATCTAGGGGAATAAATCTTCTTGTTGGTTACTTTATACACTGTTGCCTTGCGGATTTTATTTAGTTAAGGTTTTCATATACTGTCAATAAGGATAATTATAGTTGATTTCTGGGGAAATACAGAATGTACCACATAATATGTGGTGTAGTAGCACCACTCTTATTATTCATTTATTCACTGCTCATTATATATTACATATTAAACCCCAGTTATTTCATTCTCGCATTTACATTGTTAGTATTACATGGAATTGAAGAAACGCCATCTACTGGTAATAGGAAGTTTCAGCCAGCTCACCATCAACAGCTGAGAACTCAGGATCCTGTTTAAATGTTAAATGGGATTGTAGCTATAGTTGTACATCAAGCATACATTAAGCACATTCTAAACACTGCTTATGTCACTCTGCGGGTCAGAGCTCATTGCTAGTCAACAAAGGGTTGCATATTAAATACATTTTGATGAACAATTAAGCATGAAATGCAATAACAGTTCCTCTGCCTTTACTGTCTTGAGATCTCCAGTGTCATTAAGCAGTCGAACAGCTGTAGGGACAACGCTGTTTCGGGCTCTTTTGGCTTTAACCCCTTGGCGAAGATGGCAAATTTGATTTGGGTGCTCTGTTTAAGACTTTATAACTCCAGGTGTGAGCATCACATGAACTTGGTAAATGGCTTAAATGAAACAAGACAGGTGTACCATTTACTTAGATTTGTTTATTTTCACAATTTAAGTCAAAATAAAGTAGAAACTTTGGAAAAATGCAAAGAAATCTAGTTTTTCTTTAGTTTACAACAAAATACTGAGAGGTACATGAGTGAAAAAGATAAATATATACTTCTATTTCCTGGATCATAAACTCCATGTCAACAAATGTTGATATGCAGGATGATATGCAGAACTACAAAAGGACTATGATGCAAAATATAGGCAGTGTACCCTGTTGTCCATTAGTGTCTCCAAATCTATCCAAATGGCTAAATTGCGCACTGCTCTAAATAAATAAATAAATTATATATTTAACTACAAATCAACAGTTTTTGCTCATAACTCACTTTTGCATCATTTTCAAGTGGGAATGACTATATTTTCATCGGTATAGGGGTGTAGATATCTATGGGTCCATAACCCCTATGCAAAACATGTCATAAAATGAATACAATTTGTTTTGTCCATTATAAAGAATATACATTTGCTTGTTCTGATGGATTAAGATAAAAATATTGATATCACAGTGTTACATACACCTACATATGTAGCCTAATCATTCACTCTTGTACCTCAATAAAACATCACTTTTCCCTGTACTCTACAGTATGTATACTTTTCCCTGGGATTGCATTTTTCTGTAGTTTTTTATATCCCTATTAATTTTGATCTTTACCTTAATCTACCACATATCAGCGCACAGAAAATTGGATTGAGCACTTGCCATTCCATAAGTGACAAGTATAAATGCCATAGCCTATATTATGTACGATAACATGAAAATAAAATAGTATTCCACCATCTGCAAAATTCTGCCAAATTTCCCTCCCTAATGCGTTTTTATAGAGCTTGCGTAATATGAGACTGTGACAACGAAAACTGCTGTTACGCTGGCCTGCAATAAATTTTTTAAAGCACAAAATATCACAGCTTATATCGCTGCTAAGGTTATAATGTACTCTATTGGATAAAAGAGCCGACAATTAAACCAGAATGAAATGTAATGAATGAGACAGGCTTGCAGGGCATGGGGGGTATTACGAGTCAATGTTATAGCGGTATAAAGTGTTTATGTGTATATTTCTCAAACCGATTGTACCGGACACTAAGTGACCACTGAATTTTGAAAGGAACATCGATGTGTAAAACCAATGGTAGGATTGTATATTAATTTAGCAGCATATATTGCTAGTAGAATACATGGTAGAATGAGAGATGTTTCACATGTTTATTTTGCATTTGAGTGAGCAGGGCTTTTCACTGCTTTTCTGGAATACGATCAAGTGATTGTTTGGTTTATCTTGTTGCTATGACGCAATTCAAATTTTATATGATGAATAAATATATTTATGAACTAAAACATAGACGCTATTGTCCACTATGTTAAGCATGGGTAGGTATAAACCGGGTGGGGGTGGGGGTGGGGGGGGGGGGGGGGGGGGGGGGGGGGGGGGGGGGGGGGGGGGGGGGGGGGGGGGGGGGGGGGGGGGGGGGGGGGGGGGGGGGTGGGGGGTGCTTGTTAAATGGACTTGCTACGGAAAAATAGTGACACTTAGAAACTATGCATTGGGCAGAAATCGTCAAGAATCGTCTACCAATAAAGTTAAAACACAGAGTTTGTGATTTCCACTAATAGTCTGGCTGCAGGAGCAACGAATATCTCAGTTCAGCAAAAAGGTCCTGCCGGTGGGACCTTCCCTATGCATCTGCACAAAGGAGTTACGGGGCAAGGACCTTAATCTTTGACCTGAGGAAAGAGTCTGAAAGAGAGAGTACAAGGTGTTTAAGGGGTGTTTGTTGTTTCCCTATGATTTTAGTAGCCTGTACTGTCACCCTCTCCAGCTTCAGTTGCATGATTTCACTTAATGAGCCAAACCAAGCTGTTAGGCTGAAGGTCAGCACTGACTCAAGGAAGCAGGTGTAAAATGCTTGCAGTACAGACTGGCTCATGTCCAAATTTAAATACAGCCTTGACTGACACTTTGCATGCACTCGATTGACAGTTTGCCTCTAAAACAAAACAAAACCAAAAAAGGTTTAACACAAAACAAGTCTTTGTAGACTAAGCTAACAGTTAGCCATCTAGCTAGCTGTGTTTCCAACCAATGTATAATTTCCAAGCATGCTCATTGTGATATTCGTATCTGTCTATCTACCGGTCTTCTGAAGTAAAAAGCGCTGTTCCAGATTTTACTCAGTGTAGTTATCCAGCTAACTCATTAATCCTGCTTTGTGAAATAACGCCCAGGTTTACTCATGGCATTCTTATGTTTACATCAAAAACTAAAACTAATTATATCTATCTATCTATCTATCTATCTATCTATCTATCTATGTAGCAAGATAGTGAGTATGTCAAGTGCAATTGGACAGCTATCTGAAACCAATGTATGTTTTTCCTTTCAGGATTGGCAAAAATCATCTCCTGCCCTTCTCCAATACTACAAGGAGCATGGTGCAATACATGGTGCAGTACCACCATGGACCACGCCCATTGTCTTGCTTGGCCGCCATTCTGGTGATGAGGCACAAGACATAACATGCCCCTACCAAACTCCACAATAGCTCAGAACAAGACTCTGCATTATTAACAAAACATGAAAACTCTCTTAGGCTTATATTAACCACAGACCTCATATTATGTCATGACTGTAGCACTCTTATTAGGATTCTGATTCACCTCAGCCTTTATTTTGATAAGCTAAAATTTTTTTATATAATTACTTGTAATATAGCACAATGTGAACAAGGTATTTTTATTCATGGCATGCATAGTTATTTCTGACGTAATGTGGCTTAAGAAGCTAAAGGATCGCTCTAACGATGAAAAGTACATAATGAAGAAAAAACTCTGGGATTCAAATTGTGGTTGAAGGCTGTATCTGCCTTTGCTACAGCTGACAGCCAGTAACAGATACTGACAGATACTCTAGTGGGGGAGTGGTTGGGGGTGCGGTTAGCCAGCAACTGTTCACACCCATTAAATTTGCCAGCCTGAGGTGTGAATTTTTGCAAATCTTCTCAGGAAAGTGTTTCAGCTCCTTTGTGCAGAAGCCTAGTGATCATGCCGCCGGCGGCATCATTTTGCTCAACTGAGATATTCATTGCTCCTACAGCCAAACTATTAGTGGAAATCACAAACTCTGTGTTTTAACTTTATTGGAAGACGATTTGTGACAATCTCTGCCAAATACGAAGTTTCTACGTAACTATTTTTCCGTAGCAAGTCCATTTAACAAGAACCCCCCCACCCAGTCTATACCTACCCATGCGTGACATAGTGGACAATAGCGTCTATGTTTTAATTCATAAATATATTTATTCATCATATAAAATTAGAATTCCGTCATAGCAACAAGATAAACCCAACAATCAGTGAAAAGCCCTGCTCACTCAAATGCAGAATAAACATGTGAAAGTATTGTCTCATTCTACCATGTATTCTACTAGCAATATATGCAACTAAATATGAAATAAATATACAATCCTATCATTGGTTTTACACATCGAGATGTTCCTTTCAAAATTCAGTGTTCATTTATTGTCTGGTACAAACCGTTTTAGAAATATACAACACTTTATACTGCTATTACACTACCTGAAACGCTGACTCGTAATACCCCACATGCCCTGCAAGCCTGTCTCATTCATTACAGTTCATTCTGGTTTAATTGTCAGCTCTTTTATCCAATAGAGTACATTATAACCTTAGCAGCAGTATATGCCATGTCTTATTGGGTGCTTTGAACAATTCATGACAGCCGAGCGTAACGGCAGGTTTCATTCTAACGGTCTAGTATTACGCAAGCTCTATAGAAAATGCATTAGGGAGGGGAGTATTCCCTTCCCAAAGTATTTTTGAGTCTAAAATGTGGTTGGTCTTGCTGGCTACATATGCTTGTTCATTTTTCCACTCGAGCACTGTTTTTACAATATGATTGATAGGCCTATTGTTATTTTCGCATTTTGAGTGCATTTCACATACTGTAATGCAATCGTTAACTTTATTTTTGATGTAGGCTACCGATTTTTATTGAAGATAGAACATTTGGCAGCATTTTGCAGGGGGTGGAATACTATTTTATTTTCATGTTATCATACATAATATAGGCTATGGTCTATATACTTGTCACTTGGGGCATGTAAAATGCTTATTCAAATTTACTGTGCGCTGATATGTGGTAGATGAATGTAAAAATGTATGCAATGTAAAAAATTATGAATGGGAAGATTTAAAAAAGTGAATGATTAGGCTACATATTTAGGTGTATGTAACACTGTGATATCAATGTTTTTTATCTTAAACCATCAGAAGGAGCAAATGTTCATTCATTACAAAAATATTTATAATGGGCAAAACTAATTTGATTCATTTTATGACATGTTTTGCATAGGGGTGTGGGACCCAGAGATATCAACCCCCCTATACTGATGAAAAGATAGTAAGTCCCACTTGAAAATGATGCAAAGGTGAGTTCTATGAGCCAAAACTGTTGATTTGTAGTTAAATATATCATTATTTGTTTTATTTAGAGCAGTGCACAATTTAGCCATTTGGATAGATTTGGAGACACTAATGGACAACGGGGTACACTACCTATATTTTGCATCATAGACCTTTAGTAAATCTGTATATCATGCTCAGAATTTGCAGACTTGTGGACATGAAGTTTATGATCCAGGAAATGTATATATGTACCGTGGTGTTTAAATAAATAGCAGTATGTTAAAAAAAGTGAATAAAGTGCAAATATTTTTAAATAGCTTTTAGTTCCATATTTCAAATGTAGTAGAAACATTACACATTCAATTTCAAATCAAAGCATTAACCAATTTGATCAAGTCTGCGTTATTGTTTTACAGAAAGCAAAAAAAGGGAATATTAATCTGTGCATTCTATAATTTGCTGCACTTCTTTATACGTTTTCCCCTGTCCAATCAGCTTTTTAATCAAATTACGTTGTTACTCCGAACAATGTTTGGAACGGCCCATTTTACTTAGCAATTCAGAAGGAAATATATTTTTATAACAATGTGTGAAACATTTGCTTCCCTTCTTCCTTAATAAAGGACAATTAATGACACCTGAAGAATGAATTCTCTAATTAAACTCCACACTGCTATTATTTTGAACATGCCCCTTTCAATGAATGAGTCAATTACTCAGAACAAGCAGCATGCATGTCATGACAGTTGGGTCTGTTGTTTTTCTATTACACTACTACATCTACAAGTAAATTATTTGCCATGCAGAAATATCACTACTATTAATAACAGTGGTCCATCAGGTTACTGATGTTATACTGCTATTTTTTAAAACACAACTGTATTTTGACTTAAATTATGAAAATGGTACACCTGTCTTGTTTCATTTAAGCCATTTAGCAAGTTTATGTGATGCTCACATCTGGAGTTATAAAGCCTTAAACAGAGCCCCACCTAAATGGGTGAGAATTGACTAAATTTGCCATCTGCCTGAAGGGGTTAAGGTGTTCCAACATTCAGAGAAACATATCAAATATTTGCATATTGCAGTGTATGAAACATCATTTGAAAGCTCAGGATCTGAACTTTCTTAAACTATAAAAACAGAAAAGTGGCCCTGTGCTACTTGTGGACCATTTTACGAGCATCTGTCACAAATATGGCTGCCATCAGCCAATAAAGTATCGACAGCCTTTTGAATGGCCGATCATAATGAATCTTGGTGGGTATGTTCACCTTATGACTTGGTACTACTCCTCAAATTTGGGATCAGTCCGCCATTAGTGCATTATAGCAAAATTTAGGTTTTCATATTGTGTATCTCTGGCTATGGTTAATGTAAAACCACATAATTTAGAAAAGTAGATCCCACTTTTTGCCATCCAACTTTTGCGAACTAGTCCAATTGGCCGAGCCAATCACCAAATTAGGCTTGAGGGAATCTGTGGAGTTTGTAACTCAATAATTATGAAAAATATTGATCTTTTAAAATAATATGGCCGCAGCATGCCAATTGTTGTGGGCGTGGCCATTTTTAGAGTAAAACAGCTGTAACGCATGAAAGCTTTGTTCGATCATTATGAAATCATGTGCAATACTTACCTCTGAGAAAGCTTCATAATTTTGGCAGGCTCCCAACAATAGGTGGCGCTGTAAGAGGAAAATGCCTCTAACTCTTTAATGTTTTGATCAACTTTGCAGGTCGTGTCTGTGCATCAGCCAATCAGTTTTCAGTGGGCATGCGACAGGCTTAGTAATGGCTGATCATCAGGAAACTTGTATGTATGTTGACCTCTCAGCTCGGTACTACAATGGAGAGAGGGACCACATTTGTACCATTCATCCAATGTGTCCTTACAGCTTAAAAATTAATTGGTTGGATGCAAATAGTCTATGGTTTGCCTTGCATACTGCAGGCCTAGAGTAAATGTAGTTGATCACTAAAAATTAGAAACTGCGATCAAGATAACATTATTAGAGCACCAGTATAGTGAGCCGATGATACATTGAACATATATTTCTTCATTGTTAAATAATGTAAAATGACTTGCTTTTTGTAATATTATTTGCAGGAAATACAGAAGAAACTAGAATGGCACTCAGAGAGATGTTACACCCGTGCATGGGCTAAAGTTGTGATCTTGCACTGTCTGTCTGGCATTGACCGATTGGGGGAAAAATCCAAGATTCAGGTCACTGCCCAAATGTCAACATTTCTGCAAAGTTTCATCACAATCAGAGTAGAACTGTTTGAGTTATGGATGATAGGGACACAAACACAGACAGACACACAGAAAGATGGGAGCGAAAACAGTACCCCCTGCTTGCGCTACGCGTGCGGGTGTAATAAACGGGGGAAAAACACCATTTTGTCTTTATTGAAAACTGATTCTGCTGGGGGCCTCTCAGCAGGGGGAGGGAGGAGATTGTGGTGATGATGTGGCACTGTCAGTTAATGTGATTATTTGCAATAATAAAGTCCCTTGCAAACCTGTGTGATCTGGAACGTGGTGTGATTATCATCCTCTTCTTCAAGTGATGGAGTGGGGCATCTCTCACCCTCATATTTGCCATACTGTGTAGCACAGCACATGTCACAATTATCACATGCCTGCTCTGGTGACAGCCTGATGCTGAAAACATACTCAAAAACGTCTGCCACCGCTCCCACCTCCCACATGTTGTCTATTTTTTGACTGACACACTGTACGCTGGCCGACAGCGTTGCATGTTATCACTGCACAGTTATGAAAATGTAAGATTGCATTTTGTATTTCGGTTGGGCTATTGAATGTAGCTATTGGATAGCCGTATTTCTGCGATATGTTGTGATCAAATGACTGAGGAAACAAGTCTGAATTAACTTAATTTGATATCAAATAGAATGCATCTTTGTTTTTGAATGTTGGAAGGACATGTGGCTAATTAAAAGTAGGAATCGGTTTTATTATTTTCTGCCATGGATTGTTTGAAGAAACTTGTTGTGATTGCTGCAGCTGTTCATATTGAACAGAACAAACTCGTCAGCAAGATTTAGTGCCGTTTTTCTTTTTTGCTAAACGTGTTTTGTCACTTGCACCTCTGCAACAAACAGTAGGCTACAGGAGTACAAACTTCGTAAATACCCTACATATTATGAATATTACTATGCTGTCATCTCTGTGTTATTAACGTGTCCATGGTGGAACTATGGAATGAATGGGGGGTGAGAGGCCATCAATAAAACCCTTAATAAAAGTATTGAGCTAATTACCTTTTATCCTATAAGTAATCAAAAAAAATGTTTAACCCATTGATTTAAGTGTTTCTGTCACGAATCTACTGTCATGTCACGTTTTATTTTCTTTTTCTTGTCTTTGTTAGATTTCTTGTTTATGTCACGTATTGTGTTTAGTCTGGTCACGCCACGTTTTATGTTTTATTCTTGTTATGTTTCATCTTTATGTCATGTCACGTTTCATGTTTGATTATTGTTACGATTCATTTTCTAGTCTTATCATGTCACGTTTTATATTTGATTCATGTTACGTTTTTCGTTCATTGTTTAAGCATACACATTTCCATGTTTTTCCGCAGCCTTGCGTTCGTGCTGTTTCTCTATCTCTTGCTGTCGCTCACGCTTCCCTAATTGTTTAATTTTCCCGTGTCTATTTACTAATCTACTAATGTTCGATCAGGATTGGGTAATACTAACTCTCTAACCATGTGTTCATGTTTACCTTACGTTTTTCGTGCATGTCATTTACTAATTTACAAACGCTAGGTCAGGATAGGTTTATTACTAACGAGTACTAATTATCTTGTTACCTTGTCAGTCTTCTACACCTGATTTCCATTCGCATGCAGCTCTCAAGCTAAGTGTCTGCACCTGTCTACACCTGCATTTAAGCTCAGTGTTCATGGCTTGCCCTCGTGAAATTGTTGCCCCTGTTAATCAGTGCACTATTGAGCGGTTTTTCAAGCCTGTCTTTTGTCTATGCGCCAAGCCTGTTTTTTGACCATTGTTATTGACCTCTGTTTTGTTACCACTGCCTGCCTGTACCACAAATTTTTGCCTGCTGTCTTTTTGTACTTTTACCCCGCGGAGCGGACTTCGGTCTTGATTCTTACTTTGCCTTCGACCCCGAGCCTGCCTACCATCTGCCTGTACTTCTGCCCCGCAGACAGCTACTCTGGTTACTGGACTTTGGCATGGTGTACCGATTCCGAGACTGCCTTCTCCTTCGGTACTGTACATTGGTTTTGGCTGGATTTTTGTGTATGAACTTTTTGTGAACAACTGATTGTCAGCTTTTCTGATTCTTGTATTCTGAATTGCTCTTCTGGACCAGAATATTATTGCAATAAAAACCTATTATTCACCAGCCCTGGATTTTGACTCTTTTCCCGAGAACCGATCTGACAGGGGGGAACTACAATTTTGAAAGGGGGACCGTTTACTCATCTGAGATCAAATCTATTGCAATGCGATGTGCCGCCTGGGCCTAGAAGTTAAGTTCTGCCCATCTCCCCTGCCGCTTGTGTATACCAATACCGTGAGCCCACTGGAACCAGGCCTTGAGGATTCAGATTGTCATCTCCACCCTGGTTGAATTGGGCTTGTGGTCCAGCCTCAGGGGCAAGGAAGGGCATCATCAGAAAGGGCAGGCAGGGGTAGAATTTCCCTAACCCCAACCTGTCCCCAAGAAGGAGGCTATCATCCCATTTCATCACATGGTACATGTATCATAAGTTACATAATGGAACCTGTAAAATTCAGTTGCCTAACTAAAAGTAGGTTTTAAAGAAACTGACAATGAAAGGTGGCATACTTTGTTCATTTCCGTGAAACAAGGTGGTTCCGGAAAATCCTAAAGTTGTGGACAGACCGTGGCCACTTGACTTCCACATTAGTTATAAGAAGGCTGGCATCGCACGTTATCTTGATACAAAAAAGAGTAACAAATTACTTGATAAACTAAAATGGATACTGTAGATTTGCGCGTTCATCACCATCTAGCAACCCCCAATGGTCGAGCAGGCACCCGTGGGCCGCATATGAAAAGTCATCCTCCAATTCCTCTCTGCAAGCTTAACTGTAATCGGCATAAAGTGACACCATGGCTGTATCCGAATCCGCACCCTTCCACACTATTAAGTAGGCTTGCTGAGTAGACAGGACGAAAAAGTCGTTAAGTAGGTGAAATTTTCTCTAAATGTAGTATACTTAAAACCCCATTGGGATGGCAGGTATGCCATCCGCCAAGTTACGGCTTGGCGGGGCATGCCCCATTCCCATACAGAACTGAGTTTGGAACTTTTCAGGGTTTCCTACAGAAGTGACCACAGACTCTCAACTTTTAAAAACATTAACTTCTGTACGTTCTGACCTCATGTAACAACACAGAATTCAGATACAACTTCACACATCCACACAATAAAGCCCCAAACTTGGGTTATTTTGTTGGTTTTTTTATTTATTCTTCTTCCACTTCTTCCTATTTTTCCTGCCTACCTGCCAATGTACCCTCAAATAATAATTATCCCCATTGGACAACCGCCTTTAATCCGCCTGTCAGAAGTTCTGTTTAAAATTGCCTCATCGCATTTACGTGCTTCAGAGGCTGTCTACCTAATGCTAAGAAATTGAACAGTATTAACTGTTCATTATGTCATTTGTACTTAAAAAGAGGTGAAAGGGTGAAAGTCACCCGACATGGTTTGGTCGCCTAACGTTAGTCTACTTGCTGCCAACAAAAGGTTCACCGCAGGTTATTAATGTTTACACAGTACAGAAGCAAATATTTTTCTCAGGCACAGGCAATACATTTGTAATGCAAAATATCGCCTGGTTAACATTGCGCTGTTGCATTAATGTAAAAAAAATTATATAAATAACTGTGCCATTGGCTAGTTATTAATTTTTAATCTCACACAAATGGCGACAATAAACTTCTGTGTGGAGCCAGCCTTCTTATGTTGTGCTCTTATGGTAATGTCTTTCTCACTGTGGAAACCGAAGCTTCAACGCTCGCCTTATTATGTCTTCATTAATTTCTTCACTTCAGCTCTGTTCAGTTTATCCTTTTCACACATAACACAATCTGACCATAAAATTAAATACTATGAAAATTCTGAATTTACGCTAATATAACCTACAAGCCCTAATGGGTTTGCATTTATACACCATCAATTCTGGAAGGACATCTGCTTCATGGTTAGTCTCAATTAAAAATGACAATAGCCTCCGAATATACAACTACCAAAGAGAAACTAGGAAGCGAGTCAAAATGTGCAGCTACGCTATGGCCTTGTGTTTACTGTGCCTGGCTTTGATGCAGGAGTTCCCTGGTCACAGCCTCAGTAAAAAAATATTTAGTTTTCACATTACTTTTACTAGGCTAATGCAGCTACACAAAACCAATTATCTTACAAAATAGTGCTTTGTAAGCTATGCGAGAGTTACTAGGCTACATCTACCGTGTAGGCAATACAACCCTTTAAAATAGGCTACGTACCGTCATGCAGTTAAAATGACTGCAAACACTTTAATTTAGTTGTAGTTCATGGTAGGATAAAGCACAGAATTCACACCTATGTCTTTCTTTGAGCTACAATGCATGTATTCTGTATGCATGTCTCTCTTGATGCCATTATCTTCATGCATTATCATCATTAGTTAGCTAC
Organism: Ilyophis sp. 1 JC-2022; assembly: GCA_022702515.1. Classification (NCBI taxonomy): domain Eukaryota; kingdom Metazoa; phylum Chordata; class Actinopteri; order Anguilliformes; family Synaphobranchidae; genus Ilyophis; species Ilyophis sp. 1 JC-2022. Next base: position 76,453,878 of record CM040405.1, read on the forward strand.
CAAACACATTACATTAGTACACAAAAATAAGTGATATCTCGTCAAAAAAGATGTTTTCAACCTAAAAAAAAAAAAGCCAAGTTACTCACGCATAGCCTACAAAGCGCTGTCTGTAAATCCTTAATTCCAACTTGCAAAAACTAAGCCTGTTTTTAAAAGTATTGATATCAAAATGTGGCCAGGTTACAACTAACAATATTACCTATCGTAGCTCACACTAATTAAACTAGCTCTATTCCAAAGCAAAGCTATCCAAACTTTTCTAAATTACTTAATGCAACTTGGCCCCGTGTTTTTTCATTTTACCATCTCAAGAGAATGTGGTCAATGAAACTATGTGCCACATCAAACTGTGAAAGGAGAATCATTCATAGTGGAAATAATCTAATGTAAAATTTAAAAAAATTCAAAAAAATTGTGTTTGAACAATTGTCTGCATCCAGTGCTTTGGGTCTATGAAAAGCACAGCATGAATAAAATGTATTATTATTATGTATTTATTGATGTATTTATTTGGAATATTTGGATTTCTATAGAAACGTGTAGTCCTACAGAGCCTAGACAATCTTGTGTTCACAAAATTCTGTTCGCAAATAATATTACTATTATTATGTTAACAAATTAGTACCGTTACTTATTTGGCATCATCTGACCCACAAACATTAAACATTAACAGGGATAACATGTCTGGATAGGTTTCTAAAAATGTTATATGTAGGCTATTAATATGTATATATTTTTTCTGCATTTATTTATTCATCCCCCCTTTCTCTGTTGTCAATTATGTTTCATGGTGTCTCTGAATTGCAGAGAAATCTGTAGCAGCAGTGAACATTTTAAAAACCTGTACATTTTCTTAAGTAATCTTTATACAAAGTATAAACATATCCTTTCTGGAGTGTAATTATTCGTCAACTGTTTAAAACATTAATTTAAATGATATGTTGTTCCATAAGGCAACTTTTGTTATTTGACATTTAAAGTTTGAATGACCACAAGCTTCACATGCTAAGGTGAAAAAACACGGGGCCAAGTTGCATTCAATAATTTAGGAAGGTTTGGACAGCATTGCTTTGGAATAGAGCTAGTTTATTTAGTGTGAGCTACGATAGGCAATATTGTTAGTTGTAACTTGGCCACATTTTGATATCAATACTTTGAAAGGCAGGCCTAGTTTTTGTAAGTTGGAATTAAGGACTTATAGACAGTGCTTTGTAGGTTATGCGAGAGTAACCTTTTTTACGTTGAAAACTTATTTTTGTTGAGATATGATATACGCTAACATTTTGGTCACATTAATATGACGCACAGCTTCGTTTTAAAAAGAGGCGCAGCTTCACTGACGTTTTCCTTCAATAACAGCAAAAACAACAAGTGAGATGGCAAGGGTGGGACATTTTACAACATTTCCACGGTTGGAAAATAGTGTGGAGGATATTTTTTTGCATATTGCACGTTGCATACTAAACAGCAGACATCTGTCAGTACACAGAAGACAGGACACAGTAAATAGAGCTCTGATTCAGACACAGCCATTACATTACATTACATTACAGTCATTTAGCAGACGCTTTTATCCAAAGCGACATACAGTAAGTGTAAATATAGAAAGGTCATCGAAGTAACTACAGAACAGATAAGAAAGCACATTCTTCCCATACAGTAGCAGCTATCCCTAGTAACGAACACAATGCAGTTCACAGTGAACTGGGTAAATCAGCTCTACTACAATTCTATTCTAAATAGTATAAACTTGAATACACAGTTCAACAAGAAGACATACCATGAGGTCCTAGATAAGTATTAGTCCAGGTGGAGCCTGAAAAGGTGTGTTTTCAGGCCACGACGGAAAGCAGGCAGGGTTGGTATTGAGCGTAGGGAAATGGGAAGTTCGTTCCACCACTGGGGAGCTAGGGTGGAAAAGCTCCGCAGTCGGGAGGAGCGAGCGCCATTGGCACGGAGGGGGGGAAGTGCGAGGCGCCCAGCTGTAGATGACCGAAGTGGTCGAGCAGGAACATAGGTCTGGATCAGGTCCTGCAGGTAGACGGGGCCTGTCCTATTAGCTGCAGTGTGGGCCAGGGTCAGAACTTTGAACCTGATCCTAGCTGCAACTGGCAGCCAGTGGAGTGACCTCAACAGGGGGGTGACGTGAAAATTTCGGGAGGTTAAACACAAGCCGGGCAGCTGCGTTCTGGATCAGTTGAAGAGGCAGTATGGTGCAGGCTGGTAAGCTTGCGAGCAGAGAGTTGCAGTAGTCCAGGCGTGAGGTGACTATAGTCTGGACCAGAAGCTGGGTGGAGTAGGTGGTCAGGTACGGTCGAATCCTCCTGTTGTACAGGAGGAACCTGCAGGACCGTGCCGTCGCCCTTATGTGGTCTTTGAAGTCCAGCTGGTTGTCTAGGACCACCCCCAGGTTCTTTGCAGAGCGGGAGGCAGCCACCACGGTCCCGTCAACGGTGATGGAGAGGTCAAGTAGTGGGGAGGTTTTGTATGGCATGAAGAGGAGCTCTGTCTTGTCGAGGTTGAGCTTCAGGTGATGGGTAGTCATCCACTCAAAGATGTCGGCCAGACAAGCAGATATCCTCTTCTTCACCTGTTGGGTAGAGGGAGGGAAAGAAAGGAAGAGTTGAGTATCGTCAGCATAACTATGGTATGAGAAGCCATGTGAATTGATTACTGAACCAAGAGACTTTGTATAAATGGAGAACAGCAGAGGACCAAGTACAGATCCCTGCGGGACTCCTGTAGACAGAGGATGGGGTGCAGAAACAGAACCCTTCCAAGAGACTTGGTAGGATCTATCAGTGAGGTACGATACAAACCAGGAGAGGGCAGTCCCAGAAATGCCCATCTCAGAAAGTGTAGAGATCAGGAGTTTGTGGTTGACCGTGTCGAATGCTGCAGACAGGTCAAGTAGAATCAGGACAGAGGAGAGGGATGAGGCTCTAGCATTTGAGAGTGCCTCGGTCACGGCCAGGACAGCAGTTTCCGTGGAATGTCCGGTTCTGAAGCCGGACTGATGGGGGTCAAGCAGGTTATTCTGGTGGAGAAAAACAGACAGTTGGTTATGGACAGCTCGTTCAAGGGTTTTGGACAGGAAGAGCAAGAGAGATACATGACGGTAGTTCCTGACATCAGAGGGGTCCAAGCTAGGTTTTCTTAAGAGTGGAGTTACACGGGCAGTCTTAAAAACAGCAGGAACATGGCCACAGGTTAGGGAGGTGTTGATAATAGAGGACAGATATGGAACGAGCTCAGCGGATATTGACTGGAGGACTGCCGACGGGATGGGGTCCATCTGCGAGCACATGGAGTTGGAGCACATCTGCGTCCTCCAGAGTCTTGAAGGACGACAGCGTGGCGATGGGTTCGGTATGGGGGATGTGGGGTGTCACCTGAGGTGTGAAGGAGTTGCGGATCATGGCCACCTTCCCCTCGAAGTGGGTCAGGAAGTCATCTGCAGAGAGGGAGGAGGGTGAAGGGGGTGGGGGGGTTGTAATTTGATTCACTGGAGGTTAAAATCACATTTGTTGGAAGTCCCTTTAGGGACTGTCAGGATTATGATTTGGTGCTGCCTTGTGGTACCGATTTTTTAAAGTAAGACAACTGTGATTTAATACTCTGGAGTACAGCAGTCTAGCCTACCGATTTAAGTGGAAAATTGTTTTAAGGAATTTTCTGTTGAGGTGTATTTAGATATATTCACATTGTGTCAATTTGTATAAATAAGTTATTCTATTATATCTATTTTATAAGTTACCATTGCAAATAGAGAACGGTAATATATACAGTTTGCACCATAATTCATTGGACAGTGACACATTTTTTGTTATTTTGACAATGAGGTTGAAGTGCAGACTGTCAGCTTTAATTTGAGGGCATTTGCATCCATCGGATTAACCGTTTAGAAATTATAGAACCTTTTCTACATAGCGCCCCCCCATTTTCTGCATCAAAAAATATTGACAGTTTTTAACATAATGTAGAATAAAGTAATCATTTTTAATATTTGGTCGCATATCCTTTGCATGCCTTGACTTCCTGATATCTGTGACCCAACAACATAAAAAAACTCTTGATATCTTATGTTCTGGTACTCCTACAAGCGATACTATAACCTCTCTGCATTTGAATGGATCTCTATGGGAATTGGGGGGTGGGACTAGTGTAAGCTTTAAATTACACTGGAACAGTATGGAACACACGTTGCAGTATAGGCTACTCCTTGTATGGATGATTCCATTCCTAATCAACAAATAAATAGTAGAATCTATGATGGTATAATTTCTAAATTAAATACAGCTGTATTTATGCACTCCAGCAGCAAGTGAGTCCATGTTGTTTGAAATACAGTACACCAACATTGCTACAGAACTGTACAGCAGTCAAATATAAAAATAAATGAAGCTAGACCTAGAAGCATGCCGGGCGCTGGAGGTCTTGTTCGAGTGATGGCTCTCTCACCCTAGTGCAATAAGTAGGCTATTCCGCGAGTGTTGTTGCGTGTGGTGCAAGGGAAGTATTCGTGTGGAAATATCATGCAAACACACAGGAGGGTGCACACGTGCAAACAATGCAGACAGAGACAACGTTTGAACTGCTTAACTAGCTCAGTGTTGATGTAACGAAGATATTCGAAGTTAAACAAGTGTCCTTCATCATCCATTTCAGCTTTTGCAATTACAAGTTGATGTTGATTTCTTTTGAAATATTGAATATTCTGCCCCAGCATTGTGTGCACCTCTGATGTTACCGATCAGCTGTGCATGATACGAAAAAATTTGGTTGTTAGGTAACCGTGCTTAGCTACACACAAACACTGCAAGATCAGTATACTACCACCATTTACTCTGCCTATTTACACCACTTCTCCTGGGGATATAATGAAGGCCTTCAGGATGGGATTTTGAAAACAGGATTTCGCCAACTTCGGTGCTGTAGTGAAAATGTAGCCTGTAGACTAGTTGAGTGTTATGAACTCATGTTTGGAAGAGCTAGCTGGCTAGCACATCAACTAACTGAAAGTATCGGGGAATTGGCCAGATTTTGAGTTCGGAAAACTAAGTAGGTGTACTTAGGCTACCGAACGCTAAATCTGACTAAGTTCCCGATATGGTTCGTGGGACATGCATATTCTTGCGACTAGTTGACAGAAGATAATCCTTTGCTACTTGTGATGTGCAGTTCGCAAACAAATCATTATTTTTGAACGACTCCTTATGCTGAGTTGACTCGCCAGGTCGAGGGATGTGCTTACCCATGGCTCTGGCTCTGGCTCTGGCTCTGGCTCTTAGCTCTGGCACTTAGCTCTGACAAACTGAAGTGATTTTCGAGGTTTAACCACATAACTGTTGGTTTTAACAAAGGGCAAAATGCAGTACACCATAAAGCTAGTAATCGGGTTTACTACTCAGCGTGATTCAACCGGAAACCCTATTAACAAAGGAATTATGTTATATCTAATGATATTCCAAGACGCCGACTGTTTATTATGCAATTATTAAACTTGGCTGTTTGTGAGAATTGCAAACGAATTCCAGTCAACTATGAAACAATTAGGCCTAATATACGATATTGCGACCGTGTTCAGCTAGATTAGGCTACTAAAAATGACAGAAAACACTTATTTAAAGTTGTGGCATTTTTATTTAGAACTCTTGACCAACAACAAAAGTGAACAGAATAAATAGCCTACAGTTGTGCATGATATAATAAATAAAGTACAGTGACACACACAATAAATATCTGGCTTGTTTGTCAAAAATTGATGAATGGCCCAATCTGACTGTCAGCTATAAACTGAGTTAATATTTCGGATTTTATTTGAGGGGAAGCATGAATGCTATTTTTATGTAAATATCCATATTTTGTTCAACCTGCTCAAAATACTGCACTGTTGTGGAAATCTTTAGTAGGCTCTGTAGTGTTTTAATTCCATGCTTTAACGTGCTGGATGAAGCTAAGCATACTTAACCTAGCTTAATTGTAGCGTACATCGATGGAAATATATTTTTTAAGGCTTGAATAATTATATGAACATACTTGCGAAGTAAGGTTACGCTATAAGGAATGATGTCACGTGGCACTGTAATGGCGACACATAGTCCAGCTGTCTCTCGTGTTCGTGTTTGTTAATTTGAATGTGTTTTGTCTTCGGGCTTTTGTCTTTGCTTTTTTCATGCGCTGTGCGTCTGTAGTGGGACGGGAAGATTTTTCAGGGCACTCCTGCTGCTCATTTTGATAATATTGACGAATTGTCTAGTCGATATAATTTTGTTTGTGGTCATCACCATGGAGACACATTCGCAACATATGCTCGGGAATGTCCGTTGGATCTGCAGACTGCAGCAACAAAGTACCATCGCTCTTCACCGGAGTTGAAGATGTCGGGACTGATCCGGGAGTGCAGGCAATCTTCAAAAGGCAATCAGGGAAGAAGAACATAATGCGGGGGAAGAGTGAGGAGACGACTGGGAAGATTGACGTAGTTCGGTGCTCCGTTTCGGCGGTGTACAGAGAACGCGGCGCTGTGTGTATGGAGGAGAGTCATGGAGGTGGAGTTTGTGTGTTGGACTGCTTAGTGACACTGGACATCTCGAGACAGCTGGGTCTATTTTTAATCATGGTTGTATAGCACTTTAATTCACTTAATTGATGTAATGATTCTGTTGGATGTCTTTGTTTGATATATTTGTTTGTGTGTTGTGGGTCTGCCTCACTGTCTGTCTTTTTTGTTGTTGCTGGGGCTACAACTGAAGTTCCCTAGTGGGAAATACAAGTTATTCTATTCTACACGGCTCTGTACAGATGCGTTAAATGCCGTTACGATTTACTTTTTATAACCTACGATATGAACTGAATGTGTAGGCTATATGACCCATGTTTTGTATTTAATATTTATTCAAAAACTACATTTAAGTTGAAGATATAAGCAGTCAAAAGCCGAAAAACAGGAAATTCATAGGCTATTTTCTAAGCTGTCTTAGAAAGCTCAGGTCTTTGGGGACACATTCATCACTGCTGTATAGCCTAATTCTAAATTTATTTATACTATAATGTTCTTGGTTCTACTCAATGTGTAGCTACAAACATTTGATTGTTAATTTTGAATGCCATAGGCCTACATGTTTGTATATTTTGTACGTTAATAAAAAATATATATACAGTCAAGCCAGAAAGTCTGCACACCCCTTTCACCTTCTCCACGTTTTATTACGTTACAGACATATTCTACAATAGATTGAGTTCATTTTTTGTCTCAAACTTCTACACAAAATAGCCCATAATGACAAAGTGAAAACACATTTTTAGACATTTGTGCTAATTTATTAAAAATCTAAATGTAAAATATCATATGAACACAAGTGTGCACACCCTTTGATATGACACCCAAAAGTGAGCTGAGGTGCATTTTGTTTCCACTGATACTGCTTGAGATGTTTCTACAACTTAATTGGAGAACACCTGTTATAAATTCAATTGATTGGACATGCTTGGTGATTGCCAACACCTGTCTCTATAAGGTCCCACAGTTGACAGTGCAATGTCAGAGCAATCTCCAAGCCATGGGGTCAAAGGAATTATCTGCAGACCTCAGAAACAGGATTGTGTTAAGGCATAGATATGGAGAAGGGTACGGAAAAATCTCTGCAGCTTTACAGGTCCCAAAGAGCACAGTGGCCACCATCATTCGTAAAGTTTGGAACCACTAAGAATCTTCCTAGACCTGGCACCTGCTCCAGAGCACTCTGGACCTCAGACTGGGGCGAAGGTTTACCTTCCAACATAACAACGACCCAAAGCACACAGCCAAGAGAACAAAGGAGTGGCTTTGGAGAAGGTCTGTGCATGTCCTTCTGTTCAGGCCCAGACCTGAATCCAATTGAACATCTGTGGAAAGAGCTGACAATGGCTGTGTACCGACGCTCCCCATCCAACCTGACGGAGCTTGCAAGAGGAATGGGCAAAAATGTCCAGAAACAAGTGTGCCAAGCTTGTAGCTTCTTTCCCAAGATGCCTTGAAGCTGTAATCACTGCCAAAGGTGCAGCAAGTATTAGGCTAAGGGTGTGTACAGATATGTAACACTTAAAGAACCTATTTTTGTCAGTAAAATAAAATTGCATATTTTGTAAAAACCTGTTTTCACTCCGTCATTATTGGCTATTGTGTGTAGATGCTTGAGGCAAAAAAATGAACTCAATCTATCGTGGAGAAAGTGAAAGGGGTGTGCAGACTTTCCGGCTTGACTGTATATATATTGTTAAAAACAGGTCAAGACCCTCTGCTCATTTATTATAAGATTCTCCTCTTTGATGCTTTTTCGTCATCAGCCACCCTTGCAATTATTTGTTGATCACGCACAGAACGTACGCCAACCAAACGTGCAATCTGTTAGCATGAACGCAATTTAGTAGCCTACTCTTTAAGATCTTATTAAATGAGGCCCTAAGTGACTACGATTAATTAATGTCCCTTTGCATTTTTGTGCACATAACATTTTGTTTTGTTTGAAGCACTGATACATGATTGAAGGGTAAATGCGCACACCACTGTTTTTATTAAGAATAAACAGTAGGCCTATAGTCCATAAAATAAGTTCACCAATCCAAATTCAAGTTGTTATTTATAGTGGGCACATATTACCACCCATTGACCAAAGTGCTGTACAAAAATAAAATTAATTAAAAGATAAATAAGCAAAAAAATGTCATAGGCACAAAAGCTAAAGTAGAGATTGGTTTTGAGGCAAGATGGGGATAGAAGCTGCTGGGCCAGATGCAGTTGGACCAGAAGCGGTGAGGCAGTCAGAAACTGGAGCCATAGGGTCAAGAGCAAAAGCAACCAGGTCAGACGCAGGGTAAACAGGAGCATTGGGGCCCCGGGCAGAGTGGGTAGGTGCAGTGGTGTGAGGGGCAGCATATACTGAGAGACACTCTTTAATTGTGTAGAGACTATTCTTACTGTTAATTTAAGCTTGATCCCACTGCAGTGCCACTTTGACCTGACTTCTTGGACTCGGTCACCCACCGTGTTTTATTGTATTTCTTAAGAAAGATATGTATGTATTGAATTGTAATTATTATGTTTTTAAATGGTAGCAAGTGTTAATTCTACTGAGCCATTTAGTGGTAACTAAATGACCTCTCTGTAGAATTAATGACGAGGTGTGTGGTAATGAAAATATGTTTACAGATAAAAAACAGCTAAGTTTGCTACAACTTTAAAGTTAGTTAAGTATTACGGCTCAATGAGATACAGGTATTTAAACATGTAAGGAACATTTGGCATGTATGCATCGCCAATTCCATATTGCCAAATCTGACTGGTTTACAATAAAATCTGGCATGAATTAATCAAGCAGCTTAATTTAAAGAAATATTAGACAGGACAAAATTATATATTTTTATTTGATGCATTTTAATCTAATGTTGCTAATTTGCCACTTCTGAAGGTTTAAGATGAAAACATTGATATCACACTGTTACACACACCTAAATATCTAGCCAAATCATTCACTCTTGTACCTCAATAAAACATTCCTTTTTCCTGTACTCTACAGTATGTATTTTTTTTTGCCATGGAATCACATTTTTCTGTAGTTTAAAAAAGAAAAAAAAATTTCCCATTCATAATGACTCCAAGGAAAATATATATTTATCTAGCACATATCAGCGCACAGTAAATTGGAATGAGCAATGATGATACTAAGCCTATAGCCTATATTACGTACAATAACATTACAATAAATTTATATTCCACCAACAGGAAAATGCTGCCAAATGTTCTAGCTTCAATGAAAATTGGTATATCAAACATAAAACATGACTGAGCCACCAATGAACGCTTACGCTACAGTGTGTGAAATGCACTCAAAATGTAAAAATAACAATCTCTAACATATCCAAGTGGACAAGACAGTGATCAATTGGAAAAACTAAACTAACTAGGATTTGCCTTAGCTGCTATGCTATATGAAGGCATCACAGTCCTCAATGCTAAATCCCTCATCTCTTGGCAAAACATATTCCCCACTCCCCCCTTTGTGCTTTGCCAAATGACATCTGGATAAAGTTCCAAACTACTGAGAAAATGTACTCTGGACTGATGAGTCAAAGTTGGAGTTGTTTGGGCGCAATGCAAAACGTCATGTTAACTTGGGAAAGTAAGACCACTCCTGTGAAATCATTAATTTTATAGGTCTATTATTTATTTTGTTGTATAGGAGAAGCCAGAATACAAACGTTTGCATTTTCAATAATTATAGGCTAATCCTAATTTGTGTTTAATTAAATTATTTATTTAGGCTCTTACACTTGTTTAGATTTATTAGTTTTTTTTTAGACTGTGTAGGTCAGTTATTATTTCAAAGCGGACAATGCCAATTTATTTAAACCGTTTGCATTTATTTTCAACTAAAAGAAGTCTAATCTTAAATTGCTTCATTTGTTAATTTATTATTTTACACGTTTATTTACATTTATATATTACTTTTTTGCATTTAAGGGAAATAAAAAGGGTCTCGTTGAAGACGAGACGTCAGTTATTTGAAGGCTGACAATACCGTTGTTATTGTAAACTGTTGTTTACAAACGCATTATTTTCAACTAAAATAATTAAAATACTTAATTGCTTCATTTGTTAATTTATTCTTTTACATATTTGTTTAGATGTATAGGCCTATATTAGACTTCTTATACTTAAAGAAAAATTAATTAGTAGCCTAGCCCCCTATCCTGTTGAAGACGATATGTCAGTTATTTCAAAGCAGACAATGCCATGAATTTATTTAAACTGTTTCATTTGATTGTTCATTTTTAATGTTTAAAGCAAAATAAAAAAGTTATAAGAGCTAGGTTTAACCAGAAATACCTGTGTACTGTCTCATTATTCCGACACATGATTCCGACAAATCCGCAGGCAGGCTAATGCATTGTCGGCAATTCAAATCAGCCATCTAGCGTCATATGCAGTTGTCTTGACGGATTTGTTGATTTTAAATGCTCAAAAAAATGTTCATATGACTCTGTTGCACTTGACTATGTTAACATGGTCTAAATCAGCACTGAAACGCATGTCAATGTACTATTTTGCCAGAAAGTCTTATAGATCTTTATATATAAAATTAATCGTCAAATCGTCATATTGAACTGCCGAATCCGATTTGACAAAAAAAATTCTAAATATTAATATCATTTAAAATTTGAGCATAGATTATTTACCATATATAACTCAAACAATTGTAGTTTATTTTTTACTGGCATGGGCCTAGGAGTGACACAGGTGTTGTGGTACAGACTCTGGAATGGACCCAAATGCAGGACACGGAGACAGAAACTCGGGCAAAAACTCAGACAGGAGTGAATGTATTAAAACAGGCAAGCGAACCGACAGACAGGGGAGCTGGGTGACGGGCTGGAAGCGGGGTTGGCGAACTAAGGCAGGCAGGTGAGCTTGGTGAGGGACTGGATACAGGGCGAATACAAGAGGGCAGGACCGGAAACAGGGCAGGAGCGAGCAGGTACAGAGAAGCAGGCTGGACGAGCAAACTGGAAAGGGACAAACAGGTTAACAGTACCAAGAATAAACAGAGACCAAACACGCCGAGCACAAATAGACGAAACAAACTGGCGACGAGACAAAGAGTGGAACTTAAATAAAGGGAAAACAGGTGTGAAGCATGAGGATAATTAAAATGTGTGAGGAATGTATAAAATAAAATAACTTTTATTTTCTCGCTCGGGAACTTCAGTTGTAGCCACAGCAACAACAAAAAAGACAGACAGTGGGGCAGACCCACAACACACAAACAAACATATCAAACACATCCAACAGAATCATTACATCAATCAAGTGAAGTAAGGTGCAATACAGCCATGATTACAAATAGCCCCAGCTGTCCCGAGATGTCCAGTGTCACCAAGCAGTCCAACACACAAACTCTGCCTCCACGACTCTCCTCCATACACGCAGCGCCGGGTCTCTGTACACCGCCGAAACAGAGCACTGAACTGCGTAAATCTTCCCAGTCGTCTCCTCACTTCTCCCCCGCATCTTTTGAAGATTGCCTGCACTCCTGGATCAGTCCCAAAATCTTCAACTCTTCCCGAGCATATATTGCGAATGCGTCTCCATGGTGACGACCACAAACAAAATTATATCGACTAGACAATTCGTCAATATTATCAAAACGAGCTGCAGGAGTGCCCTGAAAAATCTCCAGCCCGTTTCCCCGTCCCACCACAGACACACAGCGCATGAAAAAAACAAAGACAAAAGCCCGACACAACAAAACACATTCAAATTAACAAACACAAACACGAGAGACAGCCGGACTACATGTCGCCATTACAGCGCCATGTGACGTATGAAAAAGTAAATGAAGTAATGAGGTGAGTGTGGAATGTGAGCAGAGGGGGCGATAGGTCAAGTGATAATGGGGAACAAATCGGGAAAGCCAGGCCCAGCCTGCACAACAAGAAAAGACAGACAAGGTCAACGGAAACACATGATCAATGATGTGGGGGGGTGGGGGGGGCCTTGATAGGAGGACTGAGTTGGCTAGAGTAGACGGGCTTCACTTGGCTGACGTGGAAGGTGGGGTGGATCCTGAGGGAGGGCGGAAGCTTCAGCTTGACGGTGGTGGGGTTGGGTACGGAGCTGATGGGGTAGGGACCGATGAAGCGGGGTGAAGCTTCTTTGAAGTGGCTTGTAGGGGAATGGAGGAAGTAGAGAGCCAGACCTGCTGACCTGGGGTGTACTAGGGGGCTGCGGCCTGGTGGAGGTCGGCCTGGCGACAGGTGCAGAGGAGTGCGGCGCGTGCCAGCTTCAAAAAAAATTGATCTGGCTGTAGCTATGAACCGCCTGTAGAAGTTGGCGAGGTGTTTGTGGGATGTCGGACGGGGCCACTCGACAATGGCCTGGATCTTGAGAGGTCTGGTCGGATCTGTACGCTCTCGATTATGAAGCCTAGAAATGATACTGACGGAACGTGAAATTCACACTTTTCAGCCTTGACATACAGCTTGTTTTCCAGTAATCATTGCTGTTTAACATGCTGGACATGCTCTTCTGAGTTTTTGGAGAATATTAATATATCGTCAAGGTAGACGAACACTGACCGATTCAGGAGATCCCAGAGGATGTCATTCACCTGGAACACAGCCGGGGCGTTAGTAAGCCCAAGCGGGACGATCAGGTATTCGAAGTGCCCCAGGGGTGTGTTGAACGCCGTCTTCCACTCATCCCCTCCCGGATCTGGACCAGGTGGTAGGCGGAGATCCAGCTTGGAGAAGACTGTGGCACCATGGAGGCACTCAAAGGCAGAGTTGATTAGTGGTAAGGAGTACTTATTGCGAACAGTGAAAAGTTGAGCCCACGGTAGTCAATACAGGGGGCGAAGGGTACCGTCTTTGTTGGTTACGAAGTAGATCAATTCTGCAGTCGTACGGTCTGTGGAGAGGTAAAGACAGCGAGGAATTTATTAAACACCTCAGCGAGGTCTTGATACTGGTCGAGAACAGAAGACAGGTCAGGAGGTAGAGCACTAGGGGCCGGCTTCGCGCCTCCAGAAGGGGGTAGAGCAGAACGGAGACAGGTGGAGTGACACTTGGAGCTCCAACACTCCCAGTTTAGGTGTGGCTTGTGGAGCTTCAACCATGGCAGGCCGAGGACCATAGGCGACTGTGATGAGTGGAGGACGAGGAATTGGATGGTCTTCCGGTGGTTGCCGGACAAGATGAGCTGGAGCAGAACAGTGCAGTGGGTAACCCAGGCAATGGGTTAGCCGTCGAGGGAGTAGGCATTGAGCGGGTTGGAGAAAAGTTCCGTGGGAATGCCGGAACGGGAAATGAGTGATGCATGCAAGAAGTTTGAGTCGGCTCCAGAGTCGAGAAGGCAAACAGGGAGAAGGACAGGTGATTCCAACAGACAGTGGCTTTAAGCAGAAACCGGGACTGGGCTAAAATGGGTGTGGATATGGGGCTTGCCAATATGCCCAGTTCTACTGACGAGCCAGCACTTTGGGGTAAATGGAACAGGCAGCCAAACGGTGGCCCAGATTGCCGCAGTACAGGCAGGATCCAGTGCGGAATCTTCGTCGCAGCTTTTCAGAGGAGACCAGGGTACTACTCAACTGCATGGGTTCTTCTTCTGATGGGTCAGGAGCAGAGTGAGCAGAAAGGCCAGAGGGTGGAGGCGGTGAATCTGGGTGCGAACGGAGAAGCTGCGTGGAGGAGCCCTGGCGACCCATCTTTTTCCTCTTCTGGGCCCACAGACGGTTGTCCAGGAAGATGGCGAGTGCGACGAAGTCATCCAGGGAATTGGAGTCGCCCCGGACCACCAACTCATCCTTCAGTTCCACCCTCAGCCCATTCAGAAAGACCCCCTGGAGAGCGTTGTCGTTCCAGCCAGACTCCACGGCTAGGGTACAGAACTCCACGGCATGCTCTGCAGTGCTAAAGAACCCCTGGCAGTGGTGGAGCAGGCGTTAGGTGGCTTCCCGGCCGCAAACTGGGTGGTCAAAAACCTTGCACATCTCAGCCATGAAGGTCGGGAAGTGGGAACTGGCGGGCAGCTGCTTGTCTCCCACTGCGGTCACCCAGTCCCGCACGCTGCCTCCCAGAAAAGCCATCACAAATGCGATCTTGCTCTGGTCAGATCCATAGGAGCCAGGCTGCAGTTGGAACACAAGATCGCATTGCATGAGGAAGCCCCAACATTTCCCCAAATCACCCAGGTAGCAATCAGGACGGGGAATGCGGGGCTCTCTGGCTGGGAGGGGTGGCGGGGCTGCAGATTGCACCTCGGGAGCCTGGACTGGTTGACCGGCGGGGAGCCTTGGGAGCGGCAGCTGGGTGGTGAGCTGGGACATTAGGGACCCCATCTGACCCATTTAGTCGGAGATGATGCTCAGGGTCTCCTGGACGTCTACCAGCTTCAGGCCATGCTGGCTAATGGTGGCCCCCTGGCAGACGAGGGCATGATGGAGTTGCTCCGAATCCACTGGGTCTATGTCTGGCCAGTTTGTTCTGTTGTATTACAGACTCTGGAATGGGCCCAAATATAGGACTCGGTGACAGACTCAGGCAAAACTCCAAGATTTTGCTCAACTCAGATATTAATTTCTCCTGCAACAAAACTATAAGTGGAAACAACAAACTCAGTGCTTTAGCTTTATTAGTACACGGTTCGTGACAACTCTGCTGAGTTTCTAAGTGTCACTATTGTCCCGCAGAAAATCCATTTAACAAGCAACTCCTCACCCAGTCTCACCTGCAACTATTCTACCCATGCATAACACAGTGGTCACAATAGGTCATAAATATATTTTTTCATTGCCAAAAAATCATATTCCGTCATAGCAACAAGATAAACCAAACAACAGCCTGATCGTATGGCAAAACAAATGTGAAAACCCCTGCTCACTGAAATACAAAATAAACGTGAAATTCTTCTGTAATTATGTTACATCATTCTACTATCAATATCTGCTGCTAAATATGAAATAAATCCTACCATTGGTTTTACGCATAGAGATGGATGTCCCTCTCTAAATTCAGTGGTCATCTATTGTCTGGGACAATCCATTTTAGAAATGAACAACACTTTATAACGGTATTACACTATGTGAAACGTTGACGCATAAAACCCCCCACGCTCTGCAAACCAATATAGTACATTATAACCTTAGCAACGGTGTTTGCAATGTCTTATTGGATGCTTTGAACAATAAATTGCAGCCGGGTGTAACAGAATTTCTAGTTTTATGCAAACAACTGAATGTACATTCACTGACCAAGGCGTAATAGTTGTTTCCTGTTTTTTACTAATTTACTAACTTGTCAGCATGGGCAAGAAAAAATCCTTGCCTGCTTACATGAATTTTTGGAGTGGGTCAGAAGATACCATTGTTACCAAAATGCCAAAGCATTGATTTTGTCAGAGAATATGCATGAGACATTTTTATTCTCGATACGCACATATTACTGCTTATGATATTTCAAATATGTACGGTAGTTTTTCCACTCCGCCAGTGTTGTGCCCTATGTTCAATGTTATTTTTTCATTTTGAGTTCATTTGAATCGCCACCTTATCGTGGTGGAGAGGTTTGTGTGTCCCTGTGATCCTTGGAGCTATGTTGTCGGGGGCATTAGCCCCTGGTAGGGGTTCCCAAGGCAAATTGGTTCAGGGGGAGGGACCAGACAAAGAGCGATTCAAAGACTCCCATGACACGGCCTCATAAGTACAAGATAACCTCGCCCGGAATAGGGAAACCGGGGCACCCTCCTGGAGCCAGACCCGGGGGGGGAGCCCGTTGGCGAGCGTCTGGTGGCCGGGCCTTACCCCATGGGGCCCGGCCGGGCACAGCCCTAAAGGGGAACGTGGGGCTGCCACTATGTGGGCTCACCACCCCCAGGGATCGGCATGGGAGTCGGGTGCTTTGCCAGACGGGCGGTGGGCGAAGGCGGGGATCCGGGCGTGCTGATCCCCAGCGTCGCAGACTGGTTCTGGGGACGTGGAACGTCACCTCGCTGGCGGGGAAGGAGCCGGAGATGGTGCGGGAGGTGGAGTGGTACCAACTAGATATAGTTGGGCTCACCTCCACGCACAGCACTGGCTCCGGAACCAAACTCCTGGAGAGGGGCTGGACCCTATTCTTCTCCGGAGTTGCCCAGGGTGAGAGGAGCCGGGCGGGTGTGGGGATACTCACAAGCCCCCGGCTGAGCCCCACTGTGTTGGAGTTTCACCCAGGGAATGAGAGGGTCGCCTCTCTGCGACTACGTGTCGCCGAGGGGAAAGCTCTGACTGTTGTTTGTGCTTATGCACCAAACGGCAGTTCGGAGTATCCGGCCTTCAGGGAGTCACTGGGGGGCATATTGGAAAGTGTCCCGCCCGGGGACTCCATAGTTCTGCTGGGTGACTTCAATGCTCACGTGGGCAATGACGGAGAAACCTGGAAGGGGGTGATTGGGAGGAACGGTCTGCCTGATCTTAACCCGAGTGGTGTTTTGTTATTGGACTTCTGTGCTGGTCATGGATTGTCCATAACAAACACCATGTTCAAGCATAGGGAGGTCCATAAGTGTACCTGGTACCAGAACACCTTAGGCCAAAGATCGATGATCGACTTTGTAGTCGTATCATCAGATCTGCGACCGTATGTCTTGGACACTCGGGTGAAGAGAGGAGCAGAGCTGTCAACCGATCACCACCTGGTGGTGAGTTGGATCAGGTGGCCGGGGACTGCCGGACAGACACGGTAAACCCAAACGTGTAGTGAGGGTGAACTGGGAACGTCTAGCGGAGGCCCCCGTCCGCAGGGTCTTCAACTCCCACCTCCGGAGGAATTTCTCGTGTATCCCGGGGGAGGCTGGGGACATGGAGTCCGAGTGGGCCATGTTCAAAGCCCCCATTGCCGAGGTGGCGGGCAGGAGCTGTGGCCAGAAGGCCATTGGTGCCTGTCGTCGCGGCAACCCCAGACCCGCTGGTGGACACCAGCGGTGAGGGAAGCCGTCAAGCTGAAGAAGGAGGCCTTTCGGGCTTGGTTGGCCCGGGGGTTTCCTGAAGCAGCAGATGGGTACCGGAGGGCCAGAAGGGCTGCGGCTTCGGCGGTCACTGAGGCAAAAACCCGGGTATGGGAGGAGTTCGGGGAGGCCATGGAGAAGGACTTTCGGTCAGCCTCGAGGAAGTTCTGGCAAACCATCCGACACCTCAGAAAGGGAAAGCAGGGCTTGACCCAGGCTGTGTTCAGCAGGGGAGGAGAACTGCTGACCCGGACTGGGGATGTTGTCGGGCGGTGGAAAGAGCACTTCGAGGAGCTTCTGAACCCGACCAACACGCCCTCTGTGGAAGAGGCAGAGCCTGAAGACTCGGGGGGGTCCGCACCCATATCCCTGGCGGAAGTCGCTGAGGTAGTCAAAAAGCTCTGCAGTGGTAAGTCGCCAGGGGTGGATGAGATTCGCCCTGAGATGCTGAAGGCTCTGGACATTGTTGGGCTGTCTTGGCCGACACGCCTCTTCAGTGTCGCGTGGAAGTCGGGGACAGTGCCTGCGGAGTGGCAGACCGGGGTGGTGGTCCCCATCTTCAAGAAGGGGGACCGGAGGGTGTGCTCTAATTATCACACTTCTCAGCCTCCCCGGGAAAGTTTACTCGAGGGTGCTGGAAAGGAGGCTCCGACCGTTAGTTGAACCTCAGATTCAGGAGGAGCAATGTGGCTTTCGCCCTGGCCGTGGAACAGTGGACCAGCTCTTTACCCTAGCAGGGTTGCTCGGGGGGTCATGGGAGTTTGCCCATCCAGTCTACATGTGCTTTGTGGACTTGGAGAAGGCCTTCGACCGTGTCCCCCGGGGGATCCTGTGGGAGGTACTGCGGGAGTACGGGGTACCGGGGCCGTTGTTGCGAGCCATCCGATCCCTGTACGACCAAAGTGAGAGCTGTGTCCGCATCCTCTGCATTAAGTCAGGCGCGTTCCCGGTGGGTGTTGGACTCCGCCAAGGCTGCCCCTTGTCACCGGTCCTGTTTGTGGTATTCATGGACAGGATCTCAAGGCGCAGCCGAGGTGAGGAGAGTGTCAGGTTTGGTGACCTCAGAATTGCGTCTCTGCTTTTTGCGGATGACGTGGTTCTGCTGGCTTCATCGGACTGTGACCTCCAGCATGCACTGGGGCGGTTTGCAGCCGAGTGTGAAGCGGCCGGGATGAGAGTCAGCACCTCCAAGTCTGAGGCCGTGGTTCTCTGCCGGAAAACGGTGGAATGCTCCCTCCAGTTTGGGAATGAGTCTTTGCCCCAAGCGAAGGAGTTCAAGTATCTCGGGGTCTTGTTCACGAGTGAGGGTAAAATGGAGCGGGAGGTCGACAGGCGGATCGGTGCAGCGTCCGCGGTAATGCGGGCGTTGTGCCGGACCGTCGTGCTGGACCGTCGTGGTGAAGAGGGAGCTGAGCCGGAAGGCGAAGCTCTCGGTCTACCAGTCGATCTACGTTCCTACCCTCACCTATGGTCACGAACTTTGGGTCGTGACCGAAAGAACGAGATCGCGGATACAAGCGGCCGAAATGAGCTTCCTCTGTAGGGTAGCCGGGCTCAGCCTTAGAGATAGGGTGAGGAGCTCGGACATCCGGAGGGAGCTCGGAGTAGAGCCGCTGCTCCTTCGCATCGAAAGGAGCCAGCTGAGGTGGTTCGGGCATCTGATTAGGATGCCCCCCGGGCGCCTCCCTTTGGAGGTGTTCCGGGCACGTCCAACTGGGCGGAGACCCCGAGGTAGACCCAGAACCCGATGGAGAGATTATATATCTCTCCTGGCCTGGGAACGCCTCGGGATCCCCCAGGAGGAGCTGGAAAGCGTCGCTGGGGAGAAGGATGTCTGGAACCCCCTGCTTAGCCTACTGCCTCTGCGACCCGACTTCGGATAAGCGGTTGATGATGATGATGATGATGATGATGAGTTCATTTGACATATTGTCGTGTAAGCATTCATAGGTGGCTCAGTCATGCTTTGTTTGATTTGCCCTTATGCTAGAACATTTGCCAGCATTTTCCTGATGGTGGAATATTATTTTATTGTAATCTTATCGTACATAATATACGTACACAATGCCGTATTAGTATGTCCCTGGGCAATACTGGTTACATCGGCAATGGAAAATACTCATTCAAATTTACTGTGCATATATGCTAAATGAATGTTAAAATTTCCTTGGAGTATGAATGTGTATATGCTTTATAATGGACAAAAGATCCACTTGAAAATTATGCATAAGTTGTATAAGCCAGCAGTTGATTTGTAGTTACATATATCATTATTTTATGATTTACAGCAGTGCACAGTTCTGCATATCACCCTCATTTTGCACACATTTTGGAGTTTACGATCCAGGAAATGTATAGTTTTACTCGTTTCATATATGTATGAGTACTTCATTGCAAGCATTTTTACAAAGTTTCTTTGCATTTGTGGCACTTTATTTTGACCTAAATTATGAAAATAAACAAATCTAAAGCTGATGGTACACGGGCAATATTTTCAGGCAATATTGCCGGCAATATGGACATGCAATGATTGCTGGCAATTTTCCTATTGATAAGTCAATATCTGAACAAGTTTGATAGAGGCAAGCAATATTTTGCTACCATCCAATCACAGACGAGAGTTTGGGTCACGTGAGACCTGGGTCTTCCAAAAATAAATTTCAACTATGGCTGCCAAGTGATGCGAGGAAACCAAAGGGATGCACTGATCTCTTATAACTTTATTTATTTATTACTGAGGTAAGTTATATTGATATATTAGTCTAATGTTGAAATAAAGACCAACTTTTAATAAGTTATGGCATTCTTGACTTTTGATTGTAAATAATTGGTATTACTCAGTCACCGCCATACTGACGAACAGAGTGACTTTTAACTAACTAGCTAGCTAACTTTATTCAGCAGACCTAATCAGACCGCCTGCTTACTGGTGAATACATCCGTGAATGCTTCCGTCAAATGTAGAGATACGGTTGATTGAATTACATTGGCAGAAAGCTGTGGTTCTTGCCGTTCCAGCTGTGGTTCTTGCCGTTTTTCACATTCATGTGAAAAAGTGAGTGAAACGGTAGTCAGTTTTTTTGACACACCTGGGCACAAGTTTATTTTATTTAAATTTCAACCATTTGATTAAGGTAAACTAATTCAAGAAATTATGCTAAAAAAGTAGACTTTGGAATCACTTGAGCAATTGAAATGAACATAAATGAAAATTCCTCATGAGAAAAAAGTAAGTACACCCCTACCTTTACTGTTAAATATATTGATTAAAATTGATGTCTTGTGCACAAAACAGGTGTAAATGATTGTCCAATTATAAAATCATTTATTTATTTAACTTATTTTCAGGTACTCTAACAAGCGATACTATAACCTATCTGCATTTGAATGGATCTCTATGGGAATTGGGGGGTGGGACTAGATTAAGCTGTAAATTACATGAGAATAGTATGGAACATGTGGTTGGCTAAATGGCAGTAAGTCATCAAAGGTGTGACGTATCAAACAAGCCTTAAACCATCACTCTGCTGCCAAAAATACAGTAGATATGGATGGATAACTTGAAGAGTTTCTTCTCCTGACTTATTTTTTCATATAGATCAATAGGAAACTTTGTCAGGAGAAACAACCCTTAAAGTGATCCATCCATATCAACTGCATATCTGGCAGCACTGTATATTAGGCCTGTTGCTCTCGCTCTCCATCTTCCTCGCTCTCTCTCTGTCTGTAATATACTCATTATTATAATGGCACTAAATTAGGTGAAGAGCACATTATGACTTGTTTAGGACTTGAAACTCAAAGTTTAGGACTTGGGACTCCATCCATCCATCCATCCATCTTCGCCCGCTTATCCGAAATCGGGTCGCGGAGGTAGCAGTTCCAGCAGGGGGCCCCAAACTTCCCTTTCCCTGGCCACATTAACCAACTCTGACTGGGGGATCCCAAGGCGTTCCCAGGCTAGCGTGGAGATATAATCCCTCCACCTAGTCCTCGGTCTACCCCGTGGTCTCCTCCCAGCAGGACATGCCTGGAACACCTCCCTAGGGAGGCGACCAGGTGGCATCCTTACAAGATGCCCGAACCACCTCAACTGGCTCCTTTCTATGCAAAGGAGCAGCGGCTCGACCCCGAGTCCCTCACGGATGACTGAGCTTCTCACCTTATCCCTAAGGGAGATGCCAGCCACCCTCCTGAGGAACCCCATTTCGGCCGCTTGTATCCGCGATCTTGTTCTTTCGGTCATGACCCACCCTTCATGACCATAGGTGAGAGTAGGAACGAAGATTGACCGGTAGATCGAGAGCTTTGCCTTCTGGCTCAGCTCTCTTTTCATCACAACGGTGCGGTAAAGCGAGCGCAATACCGCTCCCGCTGCTCCGATTCTCCGGCCCATCTCACGCTCCATTGTCCCCTCACTCGCGAACAAGATCCCGAGATACTTGAACTCCTTCACTTGGGGTAAGGACTCATTCCCTACTCGGAGAAGGCAATCCATCGGTTTCCTGCTGAGAACCATGGCCTCAGATTTAGAGGTGCTGACCCTCATCCCTGCCGCTTCACACTCGGCTGCGAACCGATCCAGTGAGTGCTGAAGGTCACAGCTCGATGATGCCATCAGGACCACATCATCTGCAAAGAGCAGCGATGCAACCCTTCCCCTCCATGACTACGCCTCGAGATCCTGTCCATGAATATCACAAACAGGATAGGTGACAAGGCGCAGCCCTGGCGGAGGCCAACCCCCACTGGGAACGAGTCCGACTTACTGCCGAGAACCCGGACACAGCTCTCGCTTTGGGAGTACAGAGATTGGATGGCCCTGAGAAGTGACCCCCTCACCCCATACTCCCGCAGCACCTCCCACAATAGATCCCGGGGAACCCGGTCATAAGCCTTCTCCAAATCCACAAAACACATGTAGACTGGATACTCCCAGGCTCCCTCCAGGATCCTTGCGAGAGTAAAAAGCTGGTCCATTGTTCCACGACCAGGACGGAATCCGCATTGTTCCTCTTCAATCTGAAGTTCGACTATCGGCCGGACTCTCCTTTCCAGCACCTTGGAGTAAACTTTCCCAGGGAGGCTGAGTAATGTGATGCCTCTGTAGTTGGCACACACCCTCTGGTCCCCCTTTTTGAACAAGGGAACCACCACCCCAGTCTGCCACTCCTTTGGCACTGTCCCCGACTTCCACGCAATGTTAAGAAGACGTGTCATCCATGACAGCCCCTCAACCCCCAAAGCCTTCAGCATTTATGGGCGGATCTCATCAATCCCCGGAGCTTTGCCACTGCGGAGATGTTTAACTACATCAGTGACTTCCTCCAGGGAAATTGATGTTGATCCCCCATCATCCTCCAGCTCTGCCTCTACCATAGAGGGTGTGTTTGTCGGGTTCAGGAGTTCACCAAAGTGCTCCTTCCACCGCCCGATTACCTCCTCAGTTGAGGTCAGCAGCGTCCCATCCTTACTGTACACAGCTTGGATGGTTCCCCGCTTTCCCCTCCTGAGGTGCCGGACGGTTCTCCAGAAGCGCTTTGGTGCCGACTTAAAGTCCTTCTCCATGGCTTCTCCGAACTCCTCCCACACCCGCTGCTTTGCCTCTGTCACGACTGAGGCTGCCGTCCTCCGGGCCCGTCGGTACCTTGCAACTGCCTCCGGAGTCCCCCGGGATAACACATCCCGGAAGGCCTCCTTCTTCAGTCGGACGGCTTCCCTGACCACCGGTGTCCACCAGGATGTTCGAGGGTTACCGCCCCTTGAGGCACCTAAGACCTTTAGACCGCAGCTCCCCGCCGCAGCTTCAGCAATGGAGGCTTTGAACATTGACCACTCTGGTTCAATGCCCCCAACCTCCACAGGGATGACTTGGGACTCGACTTGGGATTTGTCAGTCTTGACTTGGGACTTGTAGTCCAGGCATTGTAGGACATGACCTCCCACAAATTGCAAAAGAAATGCTTTCAACTGTTTTAGTCTCATAAATATGTTACTTATAACATGTCAAAAGTCTTAAGAAATCCAAGTGGTGGAAAGTATTGAAAAATACAGAAATTGGTGATGCCACAATTTTCCATTGCCGCCCATGTTAAAAAAATGGAACTATGCATGTCTTCCTGTCTGATGTCCACAAAGTGTTTTACATGAGATATAGAGTTGGATGCAATACAGTGCATGTGCAAAAAGAAATTATTAACCCTTAGATGCATCAGCGCATCTGTATGTTATGTATTTTTATGCACTCTATCCCTGTTTTTATGTTCATTTTATGTTTATTTTTATGTGAAGCAGAGTGCATGTAATTTATTTGTTGTAAAGCACTTTGCGCTGCATTGTCTCTATGAAAGGTGCTATCCAAATAAAGTTAATTATTATAATTGTTTTCTTGCAATATCTTTGTAACAAAACGTTTTTATCATTTAATATTCCAGGTGTTCCTCAAAAAATTGTTTTTATTAGGCTACAACCCCAAGCTTTCATAAGTGGGTCAAAAATAGGAACCCTTGATTCTTAAAGGTGCCTGCACACTGCCCCAACCAACGCCAATCAACACCAACGTTGGATTGGTGTGCCATGTTTGTTGGTGACTGTTAGCGTTGGTTGGAAGGATTTTTTGTTGGATAACATGCTGAATTTTAAACTTCCAACATTCTAACAACAACTGCCAACTTTAGAATGTTGGGTGTTGGGAGTTGGTTGGCATTGGTTGGGGCAGTAACTGTCAGGTATAAATTTACTGGAACACATCCAAAATCAGTAGTGTCACCACTCAGGAAGATTATTTTACACAGCAAGATCTGACACATGTAAGTATTATCTTAAATTTTTACCACAGAAAATATATTTTACCTCAGATTAGGCCTATTTAATAAAATATTTGCACATTCATGGCTATTGTGAAAGACTGTGTTATCATCATGTATCATCAAATTAGCCTACCTAACACTAGCTAGCTAACTAAGAGAACTAATGTTACTGAATATATTGTGGTTGTGTTGTTGACATAAATAGTAGCTTGATCATGGAGAGACAGACTCTTACTGTTCTGGCATCTAACCTTGTAGGTAGCCTAGTATCCTAGTAATTTTCAACATTTGTTAAAAACAAAAACAAAATGTAGTGATCTGCAAAATTCATGTGAACAGCATTCATTGCAAAAATGATCAAGCTGAAGGTTACAAAATTAGTAATGAGTGAAGTTCATTAATGGTTATTTGTCAGTTAATTTACTGTAAAAATTTATATTCATTTACTGTTCGTGATTTTAGCACCATGCAAGAATGAGTGACCCTTTGAGATGTGCCATCTGTAAAGAGCCCATAGGTAAGGAAGGACAACAGCCACCATCCACCCTGACTGAAAAGGGAAGTGATGCCATTAACCGAGCAAGTACATCTAGAGAGGATGACATCCATACATCACATGGGGAACTGGTTCATCAAGTCTGCCGCGCAAAATATACCAACCCACAACAAATTGTGAAAGCGCTAAAGGAGAAGAAACAAGAAAAAAAATGTGATATGGAAGTTGACAGCCGTGTTCTACGCTCAGCTGAGAAGGAGTTCCATTATGACAGATGTCTGTTCTGTGGGAGGTCAGCACATGTTGGGACCAAGAGGAAGAGTTCTGATGTGCCTGTATTCCCAGTGAGGACGATTGAGTTCAAGGACACAATCTTGAAATCTTGTGATGAAAGAGGAGATGCCTGGGCAGCCACAGTGAAAGCTCGTCTGCTGCATGTTCATGACCTGCATGCTGCAGATGCAGTGTATCACCAAGTGTGCAATGTCAATTTCCGTACGAAGAAGCAAATGCCAGCAGATCATCAGACCAGCAAAACTGGGGCCAAAAAAACAAAACTAGGTCGACCAGAAGACAAAGAAAGAGTCAACGCCTTTCTAGAAGTTGTGAACTTCCTCGAAGAAAATGACGATGAACAGATCACAATGAATGATCTCATTAGCCGAATGGAAGACAATCTCCAAGGCTCAGAACTTCAAGCATATGGCTACACACACATGCAGTCAAAACTGAAGGAACATTTCGGTGACAGAATAATCGAAACCAGCATTAATGGAAAGCCAAATGTGATTACTTTCAGGAGAACAGCCAAAGCAATCCTTCAGGACTTTTATGCTCACATGGAAGCTGATCCTGAAACAGAGAAGAAGAGGATAATTGAAACTGCTGCCAAACTTATCAAATATGACATCAAATCGGTGGAAACATCCCATGAAGTATATCCTGACTGTGACTTACTAAAGTCTGAAGAGGAGGCTAACAACTTTGTTCCAGAAAGCCTCAGGGTTCTACTGAAAGGGTTGCTTGTGGGCAAAGACATCGGCCTGAAAACTGCCTCCATCGGACAGACAATCATGCAAGCAACCAGACTAAGAGTTATTCTGGCGCCACTGCAGATTGGGCTTGGGGTCCAACTTTATCATCATTTTGCATCACGCTTCCTAATCGATACTCTTCACCAGCTTGGATTCTGCTGCTCATACCAGGAGGTGCACAGATTTGTGAATAATGCTGTGATGTCACATGGAACTGACATTCCTGGCTTCTCTGGTGGGTTTGTCCAATATGCCGCAGACAACGTGGACCACAACATTCGAACCTTGGATGGCAATAATACCTTCCATGGCATGGGCATGATTGCTGCCATAACACCAGCTACCAAGAGCAGCAATCCCATCCTCAGAGCAAAGGTCACCCCAATTGACGTGTCCATGGTGGGGAGAGTTCCACTCCTGTTCCACAGAGAAGAAAGTCATAGAACAACTGCAGTGACATTCCAGAAGCTTGTCACTATGACAGCTCAGGACCCAATAGCAGATCAGGACCTCATATGGAAGACAGCCATCCTGTTTGCCTCACCAAGACCAGCCTGGTCTGGAATGATGCAGTTTGTACAGCATGGCACTCACCCAGGGAAATCATCCATTGTCTTTCTTCCAATGATTGACATGAGCCCCAGTGACGCCACATGCATCTACTCCACACTGAAGTTTCTGTGTGAGCATGCCCGCCCCCACAATGCCATCCCCATCATCACTTTTGATCAGCCACTCTGGTGGAAGGCCCTGCTGATCATCGAAGCTGAGCCGGAGGGAAGCGACTTGAAAAACATAGTCCTGCGGCTAGGGGGCTTCCACACTGAAATTAGTTTTGTGGGGTCCATTGGGCATCTCATGGCTGGTACTGGGTTGCAGGAAGTGATGGAGCTTGTCTATGCAGCCAATGCTGTGGTCCACATGATGACAGGGAAGGCGATTGCACGGGCTGTGCGTGCACACCTCCTTATTGATGGTGTCCTCAATGGCCTGATTCTGTCTGACGCACTTGGTGTGGCTCTCCCACTGCAGCCTGGAGAGGCAGAAAATGTGGCTCACCCTCTGCAGCCTGGAGAGGCAGAATATGTGGCTCCCCCTCTGCAGCCTGGAGAGGCAGAATATGTGGCTCCCCCTCTGCATCCTGGAGAGGCAGAAGATGTGGCTCCCCCTCTGCATCCTGGAGAGGCAGAAGATGTGGCTCCCCCTCTGCATCCTGGAGAGGCAGAAGTGTGTGATGCACAGATGTTATCAGTGGAAGACACCCGAGCTGGAGATGGAATGGGAAACTCTGATCTGGATGAAGTTGCTGTCATCTATGCACAGTTGATGGAGGGATCAGTGTCTGCAGAGAAAGCTTGCAATGCTGATGTGATGCTCAGAATAAAGGAACTACTCAAAAGCAAAACTGAATCCTTGAAATCCACTAGCAGGACGGCTGCCCTCTGGTTGCAGTACATGGATATAGTAGACATACTTCGCAAGTTTCTGAGAGCTGAACGTACAGGGAATTGGGCACTGCACCTTGAGGCAATATCAGAAATGCTTCCATTCATGGCAGCATCTGGCCTCAATCTCTACACAAAATCTGCTTGGATCTATGTACAGCGAATGTGCAAGCTTCAGGTGGATCATCCAGATGTCTACCAGAGATTTGAAGAGGGATTCCATGTGGTCAGACGAAGTGATCGCCTGTGGGCTGGCCTGTCAGTAGATCTCGTCATCGAGCAGGTGCTTATGAGAAGTATGAAAACCAGCGGTGGCCTCACAAGAGGGCGAGGGATGACAGACATGCAATGTTTGACATGGCTGCTCTCCATGCCAGCTTGTGCTGAAGTCAACAGTGCCATGCAAGAGCTGACAGGGGTGAAACACAACACTGGTGAGCAGAACAAGGACATGACAGATACAAGACAAGCACGTGACATGAAGGACACACTCATAGTTCTAAACTATCTCCAAGAAAGACAGCCCTTCTGCTCAGATCCAAGCTTGCGCAGTATCTCAACTGGGGTCCATGCACACCCTTCTGTGAATGTTGATAAGGCAAAGGCCATTGGAAACATCATCTTGGCCAGCATGGATGGAAAGACTACTGCTGAGTACACATTCAAGAAGAGGGATCAGGCAATCACCATGAGTATAAAATCCTCAGTGAAGATTGATGGCGAAGCAGTGCAGATGGATCCTCAACTACTTTTCCAGCGACTCACAATTGCTGCAAAATCTTCACAAGACCTGGCATCAGTGTTCAAGTATGAGCTGTGTAGTCATCCTCCAGCACTGTTTGACACCTCCCTGCTGCTTCGACAGCCACAGAAGCCAGTGCTAGCTGATGCCATCTGGGCACTCCACACACCTGACCTTCAAGGAGTCACTGGCCATGTTCAGTATGTGCTGGATGGTGGAGCACTTGTTCAGCGTATCCCGTGGACACGTGGATCCACATACAAGGACATCTGCCAACTGTACAGTGAGTATGTCACAAGGAAGTATGGAGAGGCAGTTATCGTGTTCGATGGTTATAAGGGCACATCCACCAAAGACATGACACACCGCAGACGAACAGGTGGGAGGACTGGAGCAACCGTAACCATGGATGAGTACATGCCTGTTACAATGAATAAAGACGAGTTCCTTGCAAACAACACAAACAAGCAGCAGTTCATCAACATGCTCAGTGGTCACCTACAGAAGAAGAACTGTCAGACGTACCATGCCCCAGATGATGCTGATCTCCTAATAGTGCAAAAAGCAGTGGAATCTGCCACCACAACAAACACTGTGCTCATTGGTGATGGATACAGATCTGCTTGTCCTCCTCATCTACCATGCCAACCTCGAGTCACACGACCTCTTCTTCAAACCTGAGCCGAAGAAAAGCACGAAGCAGCCACGTGTCTGGAACATCAAGGCTGTCAAGCAGCAGCTGGGTCCCAGTGTGTGCACTCACATCCTCTTCATCCATGCAATAGCCGGGTGTGACACTACCTCCCGCCTTTATGGCATTGGAAAAGCAGTTCCCCTCAAGAAATTCACAACCAGCGGTGACTTCCGTGAGCAAGCTACAGTGTTTGACACACAGTCTGCTTCCACAACAGAGATTGTGTCAGCAGGAGAGAATGCTTTGCTGTGCCTGTACAATGGGAAGCCTCGGGAGGGACTCGACTCACTACGACACAAGCGCTTTTGTGAGAAGGTGGCTACTAACACTTCTTATGTACATCCACAGAGTCTACCACCTACATCAGCAGCAGTGAAGTACCACAGTCTTCGTGTGTACTACCAGGTGCAGCAGTGGAAGGGAACCGTAGATAAACTCCTGCCACAAGAATGGGGATGGAAAGAGAGTGATGGAGGGCTTGTCCCTGTCCAAACGGACTTACCACCAGCTCCACAGGAACTCCTACGGGTCATCAGATGCACCTGCAAGACAGACTGCAGCAGCCT
Organism: Ilyophis sp. 1 JC-2022; assembly: GCA_022702515.1. Classification (NCBI taxonomy): domain Eukaryota; kingdom Metazoa; phylum Chordata; class Actinopteri; order Anguilliformes; family Synaphobranchidae; genus Ilyophis; species Ilyophis sp. 1 JC-2022. The sequence goes on from CM040405.1 coordinate 76,483,188, forward strand.
AAGGTGCACATGCAAGAAGCATGACATTGAGTGCTCTGTTGCATGTAGTAACTGTAAAGGATCGGGGTGTGCAAATTCATGTCAGGCTGCATGTGATGATGAGGAAGATGGTGAAGATGAGCCAGGCAACTTACAGTAATGATGACCAGCAATGTTTAAGAGTTGACATGTTTGTTTATGTTCTAAAAGTGCTATTTAAGTTATTTAAATAATTTTGTTTTAAAGTTATGTTGATCAATGGAAACACTGGCTTACAATAAAACATTGGATTGCAATGGAAGAGCATGACTGTGTGGCTATTCTTCACTTTTTAAATGGTACATTGTCCTAGCCAACACCTCTCATTGGGTGTGAGTTGTCTTTGCTTTTTGTTAATCAATCCCAACATTTATATGGATTAGTGCCAATTCATGTTACCTTGTATACAAGTAATAATATAGTGATGTTGCTTTAAAATGTTATTTTCGGAAGCAAAAAAGTAGTACCAGGGTATGGTTAAGAAACACCTTTGAAAAATACTTTCCACCACTTGGATCTCTTAAGACTTTTTATATATTATAGGGGAGACTTTTCTGAGTAATAAACATTTGTCAGATTTTCTTTTGCAATTTGTGGGAGGTTCACCCCTTTTTTCTCACAGAATGCCTGGACTATTGACTCGGACTTGCCTTTCTTGACTTGGGACTTGAGTGCCAAGACTTCAGACTTACTTGTTACTTGCAAAACAATGACTTGGTCCCACTTCTGGAAAATAGGCAATTTAATGTATCAAGTAAGTCATTAAGCAGTTATTATTGAAAATGTTTAATTTAGAAGGTATTGTGTTAGTCATAATTAATTAACACTATATTTCGACAAATGCCTCTGTAAATGACCAACGATATAGGTACTTTGCATTCACATTAAAACAGAAACATTCATTCTGACGTCATCCACCGGCCCTGAAAAGTGATTGGCGTAACACGCAAAATAGCGCCTTTTCTCATTTGGGAAACTTAACATCCAAAGAAACAAAAGTCATAAAACAAAAATATCTTATATTTACATGTATATTATACTGGTAAAGTTTCAGTCTGATAGGACAAAGGGATTTATTTTTTACTATTCATCTGGTACCTCCTCTTAATTTGCTGTTCTCAAAAACATGCGTTAGCACACCACTACCACCAAGCTGGACCAGGTGGTGAGAGAATGGATCTTTCAGGGTATTACAGCACAATATGTGCTTTACGGGCCAGACATATTCAACTGACTATACTTTCAATATTGATTGTATTTTCTGTTAATTTCCAACCATTTAACAAACCCACACCAGAACCCCATCAATTAGAAGGCTAAAATTGGTGTGTGCACATTGAAAAAAATATCTTGACATTTATGAATAATAATCATATCACAAGTCCCCCATTGACCAGCCTGGGTTGTGAGTGAATGAGAGCTGTCATTTTGGCCGACTAAAACCCTCTCTTTCCTGGGCAATGCAAGCGGCAGTTGTGCATCAACCTGAGGGCTGCTGGCCACAGTCGGCACTGTCACATGGGCAATTTCAGTCCATGTAGCAGTTTTAAAGGGGTAAATAAACACCGGATTTTGTTTAATCTCCACCCACTTCACAATTTCAAAATATGCTAATTGGGCTCCAATGAGAAAGCACAGATGGGAGGGGGGAGGAGGGAGGAGTTACAGTTGGGGGGAGAGGCGATAGATCCATTCGGTAACACGTCATAGGCACGTAGGTGGAGCCAGCAAAGAGGAAACCGGTTTGAAATTTAAGGGCTAATGTTAATTTGCGCAGTTTGAATACCCATCAATCAAGAAGAGGGGGAGAAGGGGCGTTGACTTGCTTATGTGGAAAACATGTTTTTACCTTTTTTCATGTCAAGGATAGGGGCATGGTTCAAAATAAACTTTTCAGTTTGTATTTCGGCGAATGGCTCTTTTTTGACAAAATACGGTGGCATGGCTTAATTATTTTTATTTTAAAAAAATAAGATGCCAAGCTTTATGATTTAGTTTATTACCCCTTTAATGGCTGTTTGAAAACCCACTTCCTCACTCCCCTTTTCAGTTCAGGTCAAAGAAACGATGTTGGATACAGATTTCACATTTTCCAGTGGATGCTTTGTATTGGACTACAGAAAATCATTGTTAGGCTGAAAATATCTTGTTTAAGAGCATCTTCAATCAGGCATAGTATGCCGTCAACTGGACTCTCTCACCGCTGCTGTCCGGCTTCCTCTCCATTGCAGCTTGCCCCTCCCCTCCACACCTCCGCTGCTCCCGTGGCCATCGGGGCCCGGTACCTTCCTCACCATCATTGCCGCCACATCAGGACTGTAATTCTGCTGCTGCCAATTCTATGAACATGGACATTGGCTGTTTTGACTATGCTGGTCATTAAGACCTAGACTCTGAGTCGACCAGAGGAGGATGGGTTCCCCCAGTGAGTCTGGTTCCTCCCAAGGTTTCTTCCTAATTTACCACAATTCAGTTTTTCCTTGCACTGTTGCCTTTGGCTTGCTCTTGTGGGGGCTGGGATTTTCTGTGATGTGTGTTGTTACAACTAGTTGTGAAATGCACTATAGAAATAAACATTTATTTGGTTTGATTAGTCCTCTATTGCAGCATTAATCACAAGACCCATAATTAAAGCAATCTTTGCTTCTAATGTGGTCAAAAACACAGGACCCTACCAAGTTCATTTAAAATTTTATAAAAAAAACTATTTCTAGTTTGCAGCTCCAAGCAACATACATTTTACTGTGTTAAGGGGAATCATAGTAAGCAAATGTTGTGCAGCCCCTTGCATTCACAAATTCCACAAAAATCGATTGCATAATAATTTTGAATCAAGAAACCACGTTGCTTAAATAGGGAGCGAGTGCCATAAAAAAATGTCTGATCACAAATTTTAGACATACTGTCTAAATAAAAACATTTTATTTCTGCATTTATCAGACATATCAATTTTGAATACAGCACCCTGGGTCATTATTTGTAACAAACCTCTGTTTATTAACCCTTAAAAAACATTTAGTGAATTGATTTACATTTGTACCTTTTAATGACTGAAAAAGACAAAAGTCTATTTCATGACCCTGAGATTAAGACTAACAGAAACAGTGCAAAATATTTAAACAAAAGAGCGGAAAAGCATTTGACATGACATTTACAGGGACCGCAATAAACTATATCATGCTCAAGTGATTAAATATAAAACCATGTTGAAGAATTGCATCCTTGCCTAACACAAAGGAAATAACCTTTATCAATGTCTATGGATGCATTGAGTATATGATGGCCAAGTTCAAGCCTTGGGCTCTGCTGGATTTCATAATGGAAGTGAAGCTGCTGAGGCAGCCGTATCACACTGGCAGTGCACCCTGTGAAATATGCAGGCCACTGGTGGTAGCTTGACCCGGTCAGGGAGGCAAACCAATACCTCACCCGGATAGACTTTTTGAATAGGATGTTAGAAGTGAAGGGGTGTGGGGAGTATGCTTCAGCAACAATCTCCCCAACCTCATGATTGGCACCATTCTTGGCATTCCTGTCAAGAATTACTCCCCACACATGCCGATTTGACTAGATTATTTTGTTAATTAGTTAACACTGTAGCACGAGAAAGAGTGAAGAGCGCATCCTGGCATCAAAGTGGTTAGTGTAGAAATGCATGGCCTTCCTTTGCTATCAGAGCATATCACAGCATCACAGGTCAAAGTAGCATGTAGCATTTCCGCTCCTGTAGCATGTTCAATGCAGACAACTAGCTGATAATTTGCAAATTTCATGGCTACAAACTAACAATACCAAAAAACCTCAGATTTTCCTGTAAACCTGGCTAAACATTTGTGACAAGACGACTGAATTAATCTCAAGAGCCACGGCCTCAGATTACATTAAAATATCTAATTTTCCCTTTTGTATTTCCTTGATGAATAAATTATTGTGAATGGCAATAGAATTATTCACATTCAAGAAATAAATCAATCAAAGGCACTAAAGAATGTGTCTACTCTATACTGATATTATTTTTGCATAGTACAGGCTTAGGCTGCGATCACACCGGATGCGGTTTGCAGGCTTCAGAACGTGAGGCGTACTACCAGTCTTGATTTTATGAAGCCTACTCTGAAAAAGGTGTTGGAGGCCTCTTTTTTTGCTGTTGCTAGGCTACTGGGCTCTGCTCCGGTCAATCACTTAGCTGATGTTGTTAATGGTATTCGCGAACTAATTTTACCTGAAGGTTTGCTTCGTTATTTGTCTTTAAAAAGCTGTGTATAAGCGGAGCTCCTTGGATCACTTATTTCCATCATGGTATTCACGATTTATGAAACTCCAGGTGAACTGAAACGGCAACTAATCTTACCAATTTCTTCTCAATCATCTTTGTTTACAACAGAAACCTAACGGCAGAATCAAGGCCCAACTCTACTTTCATGCGATTGGACAGAGGAGATATGACAGTGACGTAGGGTGCCTTTTTCCTCCGAGCACATCAAGATAAGATAATTTCAGCTCCGTGTCCATCAAGCATTTTTCTAAAAACAACGAGGGGCACGCAGCGGATAAAAGTGCCTCTGGTGTGATCGCAGCCTTAGAAGTGTCGTTTTTACATATATACAGTACTAATACCAGTACTGGGTAAAATTAGAGATGCTTGGGGGGAGCAGGCCATTATTTGGCTGTGATGAATACTAAACTTGATTCTGATAAATGATAGGATCCAGGCATATTCACCTGCAGATTCTAATATGTCCCCATCACAATAAATCTTAGTTCAATAAATCTAAGTCTTTAGTTCAATTCTCAAAATAATATGTCATTAATTTATTTGCATCTGCATTTGGGCCCTGCATTTTAGCTCACTGTCAAGGTCACAGTGCAAAATTTAGTTATCATTGTAAATTGCAGTAGTTTATCCCCAAGATTAATGGACATCAAGAGAAAAATTTCAAAACAAAATTTCAAGGACTATTTTCAAAATACCAATCAGAATGGTCCACAAGATAGACTCTTCTTCCTGATACTCCTCCCCAGACACCTGAGGATGCCTCTTCTGCTTATCGCCCTCTTCTGAGAAGTATGAGCTCTTGTCAAAAGGGTCTTCAGGGATCGTCTGATCATAGAACACCTTCATTTCAAACTCACTTTCTTGGTGAGATGGGTGCCCGTAGATCCCAATGCCCACAGGGCGCACAAAGTCCACAGGGACCACAACCACATCCTGCCCGCAGGTGACCGACTGGAGTTTGTACGAGTCAAAGCTGGGGCGTAGAGTTTTGTCAGAGACATACAGGTCTGCATCGCCTTTGAGGCTCTGCATGTGCAGGATGATGTTGCCATCATGGTTCAGCCTCAGGTAGCTGTAGTTCCCTGCTCCAATGTGCCCCTGCACCACATGGAGGAGGATCCACTCCTCTGGGATGGTGTCCTCCTCTTCGGTATGCAGATAGGCTGAAGCTTGAGACAGGAGAAGCACCACAGTCAAGTGACTCCAGTGCAGAGCCATGGTCACTGTGGCCTGTCACCAGCTGTAGGATGTCCTCCTGTGCTCATCTACAGGTGGCCTGAAATTAAAAATTGAATTGTGTGAAAAAGCATGTTCCACTAATTGTGTTAACATTCTATGTACTCTTCTTTCAAAATGCTCGCCTAATGAAGCAAAGCTCGAAATGTTTGTAACCACAAGTA
>CM040405.1:76489381-76512629 GCA_022702515.1 Ilyophis sp. 1 JC-2022
GAAGATTGAAACTATTAGAGACCAGATCTCCAAATTGCCTCCTTCTCTAGGCATCATTCCACCCATAATCAATGAACAGCCCAGATGTTGGTCAACACGGGAAGATGTCTCAACAGTGGCACTAAACTGTTTTACGCCAATTGACATGGAGGAGCTGTCTAAATTGGTTATGTCCTCAAAACCGAACCCAACCCAATCCCTACAAAATTGGTTAAAAAAAAAATACTTCTCTCCATACTAGGCCAGAATAAGTTAAAAATCATTAACACATCCTTACTAGCAGGATATGTACCAGAGTCACTAAAAATGGCAGTTATTAAGCCATTACTGAAGAAACCAAACCTAGAACCTGACAAACAAACTATAGACCAATTTCATATCTTCCATTTCTATCAAAAATATTAGAGAAAGCTGTTGCGAAGCAACTTGGTGCATACCTTAGCTCAAACCATATCCATGAAATATTCCAGTCAGGATTTAGCACTGAAACAGCACTTGTTAAAAGTTATCAACAATTTACTATTATCAGCTGACCAAAACTCTGTGTCTGTTCTTGTACTCCTTGACCTAAATGCAGCTTTTGATACAATAGATCATGAGATTCTACTGAACAGACTTGCATGGTTCAGATCGTACTTATACAATAGGAAGCAGTTATTCAGTTACTCAGTAATGAAATATGGTATTCCACATGGTTCAGTGCTAGGTCCAGCACTCTTTTCATTATATATATGCTACCCCTTGGTGATATTATTCGGGCACATGGGGTATATTTTCATTGCTATGCGGACAATACACAGATATACATTTCCATGAAACCCGGCGAGGCACTACCACTTTCTCGATTAGAAGCTTGTATTGCAGATATTAAAGCTTGGATGCTTTCTAATTTCCTGCTCCTAAACTCATCTACTTAAAATTTTGATAGTTGTTTAGTTGTTCTAAATTCAGCTGTGAAAGACCTAGGGCTCTATCTTGGCGATCTTAGCGCTTTGTCTAAACGCATGACGTAAAGTGCATTTAGGGCGTGTCCAAGTCCACTTTTGCTAGTTTGACGGTGTGATTTTTCAGCGCTAAGCACGGTGTAACATGCAAACAGGCAGCACGGTGGTGCAGTGGTTAGCACTGTCGCTTCACAGCAAGAAGGTACCGAGTTCGAATCCCGGCCGAGGGCCTTTCTGTGTGGAGTTTGCATGTTCTCTCCGTGTCAGCGTGGGTTTCCTCCGGGTACTCCGGTTTCCTCCCACAGTCCAAAAACATGCAGGTTAGGCTAATTGGAGACTCTAAATTGCCCATAGGGACTACGGATGGAAATTAGCATCCCTGCTATAATCCGGCATGTTTACATATTGTATGTATGTTCATTAATGTGCATTGTCCCTTCCAAACAAATAAATAAATAAATGGGCTGAACCGAGTCTCTTCATTAATTATAGGTGCGTCTTGGGTGTGACATGCAATAAACCAATCAAACTTTCATATCCCATTCCCTTTAAAAGCCTGCTTTTCCACCTTGGTGGATTGCTTCTATGATGGCGAAACAGACATGCTTAGTTACGGTATAACAGGTGAAATCAACTGGGTTTTAATAAGCTGAGAGTATGGAAGCCTGGTCACTAATTTTTTTAATATGAAAGATGAAGAATAAGACTAAATTCAGTTAACATGGTGAAATTTATCTCTGTTTTTTAGCAGTAGGGTATCCTGGGGACTGTAGCCTAGGCTATTTGAAAAACAATAAATGCAATATTCACTGGACAAGGTTTTGAACTTTTTTCAGTCAAAACCATTCTATTTAGGCTACTTACAGGCTGTAGGCACCTGGTAGCCTGCAGGGACCACGTGAGTCACCCGCGAGGCATGTTCTAAAAATAGCACTAATCACCATGGAGATCTGTCTAAATAAAAATTGTCCCGTAAAACTTGTTTCACCAGAAGAGGGCGCTGTTGTCTAATAAAGTATTCAACAGGGCAATAAAAGGAAGTAATAATATCTAAGTCTCTTCACATATATTATTATTATTAAAATGTGATCTGTGCAACTTTATGTTATTCAGGAAGTTTGTATCAAACAAGTAGCCCTCCGTACTACTCAGTACCCTTGAAGTAGATCTCAGTTTCAAAAAGGTTGGTGACCCCTGGCCTAGATGAACAGAGCTGTATTGTATGACATTTGAGGCGCGTTTTCAGAACTCTAATGTCCGTCGATTGCAGTGCGCGAGTTTTCCATTGAATGACAATTCACGCATTAGGTGTAAATGACAATTCGCATATTAGGCTTGATATAGCTGTTATCAGCTCCTTTTTAATGGATAACCATTGCCCCGTAACAGAAGATTGTCCCCCTAGAAGATTAGAGGAATTATTGGCAAACATAGGCTTGATCCAGGATAATTGTGAATAGTCTATATCAGTGGTTCTCAACCCTGCTCCTTGAGTACCCCTGTGTATGCTGGTTTTAACTCCAACCACAATTGCAATACCAATTTTAGCAAGCTGTTAATTTTTCTTAATTAGGTGTTTTTATGTTTAGAGGGATTATTTACCTTCTTTAGCCATGTTGGCTATAGCTATGCATGCCATGAAGAATAAAATTCCAATATTCATTGTGCTGTAAACTATTAAAAATAGGTGAAAAATGTTTTAACTGATCAAATTAAAGACTGAGGTGAATCAATAGACTCATAATTGGTGAAATTGTGGACACATGGCCACTTATAGTAACCATTTGGTAAATAATTAATTTAAATAAAATAAAAAAGCAAATGATAATAAGCCAAACCTGCATTGTGTTAACAAGTTTAAGGAAAAAATGATGAAGGAACTTCAATTATCTAATTAGGAGCCTATTGACCTCAGTTGTTACATCTTCTTTGTAATTGTTTGCAATATACACAATAAGCATAATGAACATGGGAATTTTATTCTTCATGGCATGCATAGCTATTGCTAATAATGTGGCTAAAGAGGGTAAATAATCCCTCTAAACATTAAAAACACCTAATTAAGAAATTAACAGCGTGTTAAAATTCTGGTATTGCAATTGTGGTTGGAACGAAAACCAGCATGCACAGGGGTACTCCAGGAGAACCACTGGTGTATATACATGTAACCTTACACGAACCATCGCACATCGCCTGGATGTTGATGGAGTGGGCTGAAAGCAATTTAATGCGGCATTCCCCGTCGCAGAGGGACAGGTATGTGGTCTTTGTCGTATGGACCCTTTCATTATTATGCATATTTTGTTAAAGCCTACACAATAATAATATTACACATTGTAATCTTGATATTTTTAGTTACGCTGCGTTCACACATCCAGCAACTTCGGTCGCCCAGTCGCCGGAAGTCCATTCATTCTCTATGAAGCTGAGCGACGGTCAGCGACCTGAGCGACTAGAAAACTGAGCGACCAAAATCGGCCGATAAATGTTGCCCGAAACGTAACTTTTGACCGACCATCGGCCGTAACAGCCAATCAGAGTTCCACACTTCATATTTCCCCAACCGACACGAAACCATTTCGTGAATAACTGTTCCGCCCGATTTCACTTAAATTGCAGCAATGGAGTAGCAGCTAATAATAATGGTCCAAGCCTACCACGTCCTGTTCAATGTATAACATAACCTTAAAGGATATGTGTAGCTGTTCTACCAATATCACATTGAGCCAAAAAATACATGTTGAGTTTTATACATACATCTATCTATGTATCGAGCGTAGATAGTAGATAAAGATTGGTAGCTCGCGACGAAGATATATATAGGCTAGCCTATCGCTAGCTAGCGAGAACACGTCATTATCAGTGTCATGACATAACTATAAAGAATAGGATGCATCGCAAATATGTCTTTGTTATACGTAGGCTATTGCCGTTGTTTCTCTTTATCAAATAATTGTAGCTGCACGAACTGACTTGGATGACACAATCTTCATTTCGTGAATAATTGTTCCGCCCGATTTCACTCAAATTGCAGCAATGGAGTAGCAGCTAATAATAATGGTCCAAGCCTACCACGTCCTGTTTAATGTATTCCAAAAGGAATACCGGGATAAGCGCCTAAAAATTGACGCTTGGAGGGCAATTGCGAGTGCCCTTGGTACCGATGGTAAGGTCTTTGTTATTTTATTGTGTGAATTAAACGTTCACACAACACTAGATAAATGCTATGTTTAGCTAACGTTAGCATATCATGTAGGCTAGGCTATTGGAAGCCAAAACGGCGAAAAGGTATGATTTACTGTTCACAGTTAGGCTAATGTAACGTCATGACACTTCTAGAGCCTACTGTATTGTCAGGAATGCTGTTTAGTTGTGTGTGTTATGTGTAGGCAGTTAAAGCACTAGGGTTCCAATATCATATTGGATCTACCAGCCTGGATGCATCGCAAATATATGTTTGTTATACGTAGGCTACTGCCGTTGTTTATCTGTATCAAATAATTGTAGCTGCACGAACTGACTTGGATGACACAACGGGAAGCTCCTGCCCCGCCCCCAGCCTAGTAGAATTGACCGACTCGGCGACCAGTTGCTCGCTGTGTGAACGCAGCGTTAGGCTTGTGCACGCCCGTGTAACAGACAGGAGGGTGTATGCGCGTTGTGCACACGCCTATGTAGAAGCACTTATATGCACCGTTAAAACAACATGTAAACAACTGCGACATGACTTTAGACTAAGTTTTTGGTGGTTTTAGCGCAAACGCTTTCTGCTGGCTCAAGATAGCAATACACCAAAAATAATCCTGGCCACACCTCATCTTAAGACCAACATGCCCAGTGAACTTGCTATGGGTGCAACATCCCTTGGTATTTAACTGACGCAAGCGCTAGGGGCTATAATGAACCCTGCGCCGGGTGTAAGATAGCAAAAACACTTACGTTTGGGTTAACACCGGGTGTAAGATAGGGCCCCTAGATGTTACTATAGACCCAGATCTAACCTTTAGCGCACACATAAAAAACATATCTAGAGTAACTTTCTTTCAGTTAAGAAACATAGCTAAAATTAGGTACTTCCTATCAGAAGGGGACGCAGAAAAATTGATCCATGCTATTGTTACGTCTAGGCTAGATTACTGTAATGCCCTGCTATCTGGCTGCCCTAAATGCTTGCTAAATAATCTCCATCTTGTGCAGAACTCAGCCGCTCGCATTTTGACTAGAACTAATAAGTATGAGCATATTACCCCAGTGCTAGCATCGCTTCATTGGCTACCAATTAAGTATAGGATAGACTTTAAGGTTTTATTTTTAACCTTTAAAGCTTTAAATGGACTTGCGCCAGTGTACATATGTAATCTGCTTTTACCATATAAGCCAAAAAGATCACTTCGTTCCCAAGACGCAGGCTACTTAGTAGTCCCTAGAATATCTAAAAACTTGACGGGTGGTAGAGCTTTCTCCTACAGAGCGCCACTACTGTGGAATACCCTACCAAAATTTATAAAGGAATCAGACAGTCTCAATATTTTAGTCTAGAATAAAAACGCACCTCAATGATCAGGTTTATAATGAGTTGTAGTCTGGAGACAGGACCAGAGAAGCCTTTAGCCAAAGAGTAATGTGGGGTGGCATCCTTTCCTTACTGTCACCTGTCAACAGCTGTGACCCCATCTTCCTGGGCTGGCTCTTGATAGGTGGGTAGGATTGTTTTCCCTCTCATGACTGGATGGGTTCTCAAACTCTGTCTTCATAGCTATGCAACTATAGATTACTCCTGGCGGGGGCACATGTCCAACCCCCACCCCCCCAGCGCAAATGTTCCCACCTCAGCCTCACTTTCATGATGGCCGCCGCGTGAATAAGATCCATAACACTGGTAATCTACCAACGTCAGCATTAGTAAAAGCTTTTGAAACATGTTCCTCATCCTATATCAGTCAAGCAGCAGCCCCCGCTTCTTCAGGGGATAGCAGTTCAAGACACACTCAAACCCAACCCATTCACCACGGCTGTATTATTTATAACTATTATTCTGTTTACAAATTAATGATAACTTTATTTTGGGGTTAATAGTTCACTAAGTTATCCAATGCTGCAATGAATATGTTCATATCGTTGCCTTCCACTGACCCTTCTTCTGGCATACGAACGCTAGCATAAAGGAGAATTCATATGAACTGGTTATACCAGCTAAATGTTGCTGATATGTGGTTATATTTCAATATTTCAGGAACAGCTACTTTCGTTAACCAGCTCCCTGAATCATGGAAAGGGTCAAATTTTTTCGCAATGAACTAAATGATCTCACAACGTGTTCCTCACTCCTGACTCCCTTGTATTGGATGATCTAGTATTAGCACACAAAGTAACAAGCAATACGAACACAACACAATTACAAGCCAGGTAGAGACAGAACGAGCAGTTTGCCCCGTCTTGTACTTCGCTTTGACATGTCTGCCAGGAGATAGATAGCGTTACTGACCTAGCTAACGAGACCAATATGCGTAGCGGACACCTTCGCAGCCCCCGCAGTGCAGGAGTTCTCCCGGGCACATAGTCCGATTTATTCATTTGAGACTTTAATATTTGACTAAGCTACGTGTTGATAGACAAGCAGGGGCTACAAGGCGAAAAGACAACTAAGCTACAAGCTATCGAAAATATCACGCTGGTCACTGCTGAAGCAAGTTGGAGAGTGAGTAGCCTATGTGCTTTGTTTCTCACAATTAAGTGAAGTCTCGTAATGGTGCCCAAAAATGCTGCAAAAAAACGAGTAGCCTACGTGGTTTATTTCTCAAGATGAGAAGCTAGTCCAGTTAACGTAGCTTGCAGCCTCCCGACAGAAGAGTTTCCTATAGTTAATCTATTTTCGTAACACACTGAGGCTGTAAGTTAAGGAGAATAAAAGGCTCAGATCTGGCTGAACTGCTTCAAAGCACCTGTCCCGTCTTCCAACTGTCACGGCATTTAAGCTCTTTTTAACAATTCCTGTGACTGTGGCTGCAAAGACCACTTTCAAAACTGAAACGTATTAAAAACTAGCCTATGGGCGATGCAGCGAGTATCACTACTATCCTAATTTAATTAGTAGTAACATTAGGCTAGTAGCCTCATCTATAGCAGGACAGGATGACAGGACTAGAGGAATCTTAAGTTGGAGTAACGCTAGGCTGATTTAATTTATTTACCTTGAACCCATACGTGTCAACCTCAGAGCTGCCTGTATTTTCACACCTGCAAAACTGTATAAATTAACCAAAAGCCTGATAGAACAGTATGTGTCTATTAAAATCACTATTTTAATAGCCACCAGTTATTTGTCTAATTCAGGTTTATTTAACATATTCCTGCATTTAGCTTTTCACATAATAATGACTGTGTAAATTCAGTTAAAACAGTTAAACAGTCACAGAGACACCCCACATGATTTACCCCACACATAATCCAGTGCAGAAGATACATATCACAATTTTCTCAATTATGCATGAGTCATGTTGCATGAGCTTGTGGTACTTTTTGCAGTTTTCCCATCTTACTAGCCTACATAACAGCTTTGTGGTTCGTGCATTTTTAGATCACAGTCCTGACGCAGCTACTTGCTTTTCCCATGGCCGAATAGCAGAAAGAGGGAAGAAATTGCTGCGATTGAATTAATTATGTTGGAAACGTTTGGGGGGGAAAAAAACTTATTCGACTAGATTGCCCGTATCATACAACCTTATACACCCACATAGGCTACCTTCGAAAAGGTGGAAAAGCCGTATTTTATACAGGCAAACTATATGGGTTGACAGGGAGCTGCGACAATGCCACTGCGCAATGCCACTGGCCAAGACAAGTAAACTAGCAGATGCTAAACACACACATTTTAACCCGGTAATTCTCAGCTACAGTGCGTTTCACTGGCTTACAACCATACTATTAAATGTAACCTTAGGCTAGTTTATCCTAAAACTATGACTGACAAGAAATACTGTCATGAACACAACAGGTTGCGTTTTGCGATAGATTTGTATACATTAGATACTAGCTACAATATAGGCTGCATAAAACTAGCTATATTTTAACAAAATAAAATGTATTTTGGGGACCCCTTGTCAGCTCAAGTTTCAATCGTAGGCCTACTGACAGTGATTTTTGGCAAGAGCTCCAGGTTGGTAGTCCAAGCCAGTGTTTTTCAACCTTTTTTGAGCCAAGGCACATTTTTTACATAAAAGAAATCCTGAGTCACACCACCAACCAAAAGTGTTACTAATTAAGTGAAGTTAATAGGATAAGATAATTTCCCACGGCACACCTGACGATCTCTCACGGCACACTGGTTGAAAATCACTGGTCCAAGCCATTGTTGTTGACATTCACTTCCGGAATTCTCCCACCTCAGCCTCACTTTCAATTTCAAGATGGCCGCCGCTTGAATAAGGTCCATAACACTGGTAATCTAGCAACGTCAGCATTAGTCAAAGCTACGTTAGTCAAGCAGCAGCCGCCGCCCCAGGCACCTTCAGAGGGGTGTACTACAAACCCAGATTAAGGAGATAGCAAGCTAAATTAAGCTTCAACCCTGGCTTTTCCGTATCACAAAGCCGACTCACTTTTAATCAGGGTATATTGCCACGGCAACTTACTCTGCATGGCTCTGTATGTTCAGGATAACAGATTGAAACATATAAAAGCACCGCCCTTTGGCCAATCAACTCCTTGGCTTTGGAAAAAGGCGTCTCCATTCCAAAAGATTTCGTAGAGATATGTGCGGATAATGAGGGAATCTCTTCGCAGGGCGAGCTTAGTGAGTTCTGCAAAAGATTTTCTGAGTTCCGGAAAATGCTTGAGATTTTTTGTGTGAATGTGATGTGATTGCTTCAGAAATATTTTAAACATGCTGTATCAAGTGTTGCTTTTTGCTCATATGATGTTCTTATCCATCCATTCTGTCCATATCAGTCTTTTTTCCCCACAGGAGAGAAATACGCTGCTCTAGTACAGCCCATGCTGCACCAATATAAGCTCGTTGTTGTCCACACCGCCCCTTTTGTGGGAACGCGCACGTACCTTGATTAATAAAGCCTGTGTTCACTTAGCAAGTTGATAACCACATTCGTAGTACCGGTTAAGCCAGATTGCGGTGTTTAGGCTTTCTGAAGCCAGCTAACGCAAAGAAACCCTGGCTATGTTAAACTTCCTTCGTAGTATACGGCCCCAGGAGATAGCAGTTTAAGACAAACACTCAAACCCAACCCATTCACCACCGCTGTATTATTTATTATTTAAAATTATTCTTTTAGCTTCTGAGAAGCTCAAGAACTATAGTTCTTGGTAATCTATAATCTTGTTCATGTAAATGTATTGTATTTGTAGTGAAGCAGCAACAAAAGACACTACCAGACATGTATTTATAGCAATTGGTCCCCTCATTATATACTCTCAGGAAACAATTTCATTTTATCAAAATAACTGTTGTTATTTTATTATTACTTTTAGCAGAAATAACAATTATTTTCACAACATCTATTTTTTTTTTTTTTTTACAAAATTATGGAGTAGTATCAACCAGTATCGATAAAATCCTAATGATACCCATCCCTAGTATCAGCACTGAGCTTTGACAACTGCTACAGCCCTTATACGTCTACTGTATTTCAAACAACATGTAGGCCTACTCACCACTGGGCAAATTAGAGGTGGTTTGAATCTTAAGCAAACAAGCCTAATTCTTATTCTTCAGACAGTAGTGACTATCATATAAACGTCTGCGTTGTGAAGAATTAAGACTGATGTTAATAGATGTTAACGGTGTTAACATTCCCAAGATGGTCATGATGGCATTTGAAATGGCTTTACACACTTTGATAAATGTTAATAGTTTATACATTTGTGCAGAACAATACTTTATTCTGATTTATAACCAGTTATTTGCATGGTATTAATATGACAGAATATTGTTAATTATTTTTAAATTGGACCAGTGAAATATATTACATATACATACATACAATACATTATAACATTTTGATGTATGATGTAGTAAGTATATGATCTGGAGTTGAAAATGAGAATGATATACATAAGAGATCATAGCAATGTAAATGTTACACTCTATAATATACAATTGAATGCAGGATCCATCACTTAATCACACGTTTAAACATTGTATGCTAGGTACCAACAGTTTGGTATGTAGCATACTGCTGAAAGAGTGATACAAAATATGTGGTCCCAAATAGGACACATGGGCATGTTCAAAATGAAGCATGCTTTATAAAAGTGCAAAATCTGTAAGTCTTTAGCCACAATAGCCAATATACGTTACTGTACAGAGCACATACTCCAAGATTATGAATTAGGCTCTTTGAGAGAGGGTTTGAATGTTAGACCATCTGCCTAGTGCAATGGTGGGTGTTTTTAAGTAGGCAACAGTAGACATATACAGGGCTGTAGCAGGTGTCAAAGCTCTGTGCTGATACACCTTGAGAGCAGGTGTTGCATTAGGGCTGATCAATTTAATTTCCTGTCTTTTAAGACTTTAGGCAGATGCAAACATTTCACTTAAAACGTAGTTGTTGCATTTGTTTTTCAGTATCACGGGCATTTCCCCGTTGCAGTGACGTGTTAGCTCAGACTAATTCAGCATTAGCCAATTCTTAAGTAATCTATACATTTACAAGATCTCTGTTGTGTCCAACTGTACTAACATAAACATATTATACTTGTGACTAAAGCATGCAATAATTAACTCATGGAAAGAATGACAGGTGCACCCGCTAAATTAGTACATAACGTACCGTGGCAAAACTATATGCTAGCGTTAGCGAGCGAGTTACACCTAGACATCGCTAAATAGCTGACCCACCGTAATCAAATTTAACATTCAAGTCAGGTTGTGGTAAGTGTAGTCAGACAGAGCTAGTTAACCACCTTAATAACGCGTTATATTTAGCTCGATAGAGCAGGAGGAAAATGTAACATGCTAGCCAATTCTGGCCACGCCGACTTGACATAAAATACTAAAGCAACATAGCCAATCGGCTAACTTTACCTTGGTTTATAACTGATAGCTAATGTTATCTTGCTACGTGTGTGAACCCGGCGTAGCCAAGAAGTTGGCTGCTAGATCACTAGATTGAGAGTTCTGTCTGGCCACACGTCACAGGAGTCAACGTATAAATGTACACAACAAAATTCAAACTGTGAATTAAAAAAATAACAGTAGCCAGCTACCCTGCGTTTGCTTGCATGTACAAACATTAACGTTAGCTCACTCGCAAAATAGCTTCCTTATAACAACCAAATTCCAATCAAAGCACTCGACCTCCGTTTACCGCGATAAAACATATAACAAAGTACGATTTTAAACATACAAGCACATGCTAGTACTGCGAGTTAGCTTTGGCCCAATACTCACCGACACATTTTAGACCAACAGCCTTAAAAAAAACACTTTGCTAGCTAACTACAGGCTACCTCGTTCCATCTCCCCTTTCTTCATGTTCCACAACCACAAAGTTGCATCTCGCGAGAACGTTACATGTTGGCATTTTGTGAACGACCAATCGCGTTTCACGTTCATTCCTTTTTTTAATGAGCGCAGCAATGTCAATCGTCATTGTACAGGAGAAATGAAAGCAGTTTTATTATCGGTATGACAGGTGTGCCATCCATCAAGTTACGGCTTGGTGGGGCATGCCCCATACAACCTATACAGAACCGAGAGTTTGGCACTTTTCAGGGTTTCCTACAAAAATAACCAAAATGACCACAGACTCTCACCCCTTAAAAACATTAAATGCTGTACGTTCTTACCTCATGTAACCACACAGAATTCAGATGCAACTTCTTACATCCACACAATAAAGCCCCAAACGTGGGTTATTTTGCCAGTTTTTCTCTTTCTTCTTCCAATTGACCTATCACTAGGCTACTCCCCAAACCAGATATTGTCCAATCATACTTTTAGCCACCATTACTATGCCTGCTGACCTCGGTCATGCGGTTTTGGTCAAGGTGCATTGAAATAGGGGTGGGGGGAAAATCTATTCTTAGATGCATCGCGATTCTCTCTTGAAAGATTATGGCTTGATGCTGAAAACTCAATAATCGATTATTTAAAACTCAATGGAGGCCTGTCACCTACGTCACAATTTGGCCAGACACGCCCACTTTTTACGCAAACCGCCTTACTGGAAGACCAAATGCTGGTGTTCCATAACGTTATGCAAACCAAACTAATAGGCTATCACATTTAATCGGGAGGTTGCTTAATTTCCCTTTATTGCCATCATCGGAATTTGCTTTACGCAATGCTTACAGGTAGCTCAGCAATATACAAAATATACAGCGCACAACATAACGAAACAATTTCTCAGTTTGGCGGTGTACAGAGACCGCGGCACTGCATGTATGGAGGAAATTCGTGGATGTGGAGTTTGTGCGTTGGACTGCTTGGTGACACTGGACATCTCGGGACAGCGGGGGCCATTTTTAATCATGGCTCTATTGCACTTTCATTCACTTGATTGATGTAATGATTCTGTTGGATATCTTTGTTTGATATGTTTGTTTGTGTGTTGTGGGTCCCACTGTCTATGTCTTTTTTGTTGTTGCTGGGGCTACAACTGAAGTTCCCTGGCGGGAAATAAAAGTTATTATATTCTATTCTAATAATACCAACATAAACAAATATTATAAGGAGTATCGCGGGGGTATACGTACGAAGTAAGATTAATTACAGAGTAAACCCCGGAACCCTCCCAAATCTGGAACATGCATGGGCTGAAGTAGAAAGAGCTGTTCTGTGTTTTATTGAGTTATCCAGCTAGTACTAACTCAGTAATCCTGCTTTGTAGTATACCACCTTGGTAAGTAAAGTGCTTGTGCAGTTAATATGGGAGCAAAGCGATACGTTACATGTTAGGTAGGCTACAGTAGCCTACTTCAGCAATAAAACATTTTAGCTCGATGGATAGAATATAATAACTTTTTTTCCCGATAGGGAACTTCAGTTGTAGACACCATAAAAGGCAAATCAGTTCTACACATAAAGTACATTTACCGTTACTTTAATTATTACTTTCAAATACATTGTTATTTGGTGCTTACTATCGTAACGTTACATTTTATTTTCGCCCTCTTCTGGATTCTCTCATATTGCTCGAACCCTGCCTGGCCAGCACAGGTAGCTAATGTTTACAGTTTATCCAATCTATTTGTGAGACATCGTACAACGTAGCACCCCTAGCAATGTAATAATAGTTCAAATGAACACTGTTTTGATGTTCACAATATGCTTGACGTATCGCATTAGGTTAACATTAATGTTTCGCAGGCGTAGCAGTCGTTCACACAAATGATATAGCTACTAACGTTAGCTAAACCAAGCGATTAATTCACTTTTAACTTTCTAACATTAAGATAATGCACATAGATGTACATTAGGCCAGCTAGTTATGTATATATTAACTGGCTAACTTTATAATTTGTTCATAAAGCGTCATTTACCATTAATGATCCGAGCCTATGCTGTCTAAACCCTGCTCACTCCTCACTGCTTTCAACCACCAGTCTCTTCTTTCGGTCGTAAAATTGAGTTCGTTCACCCTGCCTGGTGGTTTAGCTACTATGGTGAGTCCTCAAATTATCATGTAAAAGGACATTTTCGCCTTTTCCCAGTTTTATTCGCACATCAGTACGCAGTGCAGAAGTTCGTCATTGTAGGACAGCAATCATAGTAGCGTTAGCATGAAACTCGTTTCATGGAGTAGCGAACACTACGAGTTCAGTGGTAACGTTAAGCGTCTCTGTTAGGGTTGGACCTCCAACATGGTGGCGCGTCCCTGTAACCATTGGTAACGACAGTTCTAGTTCTATGTGACAGGCCTCCATTGACCTGTCGCTAGGCTCCTCCCCAAACCAGAAATTGTCCAATCATACTTTAGCAACCGTTACTATGCGTTCTGACCTCGGTCAAGCGGTTCGGTGCACTGAAACCAATGGAAAGTTTGAAGTAGCTCACTAAAAATCGTTTAAAAAAAACATAAATTGAGCCAGACAGGATGGTGAAAATATTTGCCTGGGGAACCTGTAATACCTACACCGGGCACCCTGAAAGATTGGAGGGAGGATACATTTTTGTTCCTTTTCCGAAACCCAAACCCAGCGACAAATGCATTTGTGCTAACTTAACGTTAGCTAACTTATGCAAACGTCCCACTGCTGCTCACAAAGCAGGGATGTCAACTCTTACACATTTGACCCTTTTCTCACGGTCACACGCGAAAGCAAGTTGTCTTGAGTTCGGCTCTTTTTTCTGAGTCGGCTCTATTCGTACCATTCAGTTTGAAGAGTCGGAGTTGCAATTTTGGTACTTCGGGTTAATACAGAAGAGCCGTTTGAGCCACATCTTTTTTTTTCAGCGGCGCAACTAGCGTATTAATTGCAGCAATAACAATATGAATGCTTTGTTCACCTAAGAATTAGTTAACGTAGGCGACATCAGACTAATGTAATGTTAGCTGTTACTAAGACAAGCCCATAGTTAGCTAGCTAACGTGAGACAAATTAAAATGAGAGGTGGATCATTCCTTGTAAAACACACAGAAAAGTGGATTTCGACACCGACCTTTTCAGATTGTTCCAAAATGCTCTCTATAGTTATAAATAGATAAGGTTAGTAGAATTTGTAGGAATTAATTGAAGAAATTGAGAAATTAAGCGAATTGATTGGACCCAGACTGGACCTTTACTGTTGTAGGATTCATATAATATTCTGTAAATATAGTAGCCTACTAGCAATCATCCAATTTGTACCAAATGGCTCCATGCAATTATGACTAAGACACGAGGATTCCAAATAAATGGTCAAAATAAAGCCATGGACCCCCGAAAACCCACACCAATCCCACTCTGATGACCACAATACAATACCAGCTCTCTATGTTTGACAAGTACTATGAAGCTGGGCCTTGGAGTATTGTTTCTTTATAATATTTAATGTTTTCTTCTAAGTGAATATGGTGATGGTTATTTTCTCCATTCCAAATGAATGAATCATTGAAGTTGTTCATTTTATATTCAATTAGGCCCTATATAATGTGGAAGTCCCCGTTTCTGACCTTCCCATTTTTTGTGAGATGTTGCATTGATGGTTGACAAATCAATTCTCCAACATCAACTCTTAACTCTACATGTCTAAATCATTACACCACAATAATCATTACACCACTCTCTTAATAGGAAAGCAATGTCAAAGCGAGCGTTGGGAGATTTTGAAGCTAGTCATGTGTACGCAGCTTTAGCCTGGATGTGTCCGAATCGGTCTGAATCAACGCCCTTCTATAGGCTACTATTGAGTGCTAGCTGTGAGAAAGTTGTTAAGTAGGCGAAATGTTATCTAAATGTAGTGTACTTTAAATCCGCAAATGATATACTTATTACACTTAGGTTTTCGCTGATAATAGTATTGAGGATATATTTTGCATAGGCTACTATATGTTAATAAACAGTAGGCTATGTTGTAAGCAGTAACGTTAGCCTACCTTATTTAGTACACAGTGTGTGAACGGGTGAGTACGAGGCCAATGTAAAGCGCTTTGGATAAAGGCGCTATATAAGTGCAGTCCATTTACCATTTACCAGAGGACGACAGAACACAGCAACACTACGGCAACCTATAAACAATAGGCGTTGATAGTAAAGGCAAATTCATTCTACAAAAGAGGTGACGCTGTCAAAACAACTTGAGAATAACAAAGCAAAATACATCAACAGATGCTTTGAAACCTAAAAACAACAAGCATCGACAGTAGACATCGACACGTGTAGTGCAAAGCAGTCAACTTATTTTTGGCACAAATGGAACCCCATAAGTAATGACAAGCAAACCTTTCTTATACTGTATGCCTTTGTACACAACATCAGATGTTTCTGTGGCGTTAGCTTTATTAAAACCATTACCTTTCAAAGTTCCCTGAATACCACTATTGTACAAGTGTGCATCAAATTCATTGGTAAGACTACTTACACCAATGGTGGAAATAGACTACCTACACAAAGATATGATTGCAATCGTTGATGCCTTTCTGCTAATGTGCTGCACAGGTTTTTTAAATTTTTGCAACTTCGTTGCACACTGTTTAAAGTTTGAATGTTTGCTTTCAAAGCGAAGTGTCCAAAGGCGTATAAGAGGACCAAACTGCAGAACAAGGTCTGCATAATGGACTAAGTAGCGATGTTTGGCTTTCAGTGGTTTAACGGGGAATGTGATATGTCTCAGGTGTATATACTTTTCAATCAGTATTTTTAGGTATGCAACCTGGTCAAGGTGGATTTTTGGTGCACAAATTAGTACTGCACTATTTCTCTGAGCCTTAAACGACCACTGCAATACGGATTTTTGCTTTTTATTGGGATAAATGTGAGTCCCCCCATCATGAAATCATCTATGTATTTTAGAAAAAAATTACTGATTGAAAATTATAGCCAACTTTTGCATATTTAATAATCGAGATGATCAAGCTGTAGATCACATGGCCTTCTGATTTCACATAAAGAACGATTAGATTAGGTGGCCGTGGCTTTTCACTACTTTCTATATATTCAAATTGACCCTCCCGTCACGTTTATTTTTGTATTAAGCCAAATCAGCCGCTAATTGCTACTGTCCTTATGCATCTTTTGTACGGAAGCCGACGGGTATAAAACACAACGACATTTCGGAAAACAAACCAGCAAGTTATAAAACACAACGACATTTCGGAAAACAAACCAACAAGTTATAAAACACAACAACATTTCGGAAAACAAAGCAACAAGTTATAAAACACAATGACAGAAAACACAACCCAAAACACTTTACAAAATCACATTATGGAGGTACTAGGCCTACATGACGGGATATTGTTGTCATGGATCATGCCTTTCTTTCCTTATCTTCGTGTTTTGTATTCCTTTTGTCTTTTACCGGTAATCTATCGGATTTTTCTGTGTTCCGCGACGGGTTTTGCTTTCGTCTCAGTAATTAGTGAGTTCACCTGTCCTGCATTTCCGCTCACTATTTATACCCCGCTTTCTCCATTTCTCGTCGCTTCCATATTATTTCACGTAACATTCGAGCTGGTAAAAAGGTATAGGAAGTTGTGCTGCTATCGACTGCTTTGCTTCTCAACGCGGAACTTGTTAGCAGTACAATTTAATAAAAGCAAAGTGATTTTTTTGCTCTTATCTCAGAGCTTAGGGTTTTCATTTATTTGTTTTACACTCATACCTACGAGTGCTCTCACTCAAGTCTTAGTGGTCTTGAGTTTCTCTTTTCTTTCTGTTTGTTTGCTCCACAAACGGGAGTTGGATAAGCGTGACAGCTTATTTCTTTTGTTTTGCTCGGATATCGAGTTCCTCGTTTTTTTCGCGAGGTTAATTATGTTCTACTTATTTTCTACCTTTCCACTATGGATTATTGTCCGTTTCAGTGGTGTTCATTAAAACACTTTAAGATTCCTTATCTGTCGCACCTGGACCTCAAATATTTCTGTTGTCAGAGTCGTAAAGCTCAGTGGCTCTGCATGTGCACCCAGTGCTAGACCGAAAATGATAATAATGACGGGGGAACGAATAACGGAGGCATCAGCCTTGCTCGTGACTGGAACTCACTCTACTGAGGATTTTATTTTTAGACACGCCCATTTATAATATACATTCAATCACATGTCAACTTCAGGACATCTTATTGGCTGTTGTCACTGTCTATCACAAAAATAAAGAATAAACATCTTGTACAATTAAGGGCACATTTATCCACATATGTTAACACCCCCACTTGCACTTACATTGTTACTTTCTCAAAACAAAACAAAATAAGGTTCTCTACCTTACATCATGTAAATTTCCCCTTACATGCTTAATCTCCAAACATAAACTTAGTGAACTCTAACAGCTTAAACTTTGTTGCAGGTTTCGTCATCACATCTGCTACCATCTGATCTGTTGGACAATATTCCAGACTTATTTTTCCATCGTTCACACTTGACCTTATAAAATGATATTTTATGTCAATATGTTTACATCTCTGTCGGTTTACGGGATTCTTAGCCAAAGCTATAGTCCCCTGGTTATCCTCATAAACCTTGGGTGGTGTGTACTCACATTTGTCAATACCTTCCAACAGTTGTGCTAAGTACATACACTCCTGTGTGGTTGCGGCTAAAGCCATATACTCTGCCTCGCATGTAGAAAGGGCAACAGTTGGCTGCTTTTTAGTTTTCCACGATATTAAAGGACCGTTTTCATTTAGGCTCACACAATAACCGGACGTGCTACGTCTGTCAGTTGTGTCAGCAGCCCAGTCTGCATCACTGTATGCATGTAGTCCTAGTTTGTCATCATCACATGTATTCCTATAACACAATTCTTTGTCAACTGTGCCTTTCAAATATCTTAGAACATGCTTTACAGTAGTCCACTGTTCTTCTGTTGGCTCAGAGAAATACTGTGACAATTTGCTTACAGCAAAACTCAAATCTGGTCTTGTGCATGTAGTCAAATAGATTAGGCTGCCTACAGCTTCTCTGTATTTTCTGGCATCACTAATCTTTTCTGCATCATCAGAGTAGTTCAGCTTTTGCTCACAAGGTGTTGCTCTAGGTTTACAGTCTTGCATGTCAAACCTTTCAAGTATTTTTTCGACGTATTTCTTTTGTGACATTTTTACACATCCATCACTTTGTTCAAAATCGATCCCAAGAAAATATTTCAGTTTTCCTAAGTCTTTCATTTTGAACCTGGCTGCTAACATCTCTTTCACAACTTTCAGTGCATTCTCATCACTTGCGGTGATGATTACATCATCAACCCATATGATCATGATCACCTTCTCATCTTCTGTTTCTCTTGTGTAAACACAATGATCAGCAGGGTTTTGCACATAGTCGTTTTCACTCAGATAGTCATGTAAAGTCTTGTTCCAATTTCTGCCAGACTGTTTAAGTCCGTACAATGACTTTTCTTGTACACCAACTTTTCATTTACACTAGATTTCACGTCATATCCCTCTGGCTGTTCGACGTCCATCTGATGTAGAATCAGGCTTTCCTGTGCTGCTTTCTGCATTAACACTCTGACGCTAGTCAGGTTAGCAGTAGGTGAAAATGTTTCATCATAGTCTACACCCTCTTTTTGACTGTATCCTTTAGCAACATATCTTGCTTTGTATCTGTTGGATCCATCAACATTGTTTTTAAGAGCATACACCCATCTACCCCCCACTGCTTTCTTACCCTCAGGCAAGTTGGTTAAGGTAAATGTGTCATTTTCTCTCAACGAGTGCATCTCTTCATCCATAGCATTAACCCATTCTTTTGAGTTAGGTGAGGTTACAGCATCTGTAAATGTCAGCGGTACATCACACATTATTCTGTAACAGTAATCAATGTTGGTGAGTACCTTATCATCACTCTCATCATCTGACACAAAATCAGTCAAATAACCTGGCTTCTTCCTCACTCTGGAAGGGTACCTCTTATGCTCATGGTTAGTCTCATTCGGTTGTGTTTGGTTGTCCACATCAGGCAAAGTTGCCTGTGACTGGCCCTGACTTTGTCCTGGACTCACATAAGTATTTTGCCTGGTGTTATTAACACTTCGTGGCACCTCAAAGTCACAATCCTCAGGTGACATGTCTGTCTGTGTCTCCTGCTCAACATTGTTTTTGGTCACAAACTTAACCAGTCTGTGCTTCTGCACTTTTCCAGTGTCAGGGTAGTAAACCATGTAGGCTGGGCTATTCTTGTCGTACCCGACGAAGATTCCCTTTTCACATCTTGAGTCAAGTTTTCTCTTGTCCTGTTTATAGGCATAACACTCTGACCCGAATTTTTGCATTCTAGAGAGGTTAGGCCTTCGTCCTGTCAGTAAGAAGTATGGTGTCTGTTTTGTGCGGTTGCTAAAACACCTGTTCCTTACTACAGCTGCTGTCTGCACTGCATAAGTCCATAACTCTTTTGGCAACTCACTCTCTATTAGCATGCACCTCGCCATGTCAAAAAGTGTGCGCCAGTTTCGTTCAGCCGTACCATTCTGGTGTGGCGAGTATGGCGCTGATGTTTCGTGTTTGATCCCATTTTTACTCAGTAGTGCCTGGTAAGTTTTTCCCATAAACTCTGCACCGTTGTCAGATCTGATGCATTTTACCTTCCCATATGGTGCTGTATCAGCAAGAAACTTCTCTGATGCCTGCACTGTATCACTCTTTTGCTTTAGGAAATACACAAACACTGCACTGGAAAAATCATCAGTGAATGATAATGCAAACCTATAGCCGTCTCTAGACTCTGGGTCTATCGGCCCCGCTATATCTGTGTGTATCAGCTCTAAAGCTGCTTTGGCTCTTACATCAGGATCCCTGTTCCTTGTCTGTGTAAACTTTCCCTGAGTGCACACTTTACAAAATGGGGTAGGTTTGTTTGGCTTACCCTTGATAGTCATACCATCAACAACACCCTGTAATTTTTGAACATCATCATAATTACAATGCCCTAGGATCTCATGCCATTGTTGTATGTCATAGCAACTCTTACATTTGTCGTCACATTCATCATTTTCAATTTGCAAGTAGTACAGTCCGTTATGCATGTGAATGTTGAATTTTGTACCGTCTCTGTGTATGAGGACATCGCTCCCTTTTCTGAAGATCACGGTTGCTCCACTGGCAGTAGCTACTTTCACAGAAAACATGTCCTGCGAATATGATGGAATGCACAACGCTTTTCTCAGCGTCGTGGTGTGGTGCTGTCCTTTGCTGTCAATCAAGCACACCTCTGCATCTCCTCGGCGCTCTGCGACTCCTCTGCATCTCGTGCCATCAGCCAACTCCACAAAGTGTGTTTGGGGCTGGAAATCATCATCAAAGTTTTTGAACTTTGCAATATCCGTGACGATATGCGAAGTTGCTCCAGAATCCACCATTAGACCTCTTTCGTCGATACTGCGCCCTGGCTGGACTGTCCCGCCTCCATCGCTCGTCCGGAATGTATACTCAGTGTTGCTCACCTCCTCGGAAACCTTTTTCACGTCGGTTGGCCGCTGTCTCCGTCTGCACGTTGCATCCCGGTGTGTGGTGTTTTTACACAGGCTACACCACTGTTTGCGTCGACATTCTCTAGCTTTATGCCCCTTTTGGCCACATCTAAAACACACTATGTCAGCGCTGTTGGCTCTACGGTCACTTCCACTTGCTGAAGCGGGTAAACCTGGCTGTGCCCGCACTTTCATGACGTTGTCATCGGATGCTGCTGCGCGCATTTTCTCAGTGTCTTCGTAGTTCCGGAGTTTTGTTTTGAAATCAGCAAAAGATATTTCCTTTTCACTTTGTGTAACATGAATAGCGAACGGTTTGAATGACTCTGGCAGTCCTTTCAATATCATTGCTACTAGCAGCCCGTCGCTTAATGTTTCATCAGCGTTTCTCAAAGCTGTGATGATCGTCTCTGCACGAATAACGTACTCAGTCACACTCTCACTGCTTGACTTTTGAAGTGAAGTCAGTTCTGTGTACAGGCCAATAACGCGTGGCTTACCTTTGCCAGCATAATAGTCTCTCAAAATTTTCAGTGCTTTCCGTCCGTCGTCTGTAGCCTCTCGCATAACCAGCGACAAACTTTTATCATCCAGGAACTGTATTAGCTCCGCATAGGCCTCGGCATTTTTCTCCTCATCTTCAGCTCCTGCTTCCTCGTCGTCAGAGGCTGGCTCATTTAAAATGGTGTCTTTAAGCTTTACCAACCGAAGATGGCCCAAAAATTTTGTCTCCCACAGTTCGTAGTTTTTCTCATCTCCGTCAAAGACTAGCCGTGACCAGCGGCCACTCGGCTCAGCGACCCGTCGACTCATGGTGCTAGCATAGCATGTTAATTCTCACCGGACATGCTGTACGTTGCAACTTTTCTCGGCGGTAAGTTGCTGTATACTTTGGGGTGACTCTGGGCCCATAACCTGTTGTCAGAGTCGTAAAGCTCAGTGGCTCTGCATGTGCACCCAGTGCTAGACCGAAAATGATAATAATGACGGGGGAACGAATAACGGAGGCATCAGCCTTGCTCGTGACTGGAACTCACTCTACTGAGGATTTTATTTTTAGACACGCCCATTTATAATATACATTCAATCACATGTCAACTTCAGGACATCTTATTGGCTGTTGTCACTGTCTATCACAAAAATAAAGAATAAACATCTTGTACAATTAAGGGCACATTTATCCACATATGTTAACAATTTCCTCCGTGTCTCTGGCATAGAGAACCCTTACAGAACATGGAAGCCATAGGGGAGGTACCAGCGATAGATCCTAATATTCACAGGGTCCTAGTCACTCAGGAGGCAGCCATTGCTGCCCAGCGAGAGAGTGTTTATACCCTTCTGATTTCTCAGCAAACTCTGCACGAGCAGCTACGCCTTCAGTCAGTTGCTCTGCGGGATCTGTCGGAGAATCTCCGAACTCTCTCTCTCAGGGCAGACCCACCTCCAGTTGCACAAGCACCTACACAGTCCACTCCCCCGCCACTTCCACCTGACGCTAAGGAACCGAAGCTTCAGCTCCCGCTGCGTTATAGCGGGGAGTCGGGAAAGTGTTAGGGGTTTTTGACTCAGTGCCTAATTTTTTTGAAAATACAGCCCTCACGCTTTTATTCGCAAGAGTCCCGTGTAGCCTTTGTTCTCTCTCTCCTAACTGGGAATGCTCTTGCATGGGCCGACCCACTTATCAGGGCTAATTCGCCCATCATGAACCACATAGATGGGCTTATGGAGGAGATGGTGTCAGTTTTCGATCAGGACGTTTCTGGCAAGGAGGCCGACATGCGTCTGACCCGTCTTCATCAGGGCTCCGACACCGTGGCCGTTTTTTCTATCATGTTTCGTGCTCTTGCAGGGGTAACAGGATGGGCCGATGAGCCTCTTAGTGCACTATTTCTCAACGCTCTGTCAGACCCAGTAAAAGACGCGCTTCCAGGGCTCGAACCACCCGCTACGTTCAGTGCCCTGGTGTCCACCGCTATTCGTTTAGACAACCGCTTTAGAGAGAGACAGAGAGGGTTTTTAAAGGTTTTAGTTATCGCCCAGCTAATTACCCTTCTTCCTCCACTGTCTCCTATTGAGCAGGAGAGGCCCATGCAGGTCGATGGGTCCTCCGTGCGCGTAACTAAGTCTCGTGAATTGTGGTGTAGGTACTGCAAGAGGCGGGGTCACTTAAAGGACTAGTGTCCCAAGCATTCGGGTAAAAGAGGGGTCTCGCTAGGGAGACCGAATCGCCTAGCGGG
>CM040405.1:76513129-76600560 GCA_022702515.1 Ilyophis sp. 1 JC-2022
GAGACGAGTTTGTGTGCGTCTGGTCTTACACGTCTTTGAGAAGGCAAGTGCGTCAAGGGCTTTCGGCGTCTTGAAGATATAAACTTGCAAAGGATCAAAAACAAAACCTTCTGAATATCAATCAATGAGACACAGAACCTGAAACCTTTCTTAGTTCCAATGCAAGTTTTTGTGATGTTATGAAATACACTGCTCAAAAAAATTAAGGGAACACTTAATCAACTCAGTATAACACCAAGTCAATTAAACTTCTGGGATATCGATCTGTCCAGTTAGGAAGCGTTAGGAGAGGCAACAGCAAGACAACCCCCAAAAAGTAAATGGTTTTGCAGGTGGTGGCCACAGACCATTTCTCTCTCCTTATCCTTCCTGACTGATTTTTCTCTAGTTTTGCATTTTGCTAGTGCCCTTGTCACTACTGGTAGCATGAGGCGGTACCTGCAGCCCATTCAGGTTGCACAGGTAGTCCAGCTCCTCCAGGATGGCACATCCATACGTGCCGTCACGAGAAGGTTTGCTGTGTCTCCCAGCACAGTCTCAAGAGCGTGGAGGAGATACTGGGAGACGGGCCATTACACAAGGAGAGCTGGACAGGGCCGTAGAAGGGCAACAACCCAGCGGCAGGACCGGTATCTGCTCTTTTGTGCGAGGAGGAACAGGAGGAGCACTGCCAAAGCCCTACAAAATTACCTCCAGCGGGCTACTCGTGTGCATGTTTCTGACCAAACCATCAGAAACAGACTCCATGAGGGTGGCATGAGGGCCCGACGTCCTGTAGTGGGACCTGTGCTCACAGCCCAACACCGTGCAGCCCGATTGGCATTTGCCAGAGAACACCAGAATTGGCAGGTTTGCCATTGGCGCCCTGTTTTCATCACAGATGAGAGCAGGTTCACACTGAGCACATGTGACACACGTGAAAGAGTCTGGAGACGCCGTGGCGAATGTTACGCTGCCTGCAACATCATCCAGCATGACCGGTTTGGTTTAATTGACTTGGTGTTATACTGTGATGATTAAGTGTTCCCTTTTTTTGAGCAGTGTAATTGCACGGAATATTAGTCAGTGCATTTTCGAGACAATGTGGATGCTCTACAGCACAATTTTACCAACAAGGTGATCCAGTGATGTACATTATTAGCTTCCTATGTCACTGAATTTCAAGGCAAATTCATAAAACGACACTAAGTGTGCATATTCTCTGCCCAGAGCAGGAGGCAGTATAGTTCAAAAGTCTGAAATATGGCGACATGAGATTTCACTCCTGTTCAGTCATACAAACCAAGTACCCAATGAGAACTGACTGAAAGGTAAAGCCTAGCTTGGTTCTGAGCTTAACTGAATGATGGAAATGTTCCCTCTGCTACACCTGCCAGCTCAGCTGCTTGCCAGCAGCACAGAAACCCAAATACATCCAAAGATCTAAAGTCAGAATAATCACCGGCTTCTTATGTATTCTTTCTTCTTCGCCAGCCCAAGGTCACTTTCAAATCCGGGGTCTCACTGAATGAATTTCAACAAGCTGCTTTGCAACAAGTAGCTTTACGGTGCATTGCATTACATTTCGCCATTTAGCGGACGCTATTATGCAGAGCGGCTTTCACACGATGCATTTTAACATAAAATCCATTAATGCAGCTGGGTAATTTACTGAAGCGCTTCAGATTAAGTACCTTGCCCAAGGGTACGACTGCAGCTCCCTAGTCTGTACTCAAACTCACCACCTGCGAGTTACAAACCCAGTTCCCTAACAACTATGCTACACTTCTGCCACTTACAATTTGCTGTGCCAGCCTGCAATAGCATAGCAACCAATGCTAATTGTCTTACCTCAAAGTACTCCAAACTACCAAACTTCTGTGAAGAGGGAAGACAGTGATAACAGTGCTGTTTTGTTCACTGTAGCGCGGACCTGGTCCAAGATACGACGCCATCTTCCCGGACCGTAGTGTCCGTCCAGGATACCTCTCTCCGCCTTACGAACATCTCGAGCGCTGCCCTGAACCAGAGGATGGAGAGCGTCTCGGCAGGTTGCCTGCGTTTGTCCACCTGCCCCCGCACCTCTGAACGCAAGCGGTGCAGCAAGGTGAGGAAGCGACGTCACGACCGTCGCGGTAGCGCCAGCAATCTCGGCCATGCAGGTCCCCAGGGCGCTGCTGGTGAAAAGGCAATCTCAGAGGCCTACGTTTTATCCACCATCTTTTTGGGGGGAAGTCGGGGATTCAGTTCATTTTGTGCAGAAAACTGTACGATATCCCCAGGAGACAAAAGGTCTGTCATATCTAAGCCTCCCTTGCCACTGTATGGCAGTGGCTCCTAAGATTGAGTTTGGGAACCACTGCATGTTGGTTTGGATAGGTTAGTTACGGGAAGAACCTCTTGTGTCAAAGGTCAATGATGAAATAACCACAGTGGCTGTTTACAACTTTGAAAGGTATTATGAAAGATCCAGGTTTTGAAATCTCCGAACTATGTTTCGAGGTCATCTTTGCAATATTATGTCAGTAAGTTTTATGTATACACTATGACTTTGAACGTTCAGATGTTTGATCCAGGCCTCAACTGTTTGCAAAGCAGGGTTTCTGATGAAAGTTCATGGAGAAGAAAATATGAACTCCTGAACTTTTAAATGTGTGTTATACTCAGTCAAGTGTGTGTTTTTCTACAAAAAATTTGAGATTACTTTTTTTTCCCTTCTCATGTTTTTTTCTTTTAGCCGTGACAACATCAGTTCTCCTCACCAGCTCCGACTGTCCAGCGGTGTGGTCGATCCACGGCCGCATTCCTGACGGGCCATGAGCAGATCCACCCACTGACTCTGACCCAAAGATACCCAGTGGAAATCAAATAAAACATACGCACAAGCAGTTGTGTCTCACACGCTCTTCCTCATTGAATATTAAACAATAAAGCATTTTTAGTGCCAAGTACATAAAAAGACACCAAAAAAAAATTATAAAGCACCAGTCCAAAGATTGCTACAACAACAGGACAAATTACTGTTGTTGCTATGTCAGCATTTCTCACACAGTGGCCAGCATGTGTCCTTGACAACAGTGGCAGTTATGAAGCCTTCCGCTCAGTATTGTTACCATACATACAAGGTAATGTCCAAATAAATGAGTAAGGAGTTCAAACGCAGTGAAGCTCATATGACGTGATACTGTGCATGTTCACACTTCAGAGTCAGGATGGGGTACAATCCAGGCTACAGCCCCAGTACACATCCATCCATTATCTAACCCGCTTATTCCTGGTCTGGGTCACATCCGAGCGTGCATTGGACGAGAGGCAGGAATATACCCTGGACAGGTCGCCAATCCATCATAGGGCACACACACCATTCACTCACACACTCTACGGGCAATTTAGAGTCTCCAATTAGCCTGACCTGCATGTTTTTGGACTGGAAAGAAACCGGACTTGACACAACACACAAATTTAAAAATGAGATGGAGTAGGTAGCAAGTTACTGCAGAAGCGGCCATTTTAAGTCCTGCTTGTCAGCATTGTACTGAAATGCAGAAAGTAGATCTGTCAGCAGTACTATGTACTACAGTGATATGAAAGTATAAAATGACTTGATTCATGCTGTGCATCCTAAATTCACTGACACAAAAGAGGTTCCATAATGCCTAAGTTCTTCTCAGGAAAAGTTTTACAACTATAACTAAGGGGAAAAAGTGTGGAACATTGACAGGTCAAGCTCTGACTATGTTTTACATTAAGTACAGGGAAGATGCGATCAACAGTTAAACACAAATAAATTAATTTGTCTTCATATTAATACAGTGCAAATGCTACACTGTGACTTGCTTTAATAAAAAACACACACACACAATGTCAACAACTTTCAAACCGAATATAGCTACAGGGTTATGGTTACAAAAAACTGGGCATGAATATGGATCGAAATATATCCCAATATCTCAAAGAGAGAGAAAAGATACCCTTCTGGATGGTCGGATAACACATTGCAGTGGAACTGCAGTTACTAACCTGTTTATACAGAAACCATTTTATTTATTAGTTATCACAGTGATGTGGGAAGGTCAAGAAAATGGCACCTCCTATTAGTATATGTCACACGCAGTGACAATAACAGCGTTATTATAACATCCTTAGGAAGAATAGCCAGTCGCTGGGAAATGCAGTTTTTTCACTCTTGTTTACCTCTTTATTGTTCCTCCAAATGGATGGAAACACTCAGAAACAGCGAGAGCCAGAGAGAGAGAGAGAAAGAGAGAGAGAGAGCAGGCACACGCCTCCAGTACCACAATAAACAAAAACCCTCGCGGTCTCGGTCGATGGAACGCAAAATAATAAACTGAAATAATAAACTAAATTAAATCACACCTTTTGGCCAAAAACACACTCAGCTTTTCAGCCACAGGTAAGTCCTCGTTTGCTCTCTCTAACTTTCTCTTTCTCTTTTTCTCTCTCTATAACTCTCTCTTTCTCTCTTTTTCTCTCTCTCTCTCTCTGCTGTTCTCAGTTTCCATGCATTTTTATATGTAGTCATTAACAGGACACACCTGTGATGCTCTCTCTGAGACTCAGCCAGGTAGATGACTGAAAACAAGCTCTAACAGTGAGCGACTGGTTGTATATCATGTGCACCAATGCTGTCCAAGTACAATACCTCTGTGTGAATACCAGAGTGGGAGGTGACCCGTCAGCTCTGGTTTCAATCACAAAGGCCTCCAAACATTGGCGTGACAGATCGGGGTGACAGCGATACGCCCCCTAGTGGCAGCAGGGGCTCCGGGGGTCACTTATCTCACTGCGCTGCGGCCCGGCGGAAAGACCTGTCAGTCAGCAAGCCTTCAGGTAATCTGGGATGTCCACCTGAGAGTTTGGAAGGCTGCTGACATTATGACCCTGGCAACAAGCAGCAGCGGTGTGACAGGATATCTCAGTAATAGCCTGCCCAGCTAGCTGTAGTGAGTGTCGTGCTAGCGGGCGGGTGTTACGCGCTGATGGTCAGGGTGGCCATGGACAAAACACCCTTCCATTATGCTGAGTTAAGTTCAGTCTTCAGTTTCAAACTAACATGGAGTGACACTTGTTCCATAGTTACCTTTTGGGGAAACATTTTGATAAAAAATGGGTTTTTAAAAATATATTTTATTATTAGACATTCAACCGCAGGGCAAAGAATTCAATGATTTTCTCTTGGCAGCATCCTGGTGATAATCATCCAAGAGGCACACATGCTAGAAACTGCACATCCAGCAATATTTAGTTAGTAATGAAGCCAAACGATCACAGAAATAGCTATTCAGTCAATTGGATGGCCAACATGTATCACTCAGTGTGATGAGTTCAGAGCTTAAGTGAAAGATATAGTAGAAATAATAGTAACTATATTAACACATAGAGTCAGGGCCTCCATATAAAAGAAGAAAACATTCCTTTCACAACCACAACAAACCACAGAAAATTTTCAGATCACTTCAAGGTCAGTCAGCAGTCGTAAAAGAACTGCTGAGGGTGGTCATTGTGTATGGACACAAGTGGCAAGTTTGGTAGAAAAGAAAATAAGGCAACCCTGCTCAGTACAACAGTTTTTCTTAAAAAAAAACCTTCAGGATTGAGCTTTGACATGTATCATCTTTAACGTCCACTCACCCAAAGAACACAATTTATAACTGGAGTCAATGCTTTTATGTACTCCGTGTGTTTCATCTGGCGATTTGGTGTTTAGTGAAGTCAAGGGATGTTTCATTGGCCGACACGGGGTCATATTTGGAAAAAGCTGGGGGTCAATTTTTTGAAAGCGGCAAACCTGCAAGAGTGCAGACAGTTTTATTATGGCTGTGAACTGTCTGGCAGGAAGCTGTGCTATCTGTACGGCGCACTTAAAGAAGGAATGATTAGAGCCAGAATGACTGTGGGCATCGCGGATCGTGCCCAATAAAGCAGGTTTGATAAAGTGCCACTGCGAAAGGGCAACAAGCAATTGAGTGCAGCGGCAGCACGGCGAGAGTGACAGGCCGCACACGCAGATGCAGTCAAAATAGCGGAGCTGGGAAAAGGTCAAAGAGAAAAAAAAACAGCAGAGCTGGGGAAAGGTCAAACGGAAAAATGCTTCGACAAACGGTGTCCTGGTGAGGGTCAAGAAATAAAAGGCGTGGTTGCCGGTGGCTAATCCTGTTAAGGCACTGTTTTAGCGTGTAGACGGGCCCCGTGGTTGGAGAGCCAATCCCGACTGTGCTAGTGTTGACTGCGACCGGCAGCACCGCAGGGCGATGCACGATTGGCGGTAACATCAGCCGAGAGATCTGAGGCTCCACACTCTCTAGCACCCTCTGCTGGTCAATTAGGCACTGGCTTTCTGCTTGCCAAAGCGACACATGAAGCATCATCCTCCGACCCACACCTGTGTGAGGTTGGCTTGTGTGCTGCACTGTGTAACGTTTTGTGATTCGGAGGTGGAGTTTGTGTGTTTGTCTCGCCCTCCCGAGTTGATTTCAGAGGTTCCAGCAAGAAATGCTGATGCATTAAAAACATTTGGCATTAAAAACATTTTAAAAACCCAGCAGCTTAGGTGGGTGTGGGCATAATTATACCCAGATTTTATGATGAGGAAGTGATGTAATTAATTACCCACAGTAGTGAAATCACTTGACATGGTGAATAATATACAAACCTGTGAACATACACTCTCATAAAAAAAGGTAAGAAAAGTACCTAAAAATGTACAAACGCTTGTCACTGGGGTGGTAACCTATAGGTTACATAAAATTGTACCCCCAGCCTGCGATACATAATTAATTTGTATGTTTTTTTTGCTTGAAAAGGTACTTATTTGTACCCAAATATTGTACTTTCAGAGTACATTTGGGAAATTCGTTTTTTACAGAAGAAAAGTATACCTTTATTTTTGAGAATGTAGCTGCATCTATCATTTCTTTGTTTAATAAAAAAGAAAGTAGAAAGGCAAGTGATTCAGCCTTGCTTTGAAAATAAAGATGAACCAGTGTCTCTGTTTCCTGGAAGATAATAAATGGAAATATACTTTTCTTACACCTATAAATGTTTTTGATTAATCAACAAAAAAACGGTGCCACAGTTATGAGTGTCTAGCGTGCAGAAATGAGACTAAAAAATTTATGTGGAGGTATTCTACATAATCAATTACAGGGAAGGAGGCATCTACAATTCATTCTTTTTTTATTTGCAGAGCGAAAAACATAATCAATTAAACATAGCCTAAAACCTAAAAGCATCAGCTTTAATTCTAGTATAATTGGTTGTGCGGGTAGGTGGAATTTGAGAAGCTGTAGAATGAATCATGTTGAAGCTTACAGCCCTTTCAGCATTAGAGAAACTAGAAGAAGAATGTAAAATAACCTTTAAAGACAGCGCTGTTCCCCATGGCTCCAACATCCCCGCAGAAAGAGCCCATATTGCTAATGAGTAAAATCAGGGAAGAACACAAGAGCATGAAATACATTATTAGATTTATCTTATCATTCAAGCAATTAGCAGACTGCCGTGCTGGCAAAGGGCCAAAGCCCGCTGAAAAATGTGTTGTGCGTATACTGCTGCCAACAGCCGAAGAACCTTTGACGCCACCACCCAGCTCAACTAAACTAGATGCTTGATCAAAGTTCTAGTAAACAGCATGTCGTACACAAACCTGGTATCTCCCAAAAAGATGTATACAATAAAATTTTAATTAATTAAAAAATTAATTCTCAGGATGATAAATTCCTGAGAATTAATTTTTTAATTAATTAAAATTTTATTGTATACATTTTTACAATGCCATTTTAGGATCATCATGTGGGGTTTTGAACCAACTTCATTATTTGTTATGAAACATTGATGGTGCATTCAACTGGAGGAGAACTTTTAATATGTGTTTTATTTCATTGTATTTTTCACAAAAAACGGATAATTTTGCACGGCTGCAACAAAGAGTGAAAACTGACTACTCACCGCTGTCTTTCAGGGAACGTTTAAACATTGTCTCTTTTGGGTTGTATACCAATGTGCTGATATGTGGGCATGACGAGCCTTGGGATGAAGAAATGATCAGCAGGGGCAGGTTCCCCCTGCAGGCCAGACTGACTACTGCATGATCCCCAGAACAAAACCCTGTTTTTGGCTCAGTCCTTACGGTCTGGCTGATGTGCATTGAGCAAGACCCATTATCATGATATGGATGCATATCTTCACAGCAAAGAAACCCTACAGTGACAATCAAATATTTATGAACTTACTTATAAAGTTACTTATGAACTAATTCATCAAAAAAAAGAAACTCTAAGTGGGTCACTGGTACCTATGCTATGCTACCAGTGGCTATTGCCCTGTATTTGTCTTGTTGGGGCATATCACTAGATGGTACTGGTTTTTCCTTGCGGTTATTATTATCGAGCTCTGTGCTAATAACAGTATTTGTTCATTCCATCAGTACTTTTTCACAGTGTACAGTAAGTACACCTTTGTGAGTAACTTTCCCGCTTTTTTTGCCCAACAGTGCTACTAGCCTGGCTGTTAAAGTCTTACCTCACACCTAAGAGGCCTTCAGTAAAGGCGATATTACAACATCAGGTGACCTCCAGCATGAATCCAGTTGGTTTGCCTTGGACTACTGATATCCACATATGAGGTCGTACAAGTTTGTGAAAAATCACCTACTTCGCACAATCTACAGACCCAGTTGGCCGAGCTATTGAAAAACTGCTAAAAGGAGATGTATGGGTATTGTTTATGTGATAAAGGGTGTCCTAACCACGTCCTCTTTAAAGCTACAAACGACTGTTGTTGCTATGTCAGCATTTCTCACACAGTGGCCAGCATGTGTCCTTGACAACAGTGGCAGTTATGAAGCCTTCCGCTCAGTATTGTTACCATACATACAAGGTAATGTCCAAATAAATGAGTAAGGAGTTCAAACGCAGTGAAGCTCATATGACGTGATACTGTGCATGTTCACACTTCAGAGTCAGGATGGGGTACAATCCAGGCTACAGCCCCAGTACACATCCATCCATTATCTAACCCGCTTATTCCTGGTCTGGGTCACATCCGAGCGTGCATTGGACGAGAGGCAGGAATATACCCTGGACAGGTCGCCAATCCATCATAGGGCACACACACCATTCACTCACACACTCTACGGGCAATTTAGAGTCTCCAATTAGCCTGACCTGCATGTTTTTGGACTGGAAAGAAACCGGACTTGACACAACACACAAATTTAAAAATGAGATGGAGTAGGTAGCAAGTTACTGCAGAAGCGGCCATTTTAAGTCCTGCTTGTCAGCATTGTACTGAAATGCAGAAAGTAGATCTGTCAGCAGTACTATGTACTACAGTGATATGAAAGTATAAAATGACTTGATTCATGCTGTGCATCCTAAATTCACTGACACAAAAGAGGTTCCATAATGCCTAAGTTCTTCTCAGGAAAAGTTTTACAACTATAACTAAGGGGAAAAAGTGTGGAACATTGACAGGTCAAGCTCTGACTATGTTTTACATTAAGTACAGGGAAGATGCGATCAACAGTTAAACACAAATAAATTAATTTGTCTTCATATTAATACAGTGCAAATGCTACACTGTGACTTGCTTTAATAAAAAACACACACACACAATGTCAACAACTTTCAAACCGAATATAGCTACAGGGTTATGGTTACAAAAAACTGGGCATGAATATGGATCGAAATATATCCCAATATCTCAAAGAGAGAGAAAAGATACCCTTCTGGATGGTCGGATAACACATTGCAGTGGAACTGCAGTTACTAACCTGTTTATACAGAAACCATTTTATTTATTAGTTATCACAGTGATGTGGGAAGGTCAAGAAAATGGCACCTCCTATTAGTATATGTCACACGCAGTGACAATAACAGCGTTATTATAACATCCTTAGGAAGAATAGCCAGTCGCTGGGAAATGCAGTTTTTTCACTCTTGTTTACCTCTTTATTGTTCCTCCAAATGGATGGAAACACTCAGAAACAGCGAGAGCCAGAGAGAGAGAGAGAAAGAGAGAGAGAGAGCAGGCACACGCCTCCAGTACCACAATAAACAAAAACCCTCGCGGTCTCGGTCGATGGAACGCAAAATAATAAACTGAAATAATAAACTAAATTAAATCACACCTTTTGGCCAAAAACACACTCAGCTTTTCAGCCACAGGTAAGTCCTCGTTTGCTCTCTCTAACTTTCTCTTTCTCTTTTTCTCTCTCTATAACTCTCTCTTTCTCTCTTTTTCTCTCTCTCTCTCTCTGCTGTTCTCAGTTTCCATGCATTTTTATATGTAGTCATTAACAGGACACACCTGTGATGCTCTCTCTGAGACTCAGCCAGGTAGATGACTGAAAACAAGCTCTAACAGTGAGCGACTGGTTGTATATCATGTGCACCAATGCTGTCCAAGTACAATACCTCTGTGTGAATACCAGAGTGGGAGGTGACCCGTCAGCTCTGGTTTCAATCACAAAGGCCTCCAAACATTGGCGTGACAGATCGGGGTGACAGCGATACGCCCCCTAGTGGCAGCAGGGGCTCCGGGGGTCACTTATCTCACTGCGCTGCGGCCCGGCGGAAAGACCTGTCAGTCAGCAAGCCTTCAGGTAATCTGGGATGTCCACCTGAGAGTTTGGAAGGCTGCTGACATTATGACCCTGGCAACAAGCAGCAGCGGTGTGACAGGATATCTCAGTAATAGCCTGCCCAGCTAGCTGTAGTGAGTGTCGTGCTAGCGGGCGGGTGTTACGCGCTGATGGTCAGGGTGGCCATGGACAAAACACCCTTCCATTATGCTGAGTTAAGTTCAGTCTTCAGTTTCAAACTAACATGGAGTGACACTTGTTCCATAGTTACCTTTTGGGGAAACATTTTGATAAAAAATGGGTTTTTAAAAATATATTTTATTATTAGACATTCAACCGCAGGGCAAAGAATTCAATGATTTTCTCTTGGCAGCATCCTGGTGATAATCATCCAAGAGGCACACATGCTAGAAACTGCACATCCAGCAATATTTAGTTAGTAATGAAGCCAAACGATCACAGAAATAGCTATTCAGTCAATTGGATGGCCAACATGTATCACTCAGTGTGATGAGTTCAGAGCTTAAGTGAAAGATATAGTAGAAATAATAGTAACTATATTAACACATAGAGTCAGGGCCTCCATATAAAAGAAGAAAACATTCCTTTCACAACCACAACAAACCACAGAAAATTTTCAGATCACTTCAAGGTCAGTCAGCAGTCGTAAAAGAACTGCTGAGGGTGGTCATTGTGTATGGACACAAGTGGCAAGTTTGGTAGAAAAGAAAATAAGGCAACCCTGCTCAGTACAACAGTTTTTCTTAAAAAAAAACCTTCAGGATTGAGCTTTGACATGTATCATCTTTAACGTCCACTCACCCAAAGAACACAATTTATAACTGGAGTCAATGCTTTTATGTACTCCGTGTGTTTCATCTGGCGATTTGGTGTTTAGTGAAGTCAAGGGATGTTTCATTGGCCGACACGGGGTCATATTTGGAAAAAGCTGGGGGTCAATTTTTTGAAAGCGGCAAACCTGCAAGAGTGCAGACAGTTTTATTATGGCTGTGAACTGTCTGGCAGGAAGCTGTGCTATCTGTACGGCGCACTTAAAGAAGGAATGATTAGAGCCAGAATGACTGTGGGCATCGCGGATCGTGCCCAATAAAGCAGGTTTGATAAAGTGCCACTGCGAAAGGGCAACAAGCAATTGAGTGCAGCGGCAGCACGGCGAGAGTGACAGGCCGCACACGCAGATGCAGTCAAAATAGCGGAGCTGGGAAAAGGTCAAAGAGAAAAAAAAACAGCAGAGCTGGGGAAAGGTCAAACGGAAAAATGCTTCGACAAACGGTGTCCTGGTGAGGGTCAAGAAATAAAAGGCGTGGTTGCCGGTGGCTAATCCTGTTAAGGCACTGTTTTAGCGTGTAGACGGGCCCCGTGGTTGGAGAGCCAATCCCGACTGTGCTAGTGTTGACTGCGACCGGCAGCACCGCAGGGCGATGCACGATTGGCGGTAACATCAGCCGAGAGATCTGAGGCTCCACACTCTCTAGCACCCTCTGCTGGTCAATTAGGCACTGGCTTTCTGCTTGCCAAAGCGACACATGAAGCATCATCCTCCGACCCACACCTGTGTGAGGTTGGCTTGTGTGCTGCACTGTGTAACGTTTTGTGATTCGGAGGTGGAGTTTGTGTGTTTGTCTCGCCCTCCCGAGTTGATTTCAGAGGTTCCAGCAAGAAATGCTGATGCATTAAAAACATTTGGCATTAAAAACATTTTAAAAACCCAGCAGCTTAGGTGGGTGTGGGCATAATTATACCCAGATTTTATGATGAGGAAGTGATGTAATTAATTACCCACAGTAGTGAAATCACTTGACATGGTGAATAATATACAAACCTGTGAACATACACTCTCATAAAAAAAGGTAAGAAAAGTACCTAAAAATGTACAAACGCTTGTCACTGGGGTGGTAACCTATAGGTTACATAAAATTGTACCCCCAGCCTGCGATACATAATTAATTTGTATGTTTTTTTTGCTTGAAAAGGTACTTATTTGTACCCAAATATTGTACTTTCAGAGTACATTTGGGAAATTCGTTTTTTACAGAAGAAAAGTATACCTTTATTTTTGAGAATGTAGCTGCATCTATCATTTCTTTGTTTAATAAAAAAGAAAGTAGAAAGGCAAGTGATTCAGCCTTGCTTTGAAAATAAAGATGAACCAGTGTCTCTGTTTCCTGGAAGATAATAAATGGAAATATACTTTTCTTACACCTATAAATGTTTTTGATTAATCAACAAAAAAACGGTGCCACAGTTATGAGTGTCTAGCGTGCAGAAATGAGACTAAAAAATTTATGTGGAGGTATTCTACATAATCAATTACAGGGAAGGAGGCATCTACAATTCATTCTTTTTTTATTTGCAGAGCGAAAAACATAATCAATTAAACATAGCCTAAAACCTAAAAGCATCAGCTTTAATTCTAGTATAATTGGTTGTGCGGGTAGGTGGAATTTGAGAAGCTGTAGAATGAATCATGTTGAAGCTTACAGCCCTTTCAGCATTAGAGAAACTAGAAGAAGAATGTAAAATAACCTTTAAAGACAGCGCTGTTCCC
The DNA here is from genome assembly GCA_022702515.1 of Ilyophis sp. 1 JC-2022. NCBI lineage: Eukaryota > Metazoa > Chordata > Actinopteri > Anguilliformes > Synaphobranchidae > Ilyophis > Ilyophis sp. 1 JC-2022. The sequence continues at coordinate 76,526,281 of CM040405.1, forward strand.
CATGGCTCCAACATCCCCGCAGAAAGAGCCCATATTGCTAATGAGTAAAATCAGGGAAGAACACAAGAGCATGAAATACATTATTAGATTTATCTTATCATTCAAGCAATTAGCAGACTGCCGTGCTGGCAAAGGGCCAAAGCCCGCTGAAAAATGTGTTGTGCGTATACTGCTGCCAACAGCCGAAGAACCTTTGACGCCACCACCCAGCTCAACTAAACTAGATGCTTGATCAAAGTTCTAGTAAACAGCATGTCGTACACAAACCTGGTATCTCCCAAAAAGATGTATACAATAAAATTTTAATTAATTAAAAAATTAATTCTCAGGATGATAAATTCCTGAGAATTAATTTTTTAATTAATTAAAATTTTATTGTATACATTTTTACAATGCCATTTTAGGATCATCATGTGGGGTTTTGAACCAACTTCATTATTTGTTATGAAACATTGATGGTGCATTCAACTGGAGGAGAACTTTTAATATGTGTTTTATTTCATTGTATTTTTCACAAAAAACGGATAATTTTGCACGGCTGCAACAAAGAGTGAAAACTGACTACTCACCGCTGTCTTTCAGGGAACGTTTAAACATTGTCTCTTTTGGGTTGTATACCAATGTGCTGATATGTGGGCATGACGAGCCTTGGGATGAAGAAATGATCAGCAGGGGCAGGTTCCCCCTGCAGGCCAGACTGACTACTGCATGATCCCCAGAACAAAACCCTGTTTTTGGCTCAGTCCTTACGGTCTGGCTGATGTGCATTGAGCAAGACCCATTATCATGATATGGATGCATATCTTCACAGCAAAGAAACCCTACAGTGACAATCAAATATTTATGAACTTACTTATAAAGTTACTTATGAACTAATTCATCAAAAAAAAGAAACTCTAAGTGGGTCACTGGTACCTATGCTATGCTACCAGTGGCTATTGCCCTGTATTTGTCTTGTTGGGGCATATCACTAGATGGTACTGGTTTTTCCTTGCGGTTATTATTATCGAGCTCTGTGCTAATAACAGTATTTGTTCATTCCATCAGTACTTTTTCACAGTGTACAGTAAGTACACCTTTGTGAGTAACTTTCCCGCTTTTTTTGCCCAACAGTGCTACTAGCCTGGCTGTTAAAGTCTTACCTCACACCTAAGAGGCCTTCAGTAAAGGCGATATTACAACATCAGGTGACCTCCAGCATGAATCCAGTTGGTTTGCCTTGGACTACTGATATCCACATATGAGGTCGTACAAGTTTGTGAAAAATCACCTACTTCGCACAATCTACAGACCCAGTTGGCCGAGCTATTGAAAAACTGCTAAAAGGAGATGTATGGGTATTGTTTATGTGATAAAGGGTGTCCTAACCACGTCCTCTTTAAAGCTACAAACGATAGCTTGTATCATACTACACAAAATCCAAGCCAAAAGGTGAGGCGCGAATGCATGCAAACACTTGCACTATGCCCTGCTCCTACTGTTTGTTGTGGAAACGCTCGCGGGAGACATTAGAAGTAATAGTTTCCACCTTTAACTGCTCTAGCTTTTTTCAGGGTTGGGGCTAAGGCAGGATATACTAAGTGAGAAGGGTAAGAGACTTTGATTGCACTATTAAATCAGAATTCTCAATATGCGTAATGAGCTCAGAGTTTAACAAGTGATTCTAATTCATTACTTTGATACAGCAAAGACTGTCAGAATGTTCAGACATCTTCTGTTGTTCTATCATTAAGCTGAACACGTCTGCCGCCAGAGGTCTACACACAACACATGAAACAACCATCTTAGTGTCAAGTGAAATAATGCACAGCAATCACACGGTATAATAATTAGTTTTTGTATGATATCAGCATTCTGAAAGTTGCCACTTGATCTGGCTGCTTAGAATGCATGGCGAGTCATTCACTTTGTCTACTTTCAAATGATTTCCATATTTGTAGCTATGTTTTAATATTGTATGAACAAAGTTCACTGTGAAATAATATCTCAGATATCATTTTTAATCATTCCGCAGTCCGATGTTCAGGGAACTCCGTCAACCAACTTGTAAAAGTCTATGTAAAAATGAAACCACTTAGAAATGTGTCTTTATTTTTCCAGCTTGGACCATGAAAGAAGACTGTGATTATGCCTGTTAGCCAAGCAACCATTCTGTCACAAGCTTATAAACGAATGATGTCTTTGATATTTCCCATCAAAGGGCATAGTGGCTTGTTCATTTTGTGAAGTGTCTGTAGCAAGCTACTATAGTCACTAACAAAAGAAGTAGCTTATTTGTAAATGAAAGTGCAGTAACAAGCCATCGTCTCTACAGTATGGCCACGTCCTGTTTGTTGTTTCCAACCTGATATCCCCAAAATAGGCAGCGAATAATAATAATAATACATAATAGAAAATACATAATTTGAATAAGAATATTCAAAAAAACTATTCAAAAAGTCTTGAGCAATGTTCAGCTAAAGCACCTGCCATACCCAAAATTACGCTGCAAATAGTTTAACAGCTGCTACTATAGATACAGTGAGCACCATAATTCATTAGACAGTGACACATTTTTTGTTATTTTGGTTCTGAACTCTAGGACGTTGAAGTGCAGTCTGTATTGGACAGTTTAACATAATGTAGAATAAAGTAATCATTTTTAATATTTGGTTGCATATCGTTTGCATGCCATGACGTCCTGATGTCTGTGGCCGAACAATATCAAAAGACTCTTGATATCTTATTTTCTGGTACTCCTACAAGCTAAATGGTTCTAAGTCATCAAGGGTCTGCGGTATCAAATGAGCCTCAAACCATCACTCTGCTGCCAGATATGTAGTAGATATGGATGGATCTGTGACTGTTGTTTCTCCTGAACATTTTTTCTATTGAACTCTATGAAAAATAAGTCAGGAGAAGAAACCCTTCAAGTTATCCATCCATATCTACTGCATATCTGGCAGCATGTGATGGTTTAAGGCTTATTTGATATGTGCTCAAAGTGCAAGAGTACCAGTGGCGGTTCGTTAATGCGGGGCGCTGGGGCGCCGCCCCCCTCCAAATATCTAGAGAAGAAAGCTACTTAAACTTATGTTAAACATAAATTAATTAGATAATGCTAAATAATTGTGAAATACAAATTGTTTACTCATACAATGCGCCTGTCAGCGCCTTCATTAAACATTGGTTCCAAATTGTATTTGGTTAATTTCTGTGTGAATACATATATTTCCTTGGTGAAGGGCGCCGGCCAAATGAGAGTGTATGTAAGTCCTTCAACTTTTGGCAAGCAGGTGACCTGAGGCTGCTCTCTAATTGGTTTCTTCAGATTTTCCACGGGGCGCAGCTCTCTGCGCCCCAGACCCTCCCACTTTTATTGGCAGTGAATTGGTATTGTTTTTGTGTTTTTTGATGTAATGTAATTGGATGTAGTATGGGTGCACGACTGTCACTCCTGCTCAGTGGCGGCGCCAGGCCGGTGCTTAATTTCATTATGAAAATAATGAATAAATAAATTATTTAAAAATCATTATATCGTTTTGACTAATAATAAATATACACAACATTTTCTCAAACGAAGTCGCCCGATAATTCGTTCTACTCCTTGATCTCGGGACTCGCGCGAATGAGTCAGGTCTTGAACTTCACCGCATCTATCTAACGTTAACTCAAGCTGAAAATTGAGAAATATCTCTTCCCCAAACGACCAGAGACCTCAGCAACACCAGGGTCAGAGAAAAACGTTAACCCTGCTGTCCCCGGCGAAGTCGAAGAGTAGGACAACGACAGCCAGGATATTGAGCAGATCTGCATTTGCGAGAAAAGATCGGGAGGAAGAAGTGCCGCTTTCCCCGCCATCTGATCAGCAATTAGCCACCACCGTTAGCTGCAGCATGCCTACCCCCCGCAGCACTGGGCCTGCTGATATTAGCCAGACGAAGGACAACGGTGCCCTATTCTGCGAAAATACCCAGCTAAGAAGTGCGGAGTTAAAATGCGATTCTGTGAACGCAGCTTTTCTTGTTTATGGCGTGTAAAAAATTACATGAGGAGCAACAGTGGGGACACGGAATAGCAACCTGGCTTTGTTGTCGATTAACTCCAGAGGAGAAAGGGCCTGATGAGCAGGACATCATTGATGATTTTGCCATGAACCACAACAACAAGCGCATTGGCTTGCTATAGTATGAGAGACGTCCATTGGTGAGTAGGCTAACGTTGAATTAGATGATTTAGTTTAACACAGTAGGCCTAATGTTAGTGCTATATGTGTAGTAACGGTGTTGGCAATGACAATAGGCCTAGGCTGTTGATAGTATTGATCGCATCAATGTAGCCTATTCATGTTGGAGTTTTTTCATGAGTGAGAGATTTTTTTGTCATGTTGGCAATATGTGATGATGACAATAGGATACTTCTGTGTTTCATGTTAGGTCTAGATTGGACAATTGTATACATTTGTGAGTGTGTGGTGGCAGTCGCATAGCTGGCTGACTGTTATAGTGTTATTGAACTCACTCTGTAGTCACTTTGGATAAAAGTGCATTGTATTGACTCTGTAAGTCACTTTTAGTTTCGAATTTCGAAACGCTTGTAAATTCTAATCTAGTAGGATACATAGTAGGCTATGGCTGCGCGCGGGCGTGTTGCTTGATTGTGGAAATTTGAGAAGCACCCCCAAGATATAGCACCACCCAAGTCGAAAATTTCTGGCAGGTGGGGGGGGGGGTCGTGTCGTGTGTCCCCGCCCCACATAGGAGAACTGGCACCAGCCGCCACTGAAGAGTACAGAACCAAAATAACAAAAAATGTGTCACCGTCCAATGAATTATGGTGCTCACTGTATATGTGCTTATTGTTATTAAATCAATAACAATACTGCTTGATTTGTCATTTATGTGGTTGGTTGAGTTATTTTTATATCACCCTCATCATTATCAGTTACTCAAGTAAAATACTTAATGACTTGCACAGTATTTTTTTCTCATTTGAAATTATTAAAAATAGCATGTTATGCACTGTCAATCTGCATAACACCAATGTACACAGTGAGCACACGCGCACAGCTTTTTAACGGCGCACACAGCTTTTTAACGGTGCACACAGCTTTTTAACGGTGCGCACAGCTTTTTAACGGTGCACACAGCTTTTTAACGGCGCGCACAGCTTTTTAACAGCAGTTTTGATTGTTTGTTTGTTTGTTTCACACTAGGTGGCACCTTGACACAGGACATGGATGTGGAGTGACAGGATTTCCCTCTGGTGAAAGGAAATATGGATGACATCACGTGGCGCTGTAATGGCAACATGTAGTCCAGCTGTCTCTTGTATGTGTTTGTTAATTTGAACGTGTTTTGTTGCGTCTGGCTTTTGTCTTTTGTTTTTTTCATGCGCTATGTGTCTGTTGTGGTACGGGGAAGCGGATGGAGATTTTTCGTGGCACTCCTGCTGCTCGTTTTTTTAATATTGACGAATTGTCTAGCCAGGATGATTTTGTTTGTGGTCGTCACCATGGAGACGCATTCGCATTATGCTCGGGAATGTCCGTTGGATCTGCAGCCACGGAGTTTACCATCGCTCTTCACCGGAGTTGAAGATGTCGGGACTGATCCAGGAGTGCGGGCACTCTTCAGAAGAGCAGTATGGAGGAAAGGCGGAGGCGGAGTTTGTGTGTTGGATTTATGACACTGGACATCTCGGGACAGCGGGGGCTGTTTCTAATCATGGCTATTCCACTTTAATTCACTGAAGTCACTTGATTAATGCAATGATTCTATTGTATGTTTTTATTTGATATGTTTGTGTGTTGTGGGTCTGCCCCACTGTCTAGGTCTTTTTTGTTGTTCAATTCACTGTCTATGTCTTTTTTGATGTATTCTATTCTATGGCCTGTATCCTATATCTGTGATTGTGTTCAGTCTGCTGTGAATCGTGCTTTTATGGTCAATATTTGTGTGGGTCGAGTGTTCATCCACCCACATCCATCCACATCCACCCACATCCAGATATTTACCCTGCTCCCTGTTTTGGTGGTTAGATTGCAAAGTCGGGTTCAAAATACTCTCTCCATTGCAAATGTTTTATCTTTGTTTGTCCTGTAAAGTTTTTTTTATTTTTTTATTTAGGTCCAATACATCTGTCATAGGATGTCATGGGTCATTGTAAACGTGGATTGCTTTTTTTTTTACTGCAAAAGAGGTTACAAATCTTGGAAAAGCCCTGATCCTTTTTTAATCTTGTGTAAACAACACTGTGTACCAGAATAACCTTTTTTTAATTGTAGAAAATATTGCAAAGCTAGAACATTTCACACCTTTCAAAGTTTATATGTAAAACTATTATTCATCCCAAAAGAATGTAGGCTAGGCTGCATTTGGAATAAATGGCTTTCATTTTATAAGATGGTTGAGTAAGAAACGAAACCAAAACTTAAAAAACTTTAGCAGCTTTATTTTGACTGTTCCGAGCTGCGTTGTGTGAAAAAGGTCCACTGCATCAACACTACTTTGTCTCTTTTGTACAGGGCAGTTTGGACAATCCATCTGCGTTTGAGTGGAGGGACATTAGTTTAAACTGTATGTCATTCATATGACCTTCCAGGAACAACGCATAGTGCTGTAACCTGGCCGCTGTCATGGCCAGAATGCCTTGACATCATCCATGTCAATCAGCCATGCTTTGTGCCTGTATTGGTTCTGCTGCAAATGCTTCATCAGCTGAGATAAAATTTGAAAGTGTGCAACGACAGGCATTTTTTTTGCGTATTTTAGTGTGACAATTTGTGCCGGCATACTTGAATGTAAAAATGCGTAAATGGTACAAAAAAAATGCAGGTTGGCAGATCTGTAACACGGTCCAATTGTACATTGTCAATGTGCGTTGTCATGTCCCCGTGGGGGTTATCTAGCAGAGTCCTCGAGGGGCTGATCCAGGACAGATCAAAGCATCTGTAAACTGCTGCATATGCTGCGTATGTTTTCTTTTCAACCGCAATTGCAATATCAGAATTTTTAAAAGCTCTCTGAATTACGCTTTTTTCATGTTTTAAGCCACATTATGTCAGAAATAGCTATGCATGCTGAATATTAAAGTGAATAATAAAATAAACAATATCCATTCAATTTGAAGAAAATACCTTTTCAGTTTGAACTCAAAATTGAAATAGCCTTTTTATTTGAAATGGCCGACATATCTATTTGAAGGAGGCTAATGTAGTGTATGAATAGGCTTTGCTCTCCAGAGCAGATCACAATGACCTATTCAAGTCAGTGAATCACACTGATAACATATGATAACTCTGGTAGCTCCAGCCATTTTACATTTTGTGAAACATCACCCCCATCACTAGGCACAGCTGGCATAGTTGAGGGCTGGTCTTGAGAACAACTCTGGTCAGCTGGGCTTTCCTTGCTGGATGCAGTAGCTGCAATGTGCCAGATAGTGGAGCCAAAGAGCAAACAACATTTGATAGTTATATAAACAGAAGACACCTATCTTACACCCGGCACTAACCCAAACGCAAGTGTCTTTGCTATCTTACTCCCGGCGCAGGGTTCATTATAACGCCTAGCGCTCACGTCGTTTAAATACCAAGTAGTCTTGCGCCCATTGCAAGTGAACTGGGCGTGTTGGTCTTAAGATGAGGAGTGGCCAGGATCATTTTTGGCGTATTGCTATCTTGAGCCAGCAGAAAGCGCTTGCGCTAAAACCACCACAAATCTGGTCTAAGGTCATGTTGCAGTTGTTTTAACGGCGCATATAAGTGCGTCTACATAGGCCTGTGGACAACGCGCGTACACCCTCTTGTCTGTTACAAACAGCATGACTAAAATATCAAGATTACAATGTGAAATATTATTATTGTGTAGGCTATATCAAAAAATTGATAATAATAAAAAGATCAAATAGGTCAAAGACCACATACCTGTCCCTCAGCAAAAGGGAATGCCTCATTCATTTTCTTTCAGCCCACTCCATCAACATCCAGGCGATGTGCGATGGTATGTGTAAAGTTACATGTATAGACTATTCGCAATTACCCTGGATCAAGGAATATTTGCCAATAGTTCCTGTAGCCTAACATACTGTAACTGTATTCCAAAGAGACGCACTACATACTGTAACTGTATTCTAAGGAGATGCGCTACATACTGTAACTGTATTCTAAAGAGACGCGCTACATACTGTAACTGTATTCCAAAGAGACGCACTACATACTGTAACTGTATTCTAAGGAGATGCGCTACATACTGTAACTGTATTCTAAAGAGATACGCTGCATACTGTAACTGTATTCTAAAGAGACACACTGCATACTGTAACTGTATTATAAAGAGATGCGCTGCATACTGTAACTGTATTCTAAAGAGACACGCTTCATACTGTAACTGTATTATAAAGAGATGCGCTGCATACTGTAACTGTATTATAAAGAGATGCGCTGCATACTGTAACTGTATTCCAAAGAGACGCACTACATACTGTAACTGTATTCTAAGGAGATGCGCTACATACTGTAACTGTATTCTAAAGAGACACGCTGCATACTGTAACTGTATTCTAAAGAGACACACTGCATACTGTAACTGTATTCTAAGGAGATGCGCTACATACTGTAACTGTATTCCAAAGAGACACACTGCATACTGTAACTGTATTCTAAAGAGATACGCTGCATACTGTAACTGTATTCTAAAGAGACACACTGCATACTGTAACTGTATTATAAAGAGACGCGCTACATACTGTAACTGTATTCCAAAGAGACGCACTACATACTGTAACTGTATTCTAAGGAGATGCGCTACATACTGTAACTGTATTCTAAAGAGATACGCTGCATACTGTAACTGTATTCTAAAGAGACACACTGCATACTGTAACTGTATTATAAAGAGATGCGCTGCATACTGTAACTGTATTCTAAAGAGACACGCTTCATACTGTAACTGTATTATAAAGAGACACACTGCATCCTGTAACTGTATTATAAAGAGATGCGCTGCATACTGTAACTGTATTCTAAAGAGACACACTGCATACTGTAACTGTATTATAAAGAGATGCGCTGCATACTGTAACTATTCTAAAGAGACACGCTTCATACTGTAACTGTATTCTAAAGAGATACGCTGCATACTGTAACTGTATTCTAAAGAGACACACTGCATACTGTAACTGTATTATAAAGAGATGCGCTGCATACTGTAACTGTATTCTAAAGAGACACACTGCATACTGTCACTGTATTATAAAGAGATGCGCTGCATACTGTAACTGTATTCTAATGAGACGCGCTACATACTGTAACTGTATTCTAAAGAGATGCGCTACATACTGTAACTGTATTCTAAAGAGATGCGCTACATACTGTAACTGTATTCTAAAGAGACGTGCTGCATACTGTAACTGTATTCTAAAGAGACGGGCTACATACTGTAACTGTATTCTAAGGAGATGCGCTACATACTATAACTGTATTCTAAAGAGATACGCTGCATACTGTAACTGTATTCTAATGAGACGCGCTACATACTGTAACTGTATTCTAAAGAGACGCGCTGCATACTGTAACTGTATTCTAAAGAGACACGCTACATACTGTAACTATTCCAAAGAGACGCACTACATACTGTAACTGTATTCTAAGGAGATGCGCTACATACTGTAACTGTATTCTAAAGAGACACGCTGCATACTGTAACTGTATTCTAAAGAGACACACTGCATACTGTAACTGTATTCCAAAGAGACGCGCTTCATACTGTCACTGTATTCTAAAGAGACGTGCTGCATACTGTAACTGTATTATAAAGAGACGCGCTGCATACTGTAACTGTTTTCTAAAGAGACACGCTGCATACTGTAACTGTATTCTAAAGAGACGCGCTACATACTGTAACTGTATTCTAAAGAGACGCGCTGCATACTGTAACTGTTTTCTAAAGAGACGCGCTTCATACTGTCACTGTATTCTAAAGAGACGCGCTGCATACTGTAACTGTATTCTAAAGAGATACGCTACATACTGTAACTGTATTCTAAAGAGACGTGCTACATACTGTAACTATTATAAAGAGACGCGCTACATACTGTAACTGTATTCTAAAGAGACGCGCTGCATACTGTAACTGTATTCTAAAGAGATACGCTACATACTGTAACTGTATTCTAAAGAGACGTGCTACATACTGTAACTATTATAAAGAGACGCGCTACATACTGTAACTGTATTCTAAAGAGATGCGCTGCATACTGTAACTGTATTCCAAAGAGATACGCTACATACTGTAACTGTATTCTAAAGAGATACGCTGCATACTGTAACTGTATTCTAAAGAGATACGCTGCATACTGTAACTGTATTCTAAAGAGACGCGCTACATACTGTAACTGTATTCTAAAGAGACGCGCTGCATACTGTAACTGTTTTCTAAAGAGACGCGCTTCATACTGTCACTGTATTCTAAAGAGACGCGCTGCATACTGTAACTGTATTCTAAAGAGATACGCTACATACTGTAACTGTATTCTAAAGAGACGTGCTACATACTGTAACTATTATAAAGAGACGCGCTACATACTGTAACTGTATTCTAAAGAGACGCGCTGCATACTGTAACTGTATTCTAAAGAGATACGCTACATACTGTAACTGTATTCTAAAGAGACGTGCTACATACTGTAACTATTATAAAGAGACGCGCTACATACTGTAACTGTATTCTAAAGAGATGCGCTGCATACTGTAACTGTATTCCAAAGAGATACGCTACATACTGTAACTGTATTCTAAAGAGACGCGCTGCATACTGTAACTGTATTCTAAAGAGATACGCTACATACTGTAACTGTTTTCTAAAGAGACGCGCTACATACTGTAACTGTATTCTAAAGAGACGCGCTGCATACTGTAACTGTATTCTAAAGAGATACGCTGCATACTGTAACTGTATTCTAAAGAGACGCGCTACATACTGTAACTGGATTCTAAAGAGACGCGCTACATACTGTAACTGTATTCTAAAGAGATACGCTGCATACTGTAACTGTATTCTAAAGAGATACGCTGCATACTGTAACTGTATTCTAAAGAGACGCGCTGCATACTGTAACTGTATTCTAAAGAGATACGCTACATACTGTCACTGTATTCTAAAGAGACGCGCTGCATACTGTAACTGTATTCTAAAGAGATACGCTGCATACTGTAACTGTATTCTAAAGAGATACGCTGCATACTGTAACTGTATTCTAAAGAGACGCGCTGCATACTGTAACTGGATTCTAAAGAGACGCGCTTCATACTGTAACTGTATTCTAAAGAGACGCGCTACATACTGTAACTGTATTCTAAAGAGATACGCTGCATACTGTAACTATTCTAAAGAGATACGCTGCATACTGTAACTGTATTCTAAAGAGATACGCTACATACTGTAACTGTATTCTAAAGAGATACGCTACATACTGTAACTGTATTCTAAAGAGACGCGCTGCATACTGTAACTGTATTCTAAAGAGATACGCTACATACTGTAACTGTATTCTAAAGAGATACGCTACATACTGTAACTGTATTCTAAAGAGACGCGCTGCATACTGTAACTGTATTCTAAAGAGATGCGCTACATACTGTAACTGTATTCTAAAGAGATACGCTACATACTGTCACTGTATTCTAAAGAGATACGCTGCATACTGTAACTGTATTCTAAAGAGATACGCTACATACTGTAACTGTATTCTAAAGAGACGCGCTGCATACTGTAACTGTATTCTAAAGAGATACGCTACATACTGTAACTGTATTCTAAAGAGATACGCTACATACTGTAACTGTATTCTAAAGAGATACGCTACATACTGTAACTGTATTCTAAAGAGATACGCTACATCAATAACCTTTATTTAAACTCGAAGGACACTGAGGTTGCCCTCATTTACAGTGATGTCGAGTAAGAGATAAAATAACACAAGATAAAAATGACAACATAAAGGCACAACATAAAATGATAAAATAAATAAAAGATTTAAAAAAATAAAAAGATCAGAACAAGAACAGAAAATTCAGCTAAAAACAATTACATTGTGAGGTGCAAAATTCAGCAATCATTGTTTTAAAATGTCCAACAGACGGAAGACTGTCCATTTTTAAAGTGCTTTGCAGGGCATTCCATGAGTGGGGAGCACTAACAGAGAAGGCAGTCATACCTAGTTTAGAACAAGCCCGGGGAACATTGAGCATGAGCACCTCACTGGAACGGGTATGATATGAACCAGTGTTCCTTTTTAGGAGAGAAGTAATATAAGGTGGTTGCATACCGATGAGAGCTTTAAAAATAAATAAAAACCAATGTCTATCACGCCTCATTAAAAGAGAGGGCCAACCAACCTTTTCATACAGGGAGCAATGATGTATATTATAGCTATCACCTGTAATGAATCTAAGAGCTGAATGGTATACAGAATTTAAAGATCTAAGAGTTGAAACAGAGGCATGTCTATAGACTACATCTCCATAGTCCAGAACTGATAAAAATACTGCTTCAATAATCCTCTTCCTGCATACCATAGGAAAACTGGTTCTATTCCTGTATAAGAAGCCAATTTTCTGTCGTAGCTTGCTTATAAGTTTGTCAATATGGCATTTAAACGTAAATTTTTCATCAAGCCAGATGCCAAGATATTTATAGACTGAAACTCTCTCAATAATAGAACCATTTGCAGCAGTTATATGCAGACTATTGTGGTCAAAATCTCTAGCCCTAGAGAACAACATAAATTTTGTTTTGTTCTCGTTAAGAACTAATTTAAGAGAAGCGAGAGCTTCTTGAATGGTATTGAAAGAATGTTGCAATTTTTCAATAGCTAATTCCACAGAGTCAGCAATACAATACAGAATGGTATCATCAGCATAAAGATGAAATTGAGAACCACTTGCTGGGGACACAATATCATTAATATAAATAGTAAAAAGCACCGGACCTAAAATTTACCCCTGTGGAACACCTTTAGTAATTGATAAAAAATCTGATTGGACACCCCCTAATTTCACACATTGAGATCTGCAAGATAGATAATTCCGAAACCAGTTACATGCATTTCTATCTAGGTTAATGCTACCTAATCTATTTAACAGCAAAGAGTGGTCAACAGTATCAAAGGCCTTAGACAGATCTATAAACAGGGCAGCACAGTGTTGTCTTTTATCTAAAGCAGAAACTATATTATCTGTAACCAAAGTGATGGCTGAGATAGTGCTATGGTTAGCTCTAAAACCAGATTGGTGCAAAGATAAAATGGAGTGGCGTGAAAGAAACTCTTTAAGTTGACAGTTTACAACTGATTCTAAGGTTTTAGCCAAACAAGACAGTTTAGAAATTGACCTATAATTATTAGGATCATTCTTTTCTCCACCCTTATGCAATGGGAGAACTTGCGCAGTTTTCCAAGCTCTAGGAACTACACATGAAGACATAGACAGATTAAAAATATGCGTTATTTGCGCAGCAATTAATGGGGCAGATAGCTGGAGAAAAAAAGGATCCAATTTATCTTCACCAGTGGATTTCTTAGGATCAATGGCTAGAAGAGCATCAAGTACCACACTGGGAGACACGGAGCTAAAAGAAAACTGGGAAGCAACATTGGGAGTAGGTACGTAGGCATGCTCTAAAGAAAGATGATTATCATTAGCAGAAGGGGATCCAAGACCCTCATCCATAAAAATATGGCCAGCTGCGGCAAAATGTCTATTAAAAGCGGAGCAAATTGCAATTTGATCGTTTATAAGACCGTCATAAAATTTAACCTGAGAAGGTACAGAGGCAGAAGAATTGCTACTAATGGATTTTACCACCTTCCAAAATTTGGAAGGATTAGAATAAGTGTTAGTGATCAAATTCAAATAATAGATTTATTTTTCTTCACAAGAGACGTGCATTTGTTTCTAAGGACTCTAAATGCAGCCCAGTGTGAGGCCTCATTTGTATGTCTAGCACGAGACCAAGCTTTATTTCTAGACAAGAATAACGAAGATAGTTCAGAGGTAAACCAAGGACTAGATCTGTTCTTTACTCTATACTTTTTAAAGGGGGCATGTCTATTTACGACCGACAAGAAAGTGGAAATAAAAAATTCTAAGGCTAATTCAACATCAGGGATAATATTCGTAGAATGAATACCACTATTATAAAGGTCATGAAGAAAGGCTTGTTTGTTAAAATTATTTAAGTTTCTCTTAATTATAATGCGAGAAGAAGTCCTCTTGACATGTGTATCACGAATACATACAATAGGACAGTGATCACTAATATCCAGGTCAAAAACTCCACTTGCAGAAATTTTATCTATCTTATTAGAAAAGATTAGGTCAATTAATGAGGATTTTAAGGGGTTCTTCAAATTAGGCCTGGTTGGATCTATGATCAATTGGGATAAATTGAGGCTAACAGAAACATCTTTTAAATAATCAGAAGCATTTGTTAGCCAATCAATATTAAAATCTCCCATAACTATAATTTCAGAGTTAGTATAGCGGGAAACTAGATCAGCCAGAAGATCAATAGACCTGACATCAGCTGAGGGAGGTCTATAAATACCAACAACAACAAAAGAATTATTAGACCCACAGTCAATGTTAAGAGCAAGAAATTCAAAGCACTTGGGTAGAGTGACTGCATGTAAAACAGAAACAGAAAAACAAGATTTAACATAAATGGCCACCCCTCCTCCTCTTCCAGTTCTGTCAATTCTAAAAAGATTATAATCATTTATGGCCACCTCAGAATCACTAACACTATTCTTAAGCCAAGATTCAGAGAGAATCAAAATATCAGGATCAGCCTGAGAAACTAATATATTTAAATGATCAAGTTTCTGATGTTGGAGTAGACTTCTGATGTTCAGGTGAATCAGCCCTAACCCTTTTCTAGACTTAAATGTATATGGATTGATCTGAGAGCTTGGAATAGACTCGGTTAGATATTCAGTCTGAGAAGGGACAAAATTACAGGGAGTAACAGAATGGTTAGAACTCATGGAAGCAGTAGGTAAGGAAGTAAGTATATTAGCAGCAGAACAGTGATTTAGTAAACTACCTTTAATGGAAGGCAATAGTCAGGCTGAGGAGGCTATAAGTTTAATATACCCAGAGATCAACTTCTTTACCCCCGCGAAATTAGGATGAATACCATCATGTTTCAACAGGTTCTCCTTGGACCAAAACAAATCAAAATTATTTAAAAAACCAAGACCTGTGGCAGTGCATACTCTACATACTGTAACTGTATTCTAAAGAGATACGCTACATACTGTAACTGTATTCTAAAGAGATACGCTACATACTGTAACTGTATTCTAAAGAGATACGCTACATACTGTAACTGTATTCTAAAGAGACGCGCTGCATACTGTAACTGTATTCTAAAGAGATACGCTGCACACTGTAACTGTATTCTAAAGGGACGCGCTACATACTGTCACTGTATTCTAAAGAGATACGCTGCATACTGTAACTGTATTCTAAAGAGACGCGCTGCATACTGTAACTGTATTCTAAAGAGATACGCTACATACTGTAACTGTATTCTAAAGAGATACGCTGCATACTGTAACTGTATTATAAAGAGACGCGCTGCATACTGTAACTGTATTCTAAAGAGATACGCTGCATACTGTAACTGTATTCTAAAGAGATACGCTACATGCTGTAACTGTATTCTAAAGAGATACGCTGCATACTGTAACTGTATTATAAAGAGACGCGCTGCATACTGTAACTGTATTCTAAAGAGACGCGCTGCATACTATAACTGTATTCTAAAGAGATACGCTGCATACTGTAACTGTATTCTAAAGAGATACGCTACATACTGTAACTGTATTCTAAAGAGATACGCTGCATACTGTAACTGTATTCTAAAGAGACGCGCTGCATACTGTAACTGTATTCTAAAGAGATACGCTACATACTGTAACTGTATTCTAAAGAGACGCGCTGCATACTGTAACTGTATTCTAAAGAGATACGCTGCATACTGTAACTGTATTCTAAAGAGATACGCTGCATACTGTAACTGTATTCTAAAGAGACGCGCTGCATACTGTAACTGTATTCTAAAGAGATACGCTGCATACTGTAACTGTATTATAAAGAGACGCGCTACATACTGTAACTGTATTCTAAAGAGATACGCTACATACTGTAACTGTATTCTAAAGAGATACGCTGCATACTGTAACTGTATTATAAAGAGACGCGCTGCATACTGTAACTGTATTCTAAAGAGACGCGCTGCATACTGTAACTGTATTCTAAAGAGACGCGCTACATACTGTAACTGTATTCTAAAGAGACGCGCTGCATACTGTAACTGTATTCTAAAGAGATACGCTACATACTGTAACTGTATTCTAAAGAGACGCGCTGCATACTGTAACTGTATTCTAAAGAGATACGCTGCATACTGTAACTGTATTCTAAAGAGACGCGCTACATACTGTAACTGTATTCTAAAGAGATACGCTACATACTGTAACTGTATTCTAAAGAGATACGCTACATACTGTCACTGTATTCTAAAGAGACGCGCAACATACTGTAACTGTATTCTAAAGAGACGCGCTGCATACTGTAACTGTATTCTAAAGAGATACGCTACATACTGTAACTGTATTCTAAAGAGACGCGCAACATACTGTAACTGTATTCTAAAGAGACGCGCTGCATACTGTAACTGTATTCTAAAGAGATACGCTACATACTGTAACTGTATTCTAAAGAGACGCGCTACATACTGTAACTGTTTTCTAAAGAGACGTGCTACATACCGTAACTGTATTCTAAAGAGATGCGCTGCATACTGTAACTGTTTTCTAAAGAGACGTGCTACATACCGTAACTGTATTCTAAAGAGACGCGCTACATACCGTAACTGTATTCTAAAGAGATACGCTGCATACTGTAACTGTATTATAAAGAGACGCGCTGCATACTGTAACTGTATTCTAAAGAGACGTGCTGCATACTGTAACTGTATTCTAAAGAGACACGCTGCATACTGTAACTGTATTCTAAAGAGACGCGCTGCATACTGTAACTGTATTCTAAAGAGACGTGCTGCATACTGTAACTGTATTCTAAAGAGATGCGCTGCATACTGTAACTGTTTTCTAAAGAGACGCGCTACATACTGTCACTGTATTCTAAAGAGACGCGCTACATACCGTAACTGTATTCTAAAGAGACGCGCTACATACTGTAACTGTATTCTAAAGAGACGCGCTGCATACTGTAACTGTATTCTAAAGAGACGCGCTACATACTGTAACTGTATTCTAAAGAGACGCGCTGCATACTGTAACTGTATTCTAAAGAGACGCGCTACATACTGTAACTGTATTCTAAAGAGACGCGCTGCATACTGTAACTGTATTCTAAAGAGACGCGCTACATACTGTAACTGTATTCTAAAGAGACACGCTGCATACTGTAACTGTATTCTAAAGAGACGCGCTGCATATTGTAACTGTATTCTAAAGAGACGTGCTGCATACTGTAACTGTATTCTAAAGAGATGCGCTGCATACTGTAACTGTTTTCTAAAGAGACACGCTGCATACTGTAACTGTATTCTAAAGAGACGTGCTGCATACTGTAACTGTATTCTAAAGAGACACGCTGCATACTGTAACTGTATTCTAAAGAGATACGCTGCATACTGTAACTGTGTTCTAAAGAGACGCGCTACATACTGTAACTGTATTCTAAAGAGACGCGCTACATACCGTAACTGTATTCTAAAGAGACGCGCTACATACTGTAACTGTATTCTAAAGAGACGCGCTGCATACTGTAACTGTATTCTAAAGAGACGCGCTACATACTGTAACTGTATTCTAAAGAGATACGCTGCATACTGTAACTGTGTTCTAAAGAGACGCGCTACATACTGTAACTGTATTCTAAAGAGACGCGCTACATACCGTAACTGTATTCTAAAGAGACGCGCTACATACTGTAACTGTATTCTAAAGAGACGCGCTGCATACTGTAACTGTATTCTAAAGAGACGCGCTACATACTGTAACTGTATTCTAAAGAGACACGCTGCATACTGTAACTGTATTCTAAAGAGACGTGCTGCATACTGTAACTGTATTCTAAAGAGACGCGCTACATACTGTAACTGTATTCTAAAGAGACACGCTGCATACTGTAACTGTATTCTAAAGAGACGTGCTGCATACTGTAACTGTATTCTAAAGAGACGCGCTACATACTGTAACTGTATTCTAAAGAGACACGCTGCATACTGTAACTGTATTCTAAAGAGACGTGCTGCATACTGTAACTGTATTCTAAAGAGACGCGCTACATACTGTAACTGTATTCTAAAGAGACACGCTGCATACTGTAACTGTATTCTAAAGAGACGTGCTGCATACTGTAACTGTATTCTAAAGAGATGCGCTGCATACTGTAACTGTATTATAAAGAGACGCGCTACATACTGTCACTGTATTCTAAAGAGATACGCTGCATACTGTAACTGTATTATAAAGAGACGCGCTACATACTGTCACTGTATTATAAAGAGATACGCTGCATACTGTAACTGTATTATAAAGAGACGCGCTACATACTGTCACTGTATTCTAAAGAGATACGCTGCATACTGTAACTGTGTTCTAAAGAGATACGCTACATACTGTAACTGTATTCTAAAGAGATACGCTGCATACTGTAACTGTATTATAAAGAGACGCGCTGCATACTGTAACTGTATTCTAAAGAGATACGCTGCATACTGTAACTGTATTCTAAAGAGATACGCTACATGCTGTAACTGTATTCTAAAGAGATACGCTGCATACTGTAACTGTATTATAAAGAGACGCGCTGCATACTGTAACTGTATTCTAAAGAGACGCGCTGCATACTATAACTGTATTCTAAAGAGATACGCTGCATACTGTAACTGTATTCTAAAGAGATACGCTACATACTGTAACTGTATTCTAAAGAGATACGCTGCATACTGTAACTGTATTCTAAAGAGACGCGCTGCATACTGTAACTGTATTCTAAAGAGATACGCTACATACTGTAACTGTATTCTAAAGAGACGCGCTGCATACTGTAACTGTATTCTAAAGAGATACGCTGCATACTGTAACTGTATTCTAAAGAGATACGCTGCATACTGTAACTGTATTCTAAAGAGACGCGCTGCATACTGTAACTGTATTCTAAAGAGATACGCTGCATACTGTAACTGTATTATAAAGAGACGCGCTACATACTGTAACTGTATTCTAAAGAGATACGCTACATACTGTAACTGTATTCTAAAGAGATACGCTGCATACTGTAACTGTATTATAAAGAGACGCGCTGCATACTGTAACTGTATTCTAAAGAGACGCGCTGCATACTGTAACTGTATTCTAAAGAGACGCGCTACATACTGTAACTGTATTCTAAAGAGACGCGCTGCATACTGTAACTGTATTCTAAAGAGATACGCTACATACTGTAACTGTATTCTAAAGAGACGCGCTGCATACTGTAACTGTATTCTAAAGAGATACGCTGCATACTGTAACTGTATTCTAAAGAGACGCGCTACATACTGTAACTGTATTCTAAAGAGATACGCTACATACTGTAACTGTATTCTAAAGAGATACGCTACATACTGTCACTGTATTCTAAAGAGACGCGCAACATACTGTAACTGTATTCTAAAGAGACGCGCTGCATACTGTAACTGTATTCTAAAGAGATACGCTACATACTGTAACTGTATTCTAAAGAGACGCGCAACATACTGTAACTGTATTCTAAAGAGACGCGCTGCATACTGTAACTGTATTCTAAAGAGATACGCTACATACTGTAACTGTATTCTAAAGAGACGCGCTACATACTGTAACTGTTTTCTAAAGAGACGTGCTACATACCGTAACTGTATTCTAAAGAGATGCGCTGCATACTGTAACTGTTTTCTAAAGAGACGTGCTACATACCGTAACTGTATTCTAAAGAGACGCGCTACATACCGTAACTGTATTCTAAAGAGATACGCTGCATACTGTAACTGTATTATAAAGAGACGCGCTGCATACTGTAACTGTATTCTAAAGAGACGTGCTGCATACTGTAACTGTATTCTAAAGAGACACGCTGCATACTGTAACTGTATTCTAAAGAGACGCGCTGCATACTGTAACTGTATTCTAAAGAGACGTGCTGCATACTGTAACTGTATTCTAAAGAGATGCGCTGCATACTGTAACTGTTTTCTAAAGAGACGCGCTACATACTGTCACTGTATTCTAAAGAGACGCGCTACATACCGTAACTGTATTCTAAAGAGACGCGCTACATACTGTAACTGTATTCTAAAGAGACGCGCTGCATACTGTAACTGTATTCTAAAGAGACGCGCTACATACTGTAACTGTATTCTAAAGAGACGCGCTGCATACTGTAACTGTATTCTAAAGAGACGCGCTACATACTGTAACTGTATTCTAAAGAGACGCGCTGCATACTGTAACTGTATTCTAAAGAGACGCGCTACATACTGTAACTGTATTCTAAAGAGACACGCTGCATACTGTAACTGTATTCTAAAGAGACGCGCTGCATATTGTAACTGTATTCTAAAGAGACGTGCTGCATACTGTAACTGTATTCTAAAGAGATGCGCTGCATACTGTAACTGTTTTCTAAAGAGACACGCTGCATACTGTAACTGTATTCTAAAGAGACGTGCTGCATACTGTAACTGTATTCTAAAGAGACACGCTGCATACTGTAACTGTATTCTAAAGAGATACGCTGCATACTGTAACTGTGTTCTAAAGAGACGCGCTACATACTGTAACTGTATTCTAAAGAGACGCGCTACATACCGTAACTGTATTCTAAAGAGACGCGCTACATACTGTAACTGTATTCTAAAGAGACGCGCTGCATACTGTAACTGTATTCTAAAGAGACGCGCTACATACTGTAACTGTATTCTAAAGAGATACGCTGCATACTGTAACTGTGTTCTAAAGAGACGCGCTACATACTGTAACTGTATTCTAAAGAGACGCGCTACATACCGTAACTGTATTCTAAAGAGACGCGCTACATACTGTAACTGTATTCTAAAGAGACGCGCTGCATACTGTAACTGTATTCTAAAGAGACGCGCTACATACTGTAACTGTATTCTAAAGAGACACGCTGCATACTGTAACTGTATTCTAAAGAGACGTGCTGCATACTGTAACTGTATTCTAAAGAGACGCGCTACATACTGTAACTGTATTCTAAAGAGACACGCTGCATACTGTAACTGTATTCTAAAGAGACGTGCTGCATACTGTAACTGTATTCTAAAGAGACGCGCTACATACTGTAACTGTATTCTAAAGAGACGCGCTACATACTGTAACTGTATTCTAAAGAGACACGCTGCATACTGTAACTGTATTCTAAAGAGACGTGCTGCATACTGTAACTGTATTCTAAAGAGATGCGCTGCATACTGTAACTGTATTATAAAGAGACGCGCTACATACTGTCACTGTATTCTAAAGAGATACGCTGCATACTGTAACTGTATTATAAAGAGACGCGCTACATACTGTCACTGTATTATAAAGAGATACGCTGCATACTGTAACTGTATTATAAAGAGACGCGCTACATACTGTCACTGTATTCTAAAGAGATACGCTGCATACTGTAACTGTGTTCTAAAGAGACGCGCTACATACTGTAACTGTATTCTAAAGAGACGCGCTACATACCGTAACTGTATTCTAAAGAGACGCGCTACATACTGTAACTGTATTCTAAAGAGACGCGCTACATACCGTAACTGTATTCTAAAGAGATACGCTGCATACTGTAACTGTATTATAAAGAGACGTGCTACATACTGTCACTGTATTCTAAAGAGATACGCTGCATACTGTAACTGTGTTCTAAAGAGACGCGCTACATACTGTAACTGTATTCTAAAGAGACGCGCTACATACCGTAACTGTATTCTAAAGAGACGCGCTACATACTGTAACTGTATTCTAAAGAGACGCGCTACATACTGTAACTGTATTCTAAAGAGACGCGCTGCATACTGTAACTGTATTCAAAAGAGACGCGCTACATACCGTAACTGTATTCTAAAGAGACGCGCTCCATACTGTAACTGTATTCTAAAGAGACGCGCTGCATACTGTAACTGTATTCTAAAGAGACGCGCTGCATACTGTAACTGTATTCTAAAGAGACGTGATGCATACTGTAACTGTTTTCTAAAGAGACGCGCTGCATACTGTAACTGTATTCCAAAGAGACGCGCTACATACCGTAACTGTATTCTAAAGAGACGCGCTACATACTGTAACTGTATTCTAAAGAGACGCGCTGCATACTGTAACTGTATTCTAAAGAGACGTGCTGCATACTGTAACTGTATTCTAAAGAGACGCGCTGCATACTGTAACTGTATTCTAAAGAGACACGCTGCATTCTGTAACTGTATTATAAAGAGACGCGCTGCATACTGTAACTGTATTCTAAAGAGACGCGCTACATACTGTAACTGTATTCTAAAGAGACACGCTGCATACTGTAACTGTATTCTAAAGAGACGCGCTGCATACTGTAACTGTATTCTAAAGAGACGCGCTACATACTGTAACTGTATTCTAAAGAGACACGCTGCATTCTGTAACTGTATTATAAAGAGACGCGCTGCATACTGTAACTGTATTCTTAAGAGACGCGCTACATACTGTAACTGTATTCTAAAGAGACGCGCTGCATACTGTAACTGTATTCTAAAGAGACGCGCTGCATACTGTAACTGCATTCTAAAGAGACACGCTGCATACTGTAACTGTATTCTAAAGAGACGCGCTGCATACTGTAACTGTATTCTAAAGAGATACGCTGCATACTGTAACTGTATTCTAAAGAGACGCACTACATACTGTAACTGTATTCTAAAGAGACGCGCTACATACTGTAACTGTATTCTAAAGAGACACACTACATACTGTAACTGTATTCTAAAGAGACACGCTACATACTGTAACTGTTTTCTAAAGAGACGCGCTACATACTGTAACTGTATTCCAAAGAGACGCGCTACATACTGTAACTGTATTCCAAAGAGACGCGCTACATACCGTAACTGTATTCCAAAGAGACACACTACATACTGTAACTGTATTCCAAAGAGACGCGCTACATACTGTAACTGTATTCTAAAGACGCGCTGCATACTGTAACTGTTTTCTAAAGAGACGCGCTGCATACTGTAACTGTATTCTAAAGAGACGCGCTACATACCGTAACTGTATTCCAAAGAGACACACTACATACTGTAACTGTATTCCAAAGAGACGCGCTACATACTGTAACTGTATTCTAAAGAGACGCGCTACATACCGTAACTGTATTCCAAAGAGACACACTACATACTGTAACTGTATTCTAAAGAGATACGCTGCATACTGTAACTGTATTCTAAAGAGACACACTACATACTGTAACTGTATTCTAAAGAGACGCGCTACATACTGTAACTGTATTCTAAAGAGACGCGCTACATACTGTAACTGTATTCTAAAGAGACGCGCTACATACTGTAACTGTATTCTAAAGAGACGCGCTGCATACTGTAACTGTATTCCAAAGAGACGCGCTACATACCGTAACTGTATTCTAAAGAGACGCGCTACATACTGTAACTGTTTTCTAAAGAGACGCGCTGCATACTGTAACTGTATTCTAAAGAGACGCGCTGCATACTGTAACTGTATTCTAAAGAGACGTGATGCATACTGTAACTGTTTTCTAAAGAGACGCGCTGCATACTGTAACTGTATTCCAAAGAGACGCGCTACATACCGTAACTGTATTCTAAAGAGACGCGCTACATACTGTAACTGTATTCTAAAGAGACGCGCTGCATACTGTAACTGTATTCTAAAGAGACGTGCTGCATACTGTAACTGTATTCTAAAGAGACGCGCTGCATACTGTAACTGTATTCTAAAGAGACACGCTGCATTCTGTAACTGTATTATAAAGAGACGCGCTGCATACTGTAACTGTATTCTAAAGAGACGCGCTACATACTGTAACTGTATTCTAAAGAGACACGCTGCATACTGTAACTGTATTCTAAAGAGACGCGCTGCATACTGTAACTGTATTCTAAAGAGACGCGCTACATACTGTAACTGTATTCTAAAGAGACACGCTGCATTCTGTAACTGTATTATAAAGAGACGCGCTGCATACTGTAACTGTATTCTTAAGAGACGCGCTACATACTGTAACTGTATTCTAAAGAGACGCGCTGCATACTGTAACTGTATTCTAAAGAGACGCGCTGCATACTGTAACTGCATTCTAAAGAGACACGCTGCATACTGTAACTGTATTCTAAAGAGACGCGCTGCATACTGTAACTGTATTCTAAAGAGATACGCTGCATACTGTAACTGTATTCTAAAGAGACGCACTACATACTGTAACTGTATTCTAAAGAGACGCGCTACATACTGTAACTGTATTCTAAAGAGACACACTACATACTGTAACTGTATTCTAAAGAGACACGCTACATACTGTAACTGTTTTCTAAAGAGACGCGCTACATACTGTAACTGTATTCCAAAGAGACGCGCTACATACTGTAACTGTATTCCAAAGAGACGCGCTACATACCGTAACTGTATTCCAAAGAGACACACTACATACTGTAACTGTATTCCAAAGAGACGCGCTACATACTGTAACTGTATTCTAAAGACGCGCTGCATACTGTAACTGTTTTCTAAAGAGACGCGCTGCATACTGTAACTGTATTCTAAAGAGACGCGCTACATACCGTAACTGTATTCCAAAGAGACACACTACATACTGTAACTGTATTCCAAAGAGACGCGCTACATACTGTAACTGTATTCTAAAGAGACGCGCTACATACCGTAACTGTATTCCAAAGAGACACACTACATACTGTAACTGTATTCCAAAAACGCGCTGCATACTGTAACTGTTTTCTAAAGAGATGCGCTACATACTGTAACTGTATTCCAAAGAGACTCGCTACATACCGTAACTGTATTCCAAAGAGACACACTACATACTGTAACTGTATTCTAAAGAGATACGCTGCATACTGTAACTGTATTCTAAAGAGACACACTACATACTGTAACTGTATTCTAAAGAGACGCGCTACATACTGTAACTGTATTCTAAAGAGACGCGCTACATACTGTAACTGTATTCTAAAGAGACGCGCTACATACTGTAACTGTATTCTAAAGAGACGCGCTGCATACTGTAACTGTATTCCAAAGAGACGCGCTACATACCGTAACTGTATTCTAAAGAGACGCGCTACATACTGTAACTGTTTTCTAAAGAGACGCGCTGCATACTGTAACTGTATTCTAAAGAGACGCGCTGCATACTGTAACTGTATTCTAAAGAGACGTGATGCATACTGTAACTGTTTTCTAAAGAGACGCGCTGCATACTGTAACTGTATTCCAAAGAGACGCGCTACATACCGTAACTGTATTCTAAAGAGACGCGCTACATACTGTAACTGTATTCTAAAGAGACGCGCTGCATACTGTAACTGTATTCTAAAGAGACGTGCTGCATACTGTAACTGTATTCTAAAGAGACGCGCTGCATACTGTAACTGTATTCTAAAGAGACACGCTGCATTCTGTAACTGTATTATAAAGAGACGCGCTGCATACTGTAACTGTATTCTAAAGAGACGCGCTACATACTGTAACTGTATTCTAAAGAGACACGCTGCATACTGTAACTGTATTCTAAAGAGACGCGCTGCATACTGTAACTGTATTCTAAAGAGACGCGCTACATACTGTAACTGTATTCTAAAGAGACACGCTGCATTCTGTAACTGTATTATAAAGAGACGCGCTGCATACTGTAACTGTATTCTTAAGAGACGCGCTACATACTGTAACTGTATTCTAAAGAGACGCGCTGCATACTGTAACTGTATTCTAAAGAGACGCGCTGCATACTGTAACTGTATTCTAAAGAGACACGCTGCATACTGTAACTGTATTCTAAAGAGACGCGCTGCATACTGTAACTGTATTCTAAAGAGATACGCTGCATACTGTAACTGTATTCTAAAGAGACGCACTACATACTGTAACTGTATTCTAAAGAGACGCGCTACATACTGTAACTGTATTCTAAAGAGACACACTACATACTGTAACTGTATTCTAAAGAGACACGCTACATACTGTAACTGTTTTCTAAAGAGACGCGCTACATACTGTAACTGTATTCCAAAGAGACGCGCTACATACTGTAACTGTATTCCAAAGAGACGCGCTACATACCGTAACTGTATTCCAAAGAGACACACTACATACTGTAACTGTATTCCAAAGAGACGCGCTACATACTGTAACTGTATTCTAAAGACGCGCTGCATACTGTAACTGTTTTCTAAAGAGACGCGCTGCATACTGTAACTGTATTCTAAAGAGACGCGCTACATACCGTAACTGTATTCCAAAGAGACACACTACATACTGTAACTGTATTCCAAAGAGACGCGCTACATACTGTAACTGTATTCTAAAGAGACGCGCTACATACCGTAACTGTATTCCAAAGAGACACACTACATACTGTAACTGTATTCCAAAAACGCGCTGCATACTGTAACTGTTTTCTAAAGAGATGCGCTACATACTGTAACTGTATTCCAAAGAGACTCGCTACATACCGTAACTGTATTCCAAAGAGACACACTACATACTGTAACTGTATTCTAAAGAGATACGCTGCATACTGTAACTGTATTCTAAAGAGACACACTACATACTGTAACTGTATTCTAAAGAGACGCGCTACATACTGTAACTGTATTCTAAAGAGACGCGCTACATACTGTAACTGTATTCTAAAGAGACGCGCTACATACTGTAACTGTATTCTAAAGAGATACGCTGCATACTGTAACTGTATTCTAAAGAGACACACTACATACCGTAACTGTATTCCAAAGAGACACACTACATACTGTAACTGTATTCTAAAGAGATACGCTGCATACTGTAACTGTATTCTAAAGAGACACACTACATACTGTAACTGTATTCTAAAGAGACGCGCTACATACTGTAACTGTATTCTAAAGAGACGCGCTGCATACTGTAACTGTATTCTAAAGAGACGCGCTACATACTGTAACTGTTTTCTAAAGAGACGCGCTACATACTGTAACTGATCACATCAGAAATGAACAAATTGAAACAGTGGTTTGACAGAAACAGACTGTCATTAAATTTGAAAAAAACTAAGATCATGTTTTTTGGAAATCGTGAAATTAACACACACGCAATTGTGAAGATAGATAATATAAATATAGAAAGAGTATATGAAATTAAATTTCTTGGTGTGATACTAGACCACAAAATCAGCTGGAAACCCCAAATCTCATATATAAGAGCCAAGCTGGCAAGAAGCGTTTCTTTGCTGGGAAAAACAAGGTACATTTTAAATCAAAGGGCATTGTACATTCTGTATTGTTCACTGGTTTTGCCGTATCTTAACTATTGTGTGGAGATCTGGGGTAATACCTACAAAAGTAACTTACAACCATTAGTCATACTGCAAAAGAGAGCAATAAGGTTTGTAAACAATGTAGGTTATCAGGAACACACAAACCCTCTTTTCTTACAGTTAAATGCATTGAAGTTTATGGACATGGTAAAATTCAAAACAGCTCAAACATTGTTTAAAGCAAGAAATAACGTACTACCGGGGAATATACAGAGGATGTTTTTTGATAGAGAGGGGGGTTATAATTTAAGAGGGGAGCTTAATTTAAGGAAACCTTTTGTACACACCACTATGAAAAGTCAGTGTATCACTATCTGTGGGGTCAATTTATGGAATGGTCTGGATCTGGAACTCAAACAAAGCACTAATATTGTGCAGTTTAAGAGGATGTACAAAAAGAACATCCTTAGCGGGTATAGAGTGGAGGAAGGGGTGTGTTGATTGTATTTAGTTTTATTTTATTTTTTTTATCGTTTATTTTATTAATCTAGTGATCAGATTGGTAGTAGATTGTCTATATGACGCCTTATTGATTTTCAGCAAGTGGGTAAGGGTATATATGGGTTATGTATTGAGTTACGAATGTATTATTATTATATATATATGGTATATAGATAGCACAGGACACAGGACATAGGAGATATATATACAGATATAATAGGATTTATGACATAAATGTATATTTGTAATTGTTTATATTAATTATGAATGTTGTAAGAGAAGGGGGTAGGAGTAAATAAGTTTTTACTTCTTCCTACTCCTTTTTGAACATGTTCATTGTTATTTGTTTTTATTTTGTTTTTATATGCAAGTTCAAAATAAAGATTATCAAATCAAATCAAAAACTGCATTCCAAAGAGACGCGCTACATACTGTAACTGTATTCTAAAGAGACGCGCTGCATACTGTAACTGTATTCTAAAGAGACGCGCTACATACTGTAACTGTTTTCTAAAGAGACGCGCTACATACTGTAACTGCATTCCAAAGAGACGCGCTACATACCGTAACTGTATTCTAAAGAGACGCGCTACATACTGTAACTGTATTCTAAAGAGACGCGCTGCATACTGTAACTGTTTTCTAAAGAGACGCGCTGCATACCGTAACTGTATTCCAAAGAGACGCGCTACATACCGTATGTGGCGAAGTTAGCTCTTGTAGCTTGGGGGAAGAAGACACGGCAGTCAGACGAATGCAGTTTACTTTCTTTTATTTTCTTTTGCAGTTTACACGGACACAATTTACTCTCCAGTCCGTCCTCATCTCCATTCCCCGCGGCACCTTATCAAGGCTCTCAGGCTCACTGTTGAACAATCAAGGCAATTGGTTAATTGATAACAATCCTATAATCAAATAGTCCCCAATTGCCCGATTGCCGACAGCTGTGCCGGTTCCCTAAACCACCCGTGTTCACTCTCTCTCTTGCTAGCTGCGCCTAAAACCACGCCCCCCCTACCACACCGTAACTGTATTCTAAAGAGACGCGCTACATACTGTAACTGTTTTCTAAAGAGACGCGCTGCATACTGTAACTGTTTTCTAAAGAGACGCGCTGCATACTGTAACTGTATTCTAAAGAGACACACTGCATACTGTAACTGTATTCTAAAGAGACACGCTACATACTGTAACTGTATTCTAAAGAGACACGCTACATACTGTAACTGTATTCTAAAGAGACGCGCTACATACTGTAACTGTATTCTAAAGAGACGTGCTACATACTGTAACTGTTTTCTAAAGAGACGCGCTGCATACTGTAACTGTTTTCTAAAGAGACGCGCTGCATACTGTAACTGTATTCTAAAGAGACACGCTACATACTGTAACTGTATTCTAAAGAGACGCGCTGCATACTGTAACTGTTTTCTAAAGAGACGTGCTACATACCGTAACTGTATTCTAAAGAGACGCGCTACATACCGTAACTGTATTCTAAAGAGATACGCTGCATACTGTAACTGTATTCTAAAGAGATGCGCTACATACTGTAACTGTTTTCTAAAGAGACGCGCTACATACTGTAACTGTATTCTAAAGAGACGTGCTACATACTGTAACTGTATTATAAAGAGACGCGCTGCATACCGTAACTGTATTCCAAAGAGAGGGCCTATGCATGGAGGGCCTATGCTGCCTGTTTATCCCGCTGCTGCGCAGTTTCCCTCTGCTCGTGCCTTTCTCCGTGCTCTACGACTACTTTTACGGGGCCTACGTGGCCCTGATACCCGTCGCCTATTTCCTCCATGCCATACCTTACCTCATCAGCCCGCCAATCGGAGGTCAGTGCTCTGTGCTGTGACCAATAAGCCAACACCTTGATGGTGCCGTGCGCTCCTTGCAGTTATCGTTTAACATATGTCCTTTAACATATCGCCTTGCTGTTACCATTTAACCTATGTATTTGAAGCTTGGAAATGATCTGAGCTTTCCAGAAAAAATCTAACAATCATTTGAATATTGACCCATGGGTACGTTTTTAATTGAGCACACAGTGCCAAGCACACATTCTGTGTACAACCACACAATTACCCTTGGGTTTTTTCCACTTGTATTGCTGGTTGTACTACATAAAAGAGATATAGAAAATCATGGTTACACAACACACATGCTGATGTCATTGAAAAATCCCAAAGTGAGAAAGACATACTGTAGTTGCAGTTCTTCACCTGTGTGTGTTTTAGACACTAAAGAAAAGACAAGAGTTTTAAAAGATAGGCTATATAAAATGATTTTCTATAAGACTGACAGTATATTCTGTATTTTGAATATACACTGCTCAAAGAAATTAAAGGAACACTTAATCAACACAGTATAACACCAAGTCAATTCAACTTCTGGGATATCGATCTGTCCAGTGAGGAAGCGTAAACGATTGTGAATCAATTTCGCCTGCTTTGGTGCAAATTAAACTGACAACAGATGGACAGGAGAGGCAACAGCAAGACAACCCCCAAAAAGTAAATGGTTTTGCAGGTGGTGGCCACAGACCATTTCTCTCTCCTTATCTTTCCTGGCTGATTTTTCTCTAGTTTTGCATTTTGCTAGTGCCCTTGTCACTACTGGTAGCATGAGGCGGTACCTGCAGCCCATTCAGGTTGCACAGGTAGTCCAGCTCCTCCAGGATAGCACATCCATACGTGCCGTCGCAAGAAGGTTTGCTGTGTCTCCCAGCACAGTCTCAAGAGCGTGGAGGAGATACCGGAAGACGGGCCATTACACGAGGAGAGCTGGACAGGGCCGTAGAAGGGCAACAACCCAGTGGCAGGACCGGTATCTGCTCCTTTGTGTGAGCAGGAACAGGAGGAGCACTGCCAGAACCCTACAGGCTACTTGTGTGCATGTTTCTGACCAAACTGTCAGAAACAGACTCCATGAGGGTGGCATGAGGGCCCGACGTCCTGTAGTGGGACCTGTGTTCACAGCCCAGCACTGTGCAGCTCGATTGGCATTTGCCAGAGAACACCAGAATTGGCAGGTTCGCCATTGGCGCCCCGTTCTCTTCACAGATGAGAGCAGGTTCACACTGAGCACGTGTGACAGACATGAAAGAGTCTGGAAACGCCGTGGCCAATGTTATGCTGCTTGCAACATCATCCAGCATGACCGGTTTAGTTTAATTGACTTGGTGTTATACTGTGATGATTAAGTGTTCCCTTAATTTTTCTGAGCAGTGTATTTTGGCCATAAATTCCCAGTTCAGATGCATTCCACACTTTCAAGAACCGAAATAGCAAATCGTTGAATTTATTGAATAATATCATGTTTTCAATCAGCCAGAGGTTCGTGTGAGGCTTTTTTGGAAGCCATTACACTGAATTGGTGTAAAAGAGGTATATCCCACCCTGGGAATATTTCACCCTGAAGGTTGAAGCCTGCAGTCCACACATCAGAGCAGTACGCAATAATGTTAACCAAGTGGCTCTCTAGTACAGTGACAGTCCTGGGAAATGTGTTCAGGGGTTTATGTCACAGCCAGTCTCTTTATCAGTTAATAAGAGTTCTACTAAATATAAACACAAAAAGCAGTACACATGGTGTGTTCCCAGAACTGAGTTTGAAAACCCCTGTTCTAATAATGTCATTGATGAATCCATAACTTCGTTATATTTGAATGGCAAAGTTGGATTTCTAGTGCTGATAACTCAGCTATGACAAACGTACTGTGTGGCTCACGTTATCTCTCCTGTCTCTTCTGTGGCCAGGATGGCTGGTGGACCAGACAGGCTCCTACATGTCCAAGTTCTTCCTCAGCGGCTTCTCACTCATCTCTAGCTCCCTGCTACTCAGCACTGCAGCGGTGATTCGCCGGTGCCAGAAGACGCGCACGTACACCACCAATTCTGACCCCAAACTGGACACCTGCCAGAGCAAACCTACTGATTGCTACAAGGCTTCACACGAAGAATCAAAGCTTACAGCAAACGTGCTGTCTTTATAGCATTCAATTTTTTTTTACATAGCGCCTTTTCTCTCCATTTTGTAATGCCAAAGTGTATGGAAGTACAAATGCACAATAAAGATAACTCTGTGGGGCCAGAGCCAACTTGAAGCCATACACATAAAACCAGTTGCCTTGTGGGTAAATGAGTTCATTTTTACACTAGCCCTGCAAGGATAACGGTTTGTTTGACTCCCTCAATCCCTGTTGATGAACTGAATGTTCTTTCTGAGTGACTGCAGTTCTGTGTCGACAGTGTGCCTTCACAAATGACAATATCGGTACTCCCTCAAGCTTCGGACTTTAAAAAAAGTCGGCCAAAAATCTTATTTTTCTTTTTGTTTAAAATTTTCCATGATTGCCCAGAGTGGGGTACATTGCTTATGGTCATGCGACCGACATCACATTAAAGTATTTCATAATTTTCCAGTGACTTCGCTTTGAATCCTTTCTATGTAACTAGGCCACACATAACAACCACTTTTTCTTGGAATTTTTCAAAAATCAAATTATCTTTCTGTACAAGAATTTTTAAGAATGAAAAGCAAGAAAAAAACTTTATTCTATAGCAATAACAATGGTCATTTAAATCAATCAGTAATGCATAATACATAAAACAATAAAGCCATAATATATTGGGAACTGAGCAACCTGAGATGTAGACCATATGACATCCTTCAAATGTCTCTTCTTTAGCACACCTGAATCTGTTACATGCCTGTAACATGTAGTGATGGCCTGCATTGAACTATGGAAATATTGTTGAATATTCCATTTGCACCCGGCTCTGAAGTACTTCATTTGAACAAAGCACTTAAACTAAAAAGTCAAAGGAGCCCAGGTGTTCGAAAATGAACAAAATCCAAGGATGGCAAGAGCAGCCTGTCACATGATCCGTCACATAGTTCACAAGGGAAAAGTGCTGCACTGCAAAAAGGAAGTATCAATAATTACTGTATATGAATAATAACCATCTACATTTGTCAGGAATCACATGTCCATACCTCTTAGATTTGATGAAGTGTTGCATTTAGACATTTTTGAAATGTAAATAATTTTGTAACAGATTTTATTGTGAAAAACATTGTCAAAGTTGTGAGGAAAGACTGAATAAATCTTTGCAAAAGGAGACTAAGGCGAGATTTAATTTGAATTAGGTTTGCATGGATGCATATTCTGGTGTTTAAAAATAGTAGCTTTAAAATATAGTAGTTCAAAATAATGTATAAAACTATTGTTTTGCATTGTCGCCTTTTGGGAGTGTAAATTGGAGTGGAGATAGCCTACAATCAATTGAAGAAATAAAAAGGCTTTGCTCTCCAGAACAAAACACAATGATCGACTCAAGTCAGTGATCACTGATAGCATATCGTAGCTCTGGTAGCTCCAGCCATTTTCATGAAACATCACCCCCATCACTAGGCACAGCTGGCATAGTTGAGGTCTGTGCTCTTGAGACAAATTCCCTTCAGCTGGGCTTTCCCTGCTGGATGCAGTAGCTGCAATGTGCCAGAGAGTGGAGCCAAAGAGCAGGAAACCTTTGATAGACAGAAGAGGTGTGTTTTGGATTCAGACCTGCCCTGATATTTGGTTGCAGTAAACTCCTCAGTCTTGGGACCAAAACAGCAAAAGCGGTATCACTCTGAGGGTGCGTCCCAATACTTGAAAAATGCATCCTCCTTTCCTCCACTACCACCTCCTCTCCTCCGTGCACTGGAAACCGATCTTTGTGTTTCAATCTAATGTTGCTGATTACATATTAATTACATATTAGTGTTTACATATGAATTAATTTTGATGCAAACCACAATGTCAGGTGTGTATACTGTACATGCAAATACATGTACTCGAAACGTTCAGGCAGTTTTGCATACTTCCGGGTAGGAGAGGAGTGGTAGTGGGGGAGTGAAAAATATTGGGACGCAACCTGACTCTAAACAGATTTTGTGCACATATAGAACCCTTCGCTGATGACCTCAGAAAGCCCTGCTGTTATAGAGTTATAATATTCACTGTGAAGTCATGCAGTTACTAAAAATTCAGATGAATTATACAACAGTTAGTTCCGACCGTGCATTGTGATTGGCCTCAGAACTCATCACTGGCCGGGACGACTCTAATTTGTCTACATTCTAATTGTTGGGGGGAAAAAATGATTTCTTACAATGGAATTCACTTTACCCTGATTAGCCACCTGAGCAGCTTTTATAATCCTGAATCCATATTTTACCTGAAGGAGACATTTTTGTACTTGTGGATATTAATTTTCTTCCCAGGACTGATTATCGGTGGGCCTTCCATATTTTCACTGTGAATGTCAGTCAGCAGAAGAGATCAGAATCCCTGCTGGAGTAGCTCATCTTAGCCTCTCAATTGAAAATAGAACAAGCATATAAACCTTTCACTGAAAACTGTTTATTTTATACAATAAAAGACTTCTAAATGGTGCTATTGTTTTTAAATACATTGTATATAGCAATATAGCAATACAATTACAGTGCATGGTCATCTCAAAGAAGCTTTTATTGTTTTGTTTTTTTCAACAATTCATACATATATAGATAAAATGCAATATTTAAACAAACATAAAGTGAGTTTTATTTGTTACTACAAATAATAATTGTTAATAGGATTTTATATTACTTACATTTCCTGCAGATTAACTAAAACAAGTACTTCCTGTAAGTTTAACATTGTTTAATTATTTATTTTTTTTTAAATAAAAAAAACAGTCCAACAAGCTCTATATGACATATGGGGCCCTATCTTAATGCCGTGCATATAGACAAAGCGCTAAGATCGCCAAAATAGAGCCCATGGACTGCATTTCAACCAGAGACAAAACTCTTACATGCTTCACTGAAAGATTTTGCATTTCAGTTTTGATCATTTGATCATTGCAGAGACAAGCGGAGATCACACAGAGCAGTGAGGTACTCCTCATTATCAGGGTCATACAGAATAGCCTTCTCATAGCACTCAATGGCTTGGCATTGGTCACCTCTCATTTGATTAACATAACCCCGAATCCCAAAGGCTTCACAATCATGGGGGTTTCTGGAGATTTTATTATTTGCAATATTTTCAAGTTTTCTTGCACACATTTCCCAGTCTCCTGTATCTTTCTGTAATCTGAGTCCTTCCTTGTAGTGCTTCACAGCCAATGGCTCTGATCTGTTGTTGTAGAGCTGGAAATCTGCGTAATTCCTGGTGACCATCTGCAGGTGCTCCTTTCTAGCAGTAGCAACTTCAAATGCTCTCTTAAACATCTCGTCTGCTTTCCTGTTGTCTTTTCCATTTCCATGGATTCGCGCTAATTTCACCATGGCAAAAATTAAGGAGGGTTTCAGAGAGATCGCTTGCTTCAGGTGTTGGATGCTCAGCCTGAAGAGATTATCTGCCTCTTCTCTGTTGTTTGCAGTTTTTTTATCATAGCTGAGTCCAAGTTGATGGTGCAACAAGGCTGAATCAGGAGTTCTTTCCAGCGCTCTTTTCAGAAGAGATATGGACTCATCAACTTTTCCATTGTTCCGATAGTACTTTGCCACATACTGCGTCACGTAGGGTTTGTCGGGTTCCAACTCCATGGCCCTTTCCATCAGCTCCTCTGCTTTCTCATGCTCTCCATGGTCAGCATGTTTCAGGCCCAGCAGAACCATCATGTACGCATTGTTTGGATCAAGCTCTAAGACCCGGCTCAACTGCTTGCTCGCTGGGGAATCTTTAAAGCTTATCTGATTGTAATGTTCAATGCGATGCAGAGCAACAGCATAGCCTTCATTCCACTCAATCTCTTCTGGCTCCAACTCCAGAGCCTTCTCAAAGCACTCTTTGGCCTTTTCATAGTATTGGTGAGAGAATTTCAGGAATGCCCTGCCTTTCTCCCCATAGATTTCAGGATGGAGGGCAGAAGGGGATTCTGAAGGAAACTTCTCCTTAATCTTCTCCAGCTTGGCCAGGTAGGTCTGGGATTGCACATGCTCGCCCATGTGATAATACACCCATGCAAAATTGCCATAGGTAACTATGAGCTGCTTCTCACAGTTGTCACCATGCTGTTCCCTGATGTGTTGTTCAGCCTTTGTCAAGTCATCCCGTGCTTCCTCAAGGCGACCCTGCATGTACTTTGTGAAAGCCTGAGTACTGTATGACCATCCGATGTTCCTCTCCTCTTCCTCTGACATGTCAATGCTGTTTTTAAGCCTGATCTGTAGATCATTTAAGTCAGTGTCATCTAAACCCCATGTGAAGTGGCACTCAACTTCACGCAGTTTGGCAAGCAACATATCTTGAATTGAACTGCAACAAACAAGAAAATTTATTATCAAGTCAATTGTATTTGGAGGAAGAACATTCTTGTAGTTTAAAAATGAGAATTCTTGGCTTTCAAAGACCCTTTAAAAGTAGTTTCACAAAGATACATGTCAATGAATACAATTTTTTTTTTAAATGATATCATATAAAAAAAATATTGAGTACTTACGCCATAGCAAACATAGATCAGTTTTGCAAATAATTCAATCTTCAGCCAAGCTGATAATGATAATGCCTTACTCCACAATGCTTCTTATAGAGCCTCAGCATTCTCCTCCCAGATATGTTTGGGTGGGGCAGTACCAGTGACGTACCAGCACAATGGCATACCGGTACCATACAAGACTGCACATATTGTTTTTTATGAATCACAAAACTTTTCCGAAACTACGGAAAAATAAATGGAAAATATGCTATTACACTTAAATGATGCATATGCAGGTAAAATATATAATTTTTTATAAAGCTTTTTAATGTTTTCCTGCAC
Source organism: Ilyophis sp. 1 JC-2022 (assembly GCA_022702515.1). NCBI lineage: Eukaryota > Metazoa > Chordata > Actinopteri > Anguilliformes > Synaphobranchidae > Ilyophis > Ilyophis sp. 1 JC-2022. The sequence continues at coordinate 76,563,169 of CM040405.1, forward strand.
TGTTCCCTTGTCATAACTAGCCAACACCACAGAATACACATTTCAGGTCTGGCCACTGAATAGAAGGATAATGTCAGTGTCACGTTTACCAAAAATATTTGGGGTCTCCTCATGTCCTGTGGATGAGGACATTATCATCTTGATAAGGGCATTATCATCAAAGAGACCCACTCTGCAGGAAGAACATGCTATAAATCCGGTGAAGATGATCCCTCACTGTCATTAAATAAAGATTCATGCAAAAACAATGTTAGTATTACTAATATCTGCAGATAATAACACAAACACAGAGATTAGAGCACAATGCATCTAATGTCCTGCTTTAAAATACAGTGCTCCTAAACATGAGTAAAATGACTCCTGATAGTTTTGTTGGAAATAAGTTCACTCCTGTTTAATATGAAAACTATTTGTACACCGGCATTCATACTCTTGATGTGTGACATTGACATTTCAATACAATGTTTCTGTCTTTTAAAATAAATTTGAAAGTCAGTGTACAAGGCTATTGCCATGTTTCTCTTGCCTCAATTTCCCATAGGTTAGTGTAACATCTTTTCTGATTTCTATGATATGTTGTTGGAATTCTTGATGGAAATTGTATTGTAAGGATTTCCAGAATTTAATAGCATTTATAAGAATAATCAAGCATTCATAAGAATAAATTACACCCACAACATTAAACATTGGTAATAAATACATAGTGCATATGAAATGGGGTAATCTTTTTCTGTAAATTACATCTGACATAGACTTTGCCAAAATAGAACCCAAAACATGGCAGGAAAATGCAGCCACACGGTTATAGAATTACAAGAGAGAACATTTCACAGATGGAACACTTGCGTTCCCCTCTTTTCTTGAATACTGGTAAATTGTTGACAGACATTCTTCTGAATAATAATAGAAGCAAATCAGGTAGAGCAGCTCTGAAACATGCAGTGACAGTGACTCACATGGGAAGAGAATCTGCTGAGCTACTCTTTGAGATAAAACCACTACATGGCACTTCTAGCCTTCATCTCTTATTTTCCAAATCTTAGTTCCATACTTGTGTTTGAAATGTTACGTCATTGATGACATTTTTATTTTTCATTTATCATGTATTTACACTATTAATGTTATGTAGGCCTTGTGTTTCATAAAGGGGCATTCTGAAAAATAGTTGAAATCACTCCTGCATGTCTGACTGATACTGTATTACAACACAACCGTCACAAGAAGCACCAGACGGCACATGAAAACTGATGCAATTAACGTGATGTGAAAATAGTGCACGTCAAAATAAAGCCCATTGCCAATGACATGGATTGGGTGTGGAGTTTTAATTTAAAGTGAGACATTATAGTAGCTGTACTGTACAGTATATACAATCCACAGGAATCACAGAGGCGGAGATAATGTGTCATGTACAGTTCTCTGACAAAGAACTATTGCCTTGTCATATTCAATTTTGAAATTTTGTTGTGTTAAACCAGTTGACATGTCAGTCTCCACAGTTTACAAAGGTAGGTCTCCACATCACCCAGATAGCCAGTGTGGTAGTCGACCCATGCAAAGTGAGCATAAATTACATTACATTACATTACATTATAGGCATTTAGCAGACGCTCTTATCCAGAGCGACTTACACAGCATTTTTGCATTTATACATAGTATCCATTTACAGCTGGATATATACTGAAGCAATTCAGGTGAAGTACCTTGCTCAGGGGTACAACGGCAGTGTCCTACGTGGGATTCGAACCTGCGACCTTTCGGTTACAAACCCAGTTCCTTAACCACTGTACTACACTGCCACCCCTAAATCATCAATAATGCTGTTGGGACCTGCTTTAGGGTGGCCTCAGTCTTAATGTGGAACTCAAGGGCACCGTTATTGTTTTCCTTCATGCAGCAAATACAAGATAAAGTGTTGAGATGTGTAGCATGGTATCTGCGGGGGCAAAATGTAACTTAATCCAGGAGTTTGAGATAATTCTGGATTATAGTGTCTGCTAAATGCCTAAAGTATCAATGTAAATGTAAGTTTCTCTGAAAGCTGTCCAGGTAATCAATATCAGCTTTACTTATGTCCCAGGGACACTGCAAAACATACCAAATTAAATCATTAGCCACAGAAACCAGATCAAAGTTGTGTAAATAAATTCATTTTTCACATACACTTCACTTGGACTGGTGGAATAAATTTATTCCCAGATTCATAGACTTCCACCATCAACCGTAGGCTACAATATTTGCATAGTTATAATTATGATTTATAATTTTATTTACATTTAAGTTTGACCTGCAGTGTTGTAGCCTAGGCTACCATTAATAAACGGTGAAAAAAAAAAATTAAAAAAAAAATGAATAGGCTAAAAAATATCAAATAATAAATAGCTGAGGCTACATGCTGCCAAGTCATAATTAAATACCATACGACTATATGTAAAACTATTATTCATCCCAAAAGAATGTAGGCTAGGCTGCATTTGTAATAAATGACTTTCATTTTATAAGATGGTTGAGTAAGAAACGAAACCAAAACTTAAAAAACTTCATTAAACACAAACATGGAGCAACCTTCTCATATTTTGCATGGGTGCATGTAGCAGCTTTATTTTGACTGTTCCAACATGCCCTTCATGTCACTGCTGTAAGACCTGCTGTTGGCCTTTCTGGGGTATCATGACTCTCATTCCCCACATCAAACACCCTTGGTGGGTTGTTATTTCATTTTTCTGCTGAAAATATGGAGCCAGCTCCTTGCTGCCAGTAGTCGGCCATCCTGACATGGAATAGGTGTAGGCCTACACTTTTGACAAAATTGTATCTTTTCTGGTCTCCCGTTTGACCACTGTACTCGTGACCGGCAGAGCTTCGAGCTGCGTAGTGTGAAAAAGGTCCACTGCATCAACACTACTTTGTCTCTCTTTTGTACAGGGCAGTCTGGACAATCCATCTGCGTTTGAGTGGAGGGACATTGGTTTAAACTGTATGTCATACATATGACCTTCCAGGAACAACGCATAGTGCTGTAACCTGGCCTGGCTTGTTTAAAGTGAGACTGTATAGTAGCTGTACTATACAGTATATACAATCCACAGGAATCACAGATGCAGAGATAGTGTGTCATGTCCAGTTCTCTGACAAGGAACTATTGCCTAGTCATATTCAATTTTGAAAATTACTTTTTATTGGTTTTACAAGTTTGTTGTGTTAAACCAGTTGATATGTCAGTCTCCACAGTTTACAAAGGTAGGTCTCCACATCACCCAGATAGCCAGTGTGGTAGTCGACCCATGCAAAGTGAGTTTAAATCATCAATAATGCTGTTGGGACCTGCTTTAGGGTGGCCTCAGTCTTAATGTGGAACTCAAGGGCACCATTATTGTCTTTCTTCATGCAGCAAATACAAGATAAAGTGTTGAGATGTGTGGCATGGTATCTGCGGGGGCAAAATGTAACTTAATCCAGGAGTTTGAGATAATTCTGGATTATAGTCTCTGCTAAATACCTAAAGTATCAATGTAAATGCAAGTTTCTCTGAAAGCTGTCCAGGTAATCAATATCAGCTTTACTTATGTCCCAGGGACACTGCAAAACATACCAAATTAAATCATTAGCCACTGAAACCAGATCAAAGTTGTGTAAATAAATTCATTTTTCACAGACACTTCACTTGGACTGGTGGAATAAATGTATTCCCAGATTCATAGACTTCCACCATCAACCGTAAGCTACAATATTTGCATAGTTATAATTATGATTTATAATTTGATTTACATGCAAGTTTGACCTGCAGTGTTGTAGCCTAGGCTACCAATTATAAACGGTGAAAAAAATATAATAAAATAAATTAATAGGCTAAAAAATATCAAATAATAAATAGCTGAGTCAACATGCTGCCAAGTCATAATTAAATACCATACGACTATATGAAAAACTATTATTCATCCCAAAAGAATGTAGGCTAGGCTGCATTTGTAATAAATGACTTTCATTTTATAAGATGGTTGAGTAAGAAACGAAACCAAAACTTAAAAAACTTCATTAAACACAAACATGGAGCAACCTTCTCATATGTCACATGGGTGCATGTAACAGCTTTATTTTGACTGTTCCAACATGCCCTTCATGTCACTGCTGTAAGACCTGCTGTTGGCATTTCTGGAGAATCATGACTCTCATTCCCCACATCAAACACCCTTGGTGGGTTGTTATTTCATTCCTCTGCTGAAAATATGGAGCCAGCTCCTTGCTGCCAGTAGTCGGCCATCCTGACATGGAATAGGTGTAGGCCTACACTTTTGACAAAATTGTATCTTTTCTGGTCTCCCGTTTGACCACTGTACTCGTGACCGGCAGAGCTTCAAGCTGCGTAGTGTGAAAAAGGTCCACTGCATCAACACTACTTTGTCTCTCTTTTGTACAGGGCAGTCTGGACAATCCATCTGCGTTTGAGTGGAGGGACATTAGTTTAAACTGTATGTCATTCATATGACCTTCCAGGAACAACGCATAGTGCTGTAACCTGGCCTGGCTTGTTTAAAGTGAGACTGTATAGTAGCTGTACTATACAGTGTATACAATCCATAGGAATCACAGAGGCAGAGATAGTGTGTCATGTCCAGTTCTCTGACAAGAAACTATTGCCTAGTCATATTCAATTTTGAAAATTACTTTTTATTGGTTTTACAAGTTTATTGTCTTAAACCAGTTGACATGTCAGTCTCCACAGTTTACAAAGGTAGGTCTCCACATCACCCAGATAGCCAGTGTGGTAGTCGACCCATGCAAAGTGAGCATAAATCATCAATAATGCTGTTGGGACCTGCTTTAGGGTGGCCTCAGTCTTAATGTGGAACTCAAGGGCACCGTTATTGTCTTCCTTCATGCCGCAAATACAAGATAAAGTGTTGAGATGTGTAGCATGGTATCTGCGGGGGCAAAATTTAACTTAATCCAAGAGTTTGAGATAATTCTGGATTATAGTGTCTGCTAAATGCCTAAAGTATCAATGTAAATGTATGTTTCTCTGAAAGCTGTCCAGGTAATCAATATCAGCTTTACTTATGTCCCAGGGACACTGCAAAACATAGCCAAATTAAATCATTAGCCACAGAAACCAAATCAAAGTTATGTAAATAAATTTTTCACATACACTTCACTTGGACTGGTGGAATAAATTTATTCCCAGATTCATAGACTTCCACCATCAACGGTAGGCTACCAAGGCTACCATTAATAAACTTTTTTTTTTTTTAAATTCAAAAATGAATAGACGAAAAAATATAAAATAATAAATAGCTGATGCTGCCAAGTCATAATTAAATACCATACGACTATATGTAAAACTATTATTCATCCCAAAAGAATGTAGGCTAGGCTGCATTTGGAATAAATAGCTTTCATTTTATAAGATGGTTGAGTAAGAAACGAAACCAAAACTTAAAACACTTTAGCAGCTTTATTTTGACTGTTCCGAGCTGCGTAGTGTGAAAATGGTCCACTGCATCAACACTACTTTGTCTCTCTTTTGTACAGGGCAGTCTGGACAATCCATCTGCGTTTGAGTGGAGGGACGTTGGTTTAAACTGTATGTCATTCATATGACCTTCCAGGAACAACGCATAGTGCTGTAACCTGGCCGCTGTCATGGCCGGAATGCCTTGACATCATCCATGTCAATCAGCCATGCTTTGTGCCTGTATTGGTTCTGCTGCAAAGGCTTCATCAGCTGAGATAAAATTTGAAAGTGTGCAACGACAGGCATTTTTTTTGCGTATTTTAGTGTGACAATTTGTGCCGGCATACTTGAATTTCAAAATGCGTAAATGGTACAAAAATTCATGCAGGTTGGCAGATCTGCAACACGGCCCAATTGTACATTCTCAATGTGCGTTGTAATGTCCCCGTGGGGGTTATCTACCAGAGTCCTCGAGGGGCTGATCCAGGACAGATCAAAGCATCTGTAAACCGACTGCATATGCTGCGTATGTTTTCTTTTCAACCGCAATTGCAATATCAGAATTTTTAAAAGCTCTCTGAATTACGCTTTTTTCTTGTTTTAAGCCACATTATGTCAGAAATAGCTATGCATGCTGAATATTAAAGTGAATAATAAAATAAAAAATATCCATTCAATTTGAAGAAAAGGCCTTTTCAGTTTGAACTCAAAATTGAAATAGCCTTTTAATTTGAAATGGCCGACAAATCTATTTGAAGGAGGCTAGTGTAGTGTATGAATAGGCTTTGCTCTCCAGAGCAGATCACAATGACCTATTCAAGTCAGTGAATCACACTGATAACATATGATAACTCTGGTAGCTCCAGCCATTTTCCATTTTGTGAAACATCACCCCCATCACTAGGCACAGCTGGCATAGTTGAGGTCTGTGCTCTTGAGACAAATTCCCTTCAGCTGGGCTTTTCCCTGTTGGATGCAGTAGCTGCAATGTGCCAGAGAGTGGAGCCAAAGAGCAGGACACCTTTGATAGACAGAAGAGGTGTGTTTTGGATTCAGACCTGCCCTGATATTTGGTTGCAGTAAACTCCTCAGTCTTGGGACCAAAACAGCAAAAGCGGTATCACTCTGAGGGTGCGTCCCAATACTTTTGAAAAATGCATCCTCCTTTTCTCCACTACCACCTCCTCTCCTCCGTGCACTGGAAACCGATCTTTGTGTTTCAATCTAATTTTGCTGATTACATATTAATTACATTTTAGTGTTTACATATGAATTAATATTGATGCAAACCGCAATGTCAGGTACATTGTGTATACTGTACATGCAAATACATGTACTCAAAACTTTCAGGCAGTTTTGCATACTTCCGGGTAGGAGAGGAGTGGTAGTGGGGGAGTGAAAAATATTGAGACGCACCCTGACTCTAAACAGATTTTGTGCACATATAGAACCCTTCGCTGATGACCTCAGAAAGACCTGCTGTTATAGAGTTATTATATTAATATTATAATATTCACTGTGAAGCCGTGCAGTTACTAAAAAGTCAGATGAATGATACAGTTAGTTATTAACAGTTAGTTCCGACCGTGCATTGTGATTGGCCGGGACACATTCCATGAGTGCTGAGATACAAGATAAAATCCCTCAGAACTCATCACTGGCCGGGACGACTCTACTTTGTCTACATTCTAATTGTTGGGGGGGAAAAATGATTTCTTACAATGGAATTCACTTAACCCTGATTAGCCATCTGAGCAGCTTTTATAATCCTGAATCCATATTTTACCTGAAGGAGACATTTTTGAACTTGTGGATATTTATTTTCTGCCCAGGACTGATTATCGGTGGGCCTTCCATATTTTCACTGTGAATGTCAGTCAGCAGAAGAGATCAGAATCCCTGCTGGAGTAGCTCACTTTAGCCTCTCAATAGAAAATAGAACAAACATTTAAACCTTTCACTGAAAACTGTTTATTTTATACAATGAAGGACTTCTCAATGGTGCTGTTGTTTATAAAAACAGTGTATATAGCAGTACAATTGCAGTGCATGGTCATCTCAAAGCAGCTTTTATAGTTTTTTTTAACAGTTTAAACCTTTCACTGAAAACTTTATTTTATACAATAGTAGTGCTGTTATTTTTAAATACATTGTATATAGCAATATAGCAATACAATTACAGTGCATTCATCTCAAAGAAGCCTTTATTGTTCAGTTTTTTCAACAATTCATACATTGATAGATAAAATGCAATATTTAAACAAACATAAAGTGAGTTGTATTTGTTACTACAGATAATAATTGCTAATAGGAGTTTATATTTTTTACATTTCCTGCAAATTAACTATAACAAGTACTTCCTGTAAGTTTAACATTATTTTTTTAAATAAAAAAACAGTCCAACAAGCTCTATATGACATATGGGGCCCTATCTTAATGCCATGCATTTAGACAAAGCGCTAAGATCGCCAAGATAGAGCCCATGGAGTGAATTTCAACCAAAGACAAAACTCTTACCTGCTTCACTGAAAGATTTAGCATTTCAGTTTTGATCATTTGATCATTGCAGAGACAAGTGGAGATCACACAGAGCAGTGAGGTACTCCTCATTATCAGGGTCATACAGAATAGCCTTCTCATAGCACTCAATGGCTTGGGGTTGGTCACCTCTCATTTGATTAACATAACCCCGAATCCCAAAGGCTTCACCATCATGGGGATTTCTGGAGATTTTCTTATTTGCAATATCTTCAAGTTTTTTTGCACACATTTCCCAGTTTCCTGTATCTTTCTGTAATCTGAGTCCTTCCTTGTAGTGCTTCACAGCCAATGGCACTGATCTGTTGTTGTAGAGCTGGAAATCTGCGTAATTCCTGGTGACGAACTGCAGGTGCTCCTTTCTAGCAGTAGCAACTTCAAATGCTCTCTTAAACATCTCCTCTGCTTTCCTGTTGTCTTTTCCTTTTGCATAGATTTGTGCTAATCTCACCATGGCAATTATGAAGGAGGGTTTCAGAGAGATCGCTTGCTTCAGGTGTTGGATGCTCAGCCTGAACAGATTATCTGCCTCTTCTCTGTTGTTTGCAGTTTTCTTATGATAGCTGGCTCCAAGTAGATGGTGCAACGTGGCTGAATCAGGAGTCTTTTCCAGCGCTCTTTTCAGCAGAGATATGGACTCATCAACTTTTCCGTTGTTCCGATAGTACTTTGCCACATGCTGTGTCACGTAGGGTTTGTCGGGTTCCAACTTCATGGCTCTTTCCATCAGCTCCTCTGCTTTCTCATACTTTTCATATTCAGCATGTTTCAGGCCCAGCAGAACCATCATGTACGCATTGTTTGGATCAAGCTCTAAGACCCGGCTCAACTGCTTTCTGGTTGGGGACTCTTCAAAGCTTGTGGGATTGAAAGATTCAATGCGATGCAGAGCAACAGCATAGCCATCATTCCACTCAATTTCTTCTGGCTCCAACTCCAGCGCCTTCTCAAAGCACTCTTTCGCTTTTTCATAGTATTGGCGATCGAATTTCAGGAATGCCCTGCCTTTCTCCCCATAGATTTCAGGATGGAGCGCAGAAGGGGATTCTGTAGGAAACTTCTCTTTAATCTTCTCCAGCTTGTCCAGGTAGGTCTGGGATTGCTCATGCTCGCCCATGTGATAATACACCCATGCAAAATTGCCATAGGTAACTATGAGCTGCTTCTCACAGTTGTCACCATGCTGTTCCCTGATGTGTTGTTCAGCCTTTGTCAAGTCATCCCGTGCTTCCTCAAGGCGACCCTGCATGTACTTTGTGAAAGCCTGAGTACTGTATGACCATCCGATATTCCTTTCCTCACCCTCTGCCATGTCAATGCTGTCTTTAAGCCTGATCTGTAGATCATTTAAGTCAGTGACATCCAAATCCCATGTGAAGTGGCACTCAACCTCACGCAGTTTGGCAAGTAACATATCTTGAATTGAACTGCAACAAACAAGGAAATTTATGATCAAGTCCATTGTATTTGAAGGAAGATAAAAATGAAAATTCTTGGTTTTTTGAAACCTTTTAAAGCATAGTTTGTCAACGATTTCAAAGAATACAATAAAAATAATACTCATGAAAATATTATTTCATATAAAAAATGTATTGAGTACTTTGAGTGCATGATTGCAAACACCTTTAGATGGGTTTTGCAAACAATTCCATTTTCATCTGATAATAATAATAATACTGTAATCCACAGTGCTTCTTATAGAGCCTCAGCATGATATATTTGGGTGGGGCAGTATCAGTGGCATACCAGCACAATGAGATACCAGTGCCATGCAAGACTGCACATATTGTTTTTATGAAACGCAAAACTGAAATGATCATGAACACACTGTCATGTTAGGTTGTGCCTACAGTGCAAACACAACACATAGAGTGACATTATGATTCCACAAGAAAATATTAAATGTCAAATACGTACTTTCACCTTGAGAAGCCTTGGAGAAGAATCGATGAACATAAAGAAAGTCAGCACGTCCCCGGTCCACTCCACTTTTTGGTATGCTCTCTTTCAGCAGTAACAAAAAGGGACAGACTTACAGAATTGTCACTCTGAAAGTGTCCCAGTTTCCCAGGCAACACCACAGAGGTTTCGGAACACAGAGGTTTCGGAACAGTGCTGCGCAGAGGCTCCCAGCTCTTCAGTCTTGGTGCGCAAACAGCAGAAGCTGTATCACTCTGACTAACAGGTTTTGCGCACATATAGAACCCTTCGCTGATGACCTCAGAAAGACCTGCTGTTATAGAGTTATAATATTCACTGTGAAGTCATGCAGTTACTAAAAAGTCAGATGAATTATACAATTAGTTATTAACAGTTAGTTCCGACCGTGCATTGTGATTGGCCGGGACACATTCCATGAGTGCTGATATACAAGATAAAATCCCTCAGAACTCATCACTGGCTGGGATGACTCTACTTTGGCTACATTCTAATTGTTGGGGGGAAAAAATGATTTCTTACAATGGAATTCACTTAACCCTGGTTAGCCATCTGAGCAGCTTTTATAATCCTGAATCCATATTTTACCTGAAGGAGACATTTTTGCACTTGTGGATATTTATTTTCTGCCCAGGACTGATTATCGGTGGGCCTTCCATATTTTCACTGTGAATGTCAGTCAGCAGAAGAGATTAGAATCCCTGCTGGAGTAGCTCACCTTAGCCTCTCAATAAAAAATAGAACAAACATTTAAACCTTTCACTGAAAACTTTATTTTATACAATAGTAGTGCTGTTATTTTTAAATACATTGTATATAGCAATATAGCAATACAATTACAGTGCATTCATCTCAAAGAAGCCTTTATTGTTCAGTTTTTTTCAACATTCATACATTGATAGATAAAATGCAATATTTAAACAAACATAAAGTGAGTTGTATTTGTTACTACAGATAATAATTGTTAATAGGAGTTTATATTTTTTTACATTTCCTGCAAATTAACTATAACAAGTACTTCCTGTAAGTTTAACATTGTTTTTTAAAAATAAAAAAACAGTCCAACAAGCTCTATATGACATATGGGGCCTTATCTTAATGCTATGCATTTAGACAAAGCGTTAAGATCGCCAAGATAGAGCCCATGGAGTGAATTTCAACCAAAGACAAAATTCTTACATGCTTCACTGAAAGATTTTGCATTTCAGTTTTGATCATTTAATCATTGTAGAGACAAGCAGACATCACACAGAGCAGTGAGGTACTCTTCATTGTCAGGGTCATACAGAATAGCCTTCTTATAGCACTCAATGGCTTGGCATTGGTCACCTCTCATTTGATTAACATAACCCAGAATCCCAAAGGCTTCACCATCATGGGGATTTATGGAGATTTTCTCATTTGCAATATCTTCAAGTTTTCTTGCACATATTTTCCAGTCTCTTGTATCTTTCTGTAATCTGAGTCCTTCCTTGTAGTGCTTCACAGCCAATGGCTCTGATCTGTTGTTGTAGAGCTGGAAATCTGCGTAATTCCTGGTGACGTTCTGCAGGTGCTCCTTTCTAGCAGTAGCAACTTCAAATGCTCTCTTAAACATCTCCTCTGCTTTCCTGTTGTCTTTTCCTTTTGCATGGATTTGTGCTAATATCACCATGGCATTTATGAAGGAGGGTTTCAGAGAGATCGCTTGCTTCAGGTGTTGGATGCTCAGCCTGAACAGATTATCTGCCTCTTCTCTGTTGTTTGCAGTTTTCTTATCATAGCTGACTCCAAGTAGATGGTGCAACGTGGCTGAATCAGGAGTCTTTTCCAGCGCTCTTTTCAGAAGAGATATGGACTCATCAACTTTTCCGTTGTTCCGATAGTACTTTGCCACATGCTGTGTCACGTAGGGTTTGTCCGGTTCCAACTCCATGGCCCTTTCCATCAGCTCCTCTGCTTTCTCATACTTTCTATGGTCAGCATGTTTCAGGCCCAGCAGAACCATCATGTACGCATTGTTTGGATCAAGCTCTAAGACCCGGCTCAATTGCTTTCTGGTTGGGGACTCTTCAAAGCTTGTGGGATTGTAAGATTCAATGCGATGCAGAGCAACAGCATAGCCATCATTCCACTCAATTTCTTCTGGCTCCAACTCCAGAGCCTTCTCAAAGCACTCTTTCGCTTTTTCATAGTATTGGCGATCGAATTTCAGGAATGCCCTGCCTTTCTCCCCATAGATTACAGGATGGAGAGCAGAAGGGGATTCTGTAGGAAACCTCTTCTTAATCTTCTCCAGCTTGTCCAGGTAGGTCTGGGATTGCACATGCTCGCCCATGTGATAATACACCCATGCAAAATTGCCATATGTAACAATGAGCTGCTTCTGATGTGCTGTTCAGCCTTTGTCAAGTCATCCCGTGCTTCCTCAAGGCGACCCTGCATGTACTTTGTGAAAGCCTGAGTACTGTATGACCATCCGATATTCCTTTCCTCACCCTCTGCCATGTCAATGCTGTCTTTAAGCCTGATCTGTAGATCATTTAAGTCATTTAAGTCAGTTAAAGCATAGTTTGTCAATGATTTCAAAGAATACAATAAAAATAATACTCATGAAAATATTATTTCATAAAAAAATGTATTGAGTACTTTGAGTGCACGATTGCAAACACCTTTAGATGGGTTTTGCAAACAATTCCATTTTCATCTGATAATAATAATAATAATACTGTAATCCACAGTGCTTCTTATAGAGCCTCAGCATGATATATTTGGGTGGGGCAGTATCAGTGGCATACCAGCACAATGAGATACCAGTGCCATGCAAGACTGCACATATTGTTTTTATGAAACGCAAAACTGAAATGATCATGAACACACTGTCATGTTAGCTTGTGCCTACAGTGCAAACACAACACATAGAGTGACATTATGATTCCACAAGAAAATATTAAATGTCAAAAACTTACTTTCACCTTGAGAAGCCTTGGAGAAGAATCGATGAACATAAAGATAGTCAGCACGTCTCCGGTCCACTTTTTGGTATGCTCTCTTTCAGCAGTAACAAAAAGGGACAGACTTACAGAATTGTCACTCTGAAAGTGTCCCAGTTTCCCAGGCAACACCACAGAGGTTTCGGAACACAGAGGTTTCGGAACAACGCTGCGCAGAGGCTCCCAGGCCTTCAGTCTTGGGGCCAAATCCACAAAAGGATTGCACAGCGTTTTCCCGGGCAAACCCTGTGCAAATGAGTCAAAAAAATTGCATCCAATCCACAAAGCACATGCAAAGGCTGAATGGTATAGCAAACTACACCGACGAGCAAATAGCTCCACGGCTGCACCCCTCTCATTTAAATGTATGTAAATTAGGTACTTGCCTGCAAAATTGCACCAAGGAAGCCTTGCGTGTAATCCACAAACACCATGAGCTAATTGCCACACACAGTTAGAGAGGTGCAAATACCACTTTTGAAAAGCAGGTATTAACCGGACGAATTGGATGATAAACCTCTTAAGGCCTATTTTGTCGCGAATTAGCGACAAACCGACTCTTTTCAGAAACGGCCTGATATGAATGTGCATTGAATAATATAACACAAAACCTCTATTTATTTTTTCTTTTGAAAGTAAATTCCGTCCATAAGGGGATTTAAGGGCGAGACAAACTGATATTTCTGGGAAAAAAAGTGTGGTCTGTCATTTTCATTAAGAACCAATCTGTGTCCTGAAATATGGAGAAAAGCCTGAAACCCTTTCTGCAACTGACTCCCAAATATGGTTTCTCACACTTGGGATGAGATTCCGCGACTGCAATTTAGCTGCATGTCTCTGCACCTCGTTGGTGAGGACATGCAACTCGGTTTCCGAAAATTTTAATTTGCGCTTTCTCTCTGCCATTGTCGTTGATATTGTGTTCTTGGCACAAGCCAATATATAGGCTGCCACATGGCTAATTGCAATCATCGGTGCAAAGTGCAGACAGGTGGCAAATTTGTGGGCGTGTTTGCCCGGGCATATCATTGGAGCAAAATCTTTTGTGGATACCGTGGTAAACTGGTGAGGATTGCTTTTGAAATCTCTGTATTAACTTTGAGCTAATTGCCAGGAACAATCCGTTCTTTGTGGATTTGGCCCTTGGTGCGCAAACAGCAGAAGCTGTATCACTCTGACTAACAGGTTTTGTGCACATATAGAACCCTTCGCTGATGAGCTTAGAAAGAACTGCTGTTGTGGGGAGTTACAGTATTCATTGATGATGTAACCCTAATAATTGGTAGCGTTTATAGTCCGTCGAGGCGAAGGTAAATGAACCGGGCTACAATGGGTATCGTTCAGCATATCTTTAATGGAAGAAGCCAACAGGGCAGGAGCAGTAGCTTAGCACTCCTCACAGTTCAGGGCACAAAAACAAAAAAACAACTCCTTCGGGCGTTCCTCTCCAATTAATGTTCCCCCAGGGGAACTCAAAAGGCAGAACTAACACATGGCAATACATATGCCTAATATGACGTCACGTGGCGCTGTAATGGCGACATGTAGTCCAGCTGTCTCTTGTGTTCATGTTTGTTAATTTGAATGTGTTTTGTTGTGTCTGGCTTTTGTCTTTGTTTTTATCATGTGTGTAGTGGGATGGGGAAGTGGGCTGGTGATTTTTCAGAGCACTCCTGCTGCTCGTTTTGATAATATTGACAAATTTTCTAGTCGATATAATTTTGTTTGTGGTCGTCACCAAGGAGACGCAGTCTACATTGGGCGTGTTCGGCTAGAGCCGCGCCTTCAAACAAACCAACGACAGAATTGGTTAGAGAGCGCAAGGAGAGAATGGTGTATCCTCACGACAAACGCGGATAATTTCACAATATCGCCACCTATCTCGGCGTATTGATTCTACTCTCAAAAAAATATATATAACTGAAATGTACCCCTCCCTAAGTGTTCAAACACAGGTATAAGGGTTATTTATTAAATCCTACAATGGAATAGCAGTATTTTCCTCTTTCCCTTATCTGTACCCCTTTCTAATTTCACAATGAATATTTATTCAGTTTTTCATAGAATTGCTATATTTAAAAATATGTTTTAATATAATACAATCCTTTATTGTTCTTCAATGAATGTGATTTTGTTTCGTAATGTGAGCTTCTAGTATAAGCCCTGTAGGGTTTCTAACCTCTCTAGCATATTTCTGCAAATTACGTTGTGTACTTGCATTTGTAATTTTTGTGCAAATAATAAATAAATGTGTTTTGAGAGTGTAGGATTGAGTAACATAAGGTTGCTACTCTGGTTATTATATACTGTACCGTACATGTACTTTCTTGAAGTAACGTTAATGTTACGATCCGCTCCTGCCTTCCCTTCCTTTTGGTGTTTTCCTCTGTTTCCCTGAACCTGATTGTGTCATGTCTGCGTTCATTGCCTAATTGTGTCTACATTGCACATTTACTTCTCGCACCACATCTTAATTACACAATTCACACGTAATTGCTGTCACGTGTTTTCTAAATGGTTCAATCAATTCGCTGATTTCGCACGCAAGCTGCAGTTTATCAGCTCTAATGACACTAGTTATATTTACCGTGCTGCAGTTTATAGTTATATTTCCCGCAAGCTGCAGTTTATCAGCTCTAATGACACTAGTTATATTTACCGTGCTGTTCCTGTGATTTGTTGTCAGAGTATTACGGTCCTTGTCTTGTTTGTACTTGCTAGACTCTGGCTATATTACCCAGGTCTGGATGCCACACACCCTGGCTTTCCGGTGTGGATCCTGACTCTGCCTCCGCCTGATCCTTCGCTTTGCACCTGGCTAAAGATCGCTCCTTGCTACTTCGCCTGCTCCCGGACACAGTCTGCTGTAGCCTCACCACCGCTACCGCGGTATACAGCTCCGCCCGGCTGGGCTGCTGTACCTGCTACCCGGCACTGTGTCAGTTCGCTGTGGGTTCCACAGTGGACATGTACCTTGCCTACTGAAAATAAAAACCCTTTATTTTCAAAACTTCTGTCTCGTCGTGCATTTGGGTCCGTCCCTGCCAGTCTGTCACAGTTAAGCCTATATGAATACGAAAAGTACAATATTGGTAATGCTACACAAACAAATGTGTAGCAAAAAGTTGCCAATTCTCATTCTTGACTGTGTTACATCCCAAAATCCACCTGTGTTGCAATAACCAAGTGTACAGTAGGGGAGGTAACACTAAGCCACTTAAACGCAAACCACAACCATTTAGATAAACCCAGTCAAGCGCAAAGTGATTTAAAAGACAAAATGTTTAATAACACAGACAGGTACGGTAGAAACTAATTTAGCTATTCTCTAAACATGTAACAGATTGACAATATTTACAGTTCGACTACACAGGCTGCATGCTCTCACCAGGCAGCAAGTGACCAAAATCAGACCCACGTCCAGATGACAAAAAGGGTCTTCTCCTCCTGGTCTAGCGGGATGGTTGCTGTGGTGGTATTCAGCAGCTTTAGTCAATTCACGGGCTATTTACTGTAGTCTGTTAACACAGAACTCAGTGTTCAGGAAGCGTCGTGGAAGTCGTGTTGACCGCTAGCGTCAGGAACTCAAACTCGTGATGCAGATGGAGACAGGGTATATATAGTCTCGCATCTTTCGAATCCGGCTACTCTGCGACGGTCCTCGGCATCCCCAGCTGCGAGCATCTTTCTAAATCCCGCGGCAAGGCATCCCCATCTCCACGCATCTCCTGAAGAAGGTTGCCAGGAAACCAGGCAAGGTAAATAAACTGTAGGACTATTCCCCTCCATCACCATTCAAGCCACAATGATACCGGGTTCTTTCTGTCATTTTTGTATGTTTATTGTCAAATCAGAAATATATAAACAATGATTGGTGACAGGTAAAAGGAAGACAAAATGTTGATATTGGAATACATCTTATGCAAATACAATTCTATTTATCCATACATTACCATAATTGGCAAGGAAAATGTCATCTTTCTTGACATTGTTCCCTCAAAACACATAACGACTCCCAGTATCCCAATGTCCCGATATGTACTATATTAGTTATTCATTCGTAAAAACTAAATTTATCTTGTTAAAGACATTGAATGGCATTCAATTCAATATGTTCATTGTCAGGGTCCAAAGGGACCACACGCTGTCATGTCATTTGAATAAATCATGAACACTGACATTATGAGTAGCTGAATCTATGCTATGTAATGTATGCTATGTAATGTTTTAGTGTGAAAAGAAATCTCAACAGACTGGTCAAGTAAAGGATATATACAGTGAACAGTGAATATTTTTTTCCTATGTTTTGGCTCTATACTCCAGCACTTCGGATGTGAAATGATACAACTGTGAGGCTAAAGTAAAGGCCGAAATACATTGAGTGCTGATAACATCACTCGGACCTCATCACCGGCTGGGATCACGCCCATTTGTTCACATACTTAACTGATACATTGTTGGGAAAAAATATATATTTTCAATGGAATTCTGAAGGAACTATATTTGTCGGCAGAGCCAAATAAACAACAACATCATTACTTCATAGATATTTATAGGCTAATAGAGCTGGCGTATAAAAGCAATATGACACTCGAGGTTGTGATGTTATACTGAATATCAGCACGGCTGTGATTATCTTTGGCACGTGGCCTACCTCGTACCAAATCACAGCCATGCTGATATACAGTCAGTAAAACAACACTTCCTCTCATGTGATATTGCTTAAGTAATACATGTTTTATAGGCTAGAACTGTTGTATAAAAGCAATATAACACCAGAGGTAGTGCTTTTATACTGCATATCAGCATGGCTGTGGTTATCTTCGGCACTTGGTCTGCAGCCTTGTGCCTTTGACCAAGTCACAGCCACGCTGATATACAGTATAACAGCACTCCCTCTCATGTGATATTGTGTAAGTAATTTAAAATCAACCCTGGCTAATATTGGTAACCAGTGTAGGGCAATGACGATTGATGATGAGGGGTGTCTCCCTTTTGTCCTAGTTAGCCATTTGACCAGCTTTCACCAGCATGAATCCATATTTTATCCTCAAACACACATTTTCAGTCTTGTGGATATTCCTTCTCTGCCCAGGACTGATTATCGGTGGGCCTTCCATATTTTCACAGTGAATGTCAGTCAGCAGAAGAGATCAGAATCCCTGCTGGAGTAGCTCACCTTAGCCTCTCAATACAAAATAGAACAAGCATATAAACATTTAACTGAAAACTGTTTATTTTATACAATAAAGGACTTCTCAATGGTGCTGTTGTTTATAAAAACAATGTATATAGCAGTACAATTGCAGTGCACGTCATCTCAAAGCAGCTTTTATTTATTTTTTTTAACAGTTCATATGTTTTTAGATACAATGTAACACTTAAACAAGCATAAAGTGAGTTGTATTTATTACTACTGACAATAATCTGTACCATTAATTTATTAATATGAGTTAATATTCCTTATGTTTCCTGCAGAATAACTTTAACAAGCACTTCCTCTTCCTCTAAGTTGAACATTTGTTTCGTTTTTTTACAGTTCAATAGGTTCTACTGTGTGTGACATATAGACTGCATTTCAACCAAAGACAAAACTCTTACATGCTTCACTGAAAAATTTTGCATTTCAGTTTTGATCATTTAATCATTGTAGAGACAAGCAGACATCACACAGAGCAGTGAGGTACTCTTCATTGTCAGGGTCATACAGAATAGCCTTCTTATAGCACTCAATGGCTTGGGGTTGGTCACCTCTAATTTGATTAACATAACCTAGAATCCCAAAGACTTCACCATCAAGGGGGTTTCTGGAGATTTTCTTATTTGCAATATTTTCAAGTTTTCTTGCACACATTTCCCAGTTTGCTGTACCTTTCTGTAATCTGAGTCCTTCTTTGTGGTGCTTCACAGCCAATGGCTGCGTAATTCCTGGTGACGAACTGCAGGAGCTCCTTTCTAGCAGTAGCAACTTCAAATGCTCTCTTAAACATCTCCTCTGCTTTCCTGTTGTCTTTTCCTTTTGCATGGATGTGCGCTAATTTCACCGTGGCAATAATGAAGGAGGGTTTCAGAGAGATCGCTTGCTCCAGGTGTTGGATGCTCATCCTCAACAGAGTATCTGCCTCTTCTCTGTTGTTTGCAGTTTTCTTATCATAGCTGAGTCCAAGTTGATGGTGCAACGTGGCTGAATCAGGAGTTCTTTCCAGCGCTCTTTTCAGCAGAGATATGGACTCATCAACTTTTCCGTTGTTCCGATAGTACTTTGCCACATGCTGTGTCACGTAGGGTTTGGCAGGTTCCAACTCCATGGCCCTTCCCATCAGCTCCTCTGCTTTCTCATACTTTTTATATTCAGCATGTTTCAGGCCCAGCAGAACCATCATGTACGCATTGTTTGGATCAAGCTCTAAGACCCGGCTCAACTGCTTTCTGGTTGGGGACTCTTCAAAGCTTGTACGATAGTAAGATTCAATGCGATGCAGAGCAACAGCATAGCCATCATTCCACTCAATCACTTCTGGCTCCAACTCCAGCGCCTTCTCAAAGCACTCTTTTGCTTTTTTATAGTAATGGCGAGAGAATTTCAGGAATGCCCTGCCTTTCTCCCCATAGATTTCAGGATGGAGGGCAGAAGGGGATTCTGTAGGAAACTTCTTCTTAATCTTCTCCAGCTTGTCCAGGTAGGTCTGGGATTGCACATGCTCGCCCATGTGATAATACACCCATGCAAAATTGCCATAGGTAACTATGAGCTGCTTCTCACAGTTGTCACCATGCTGTTCCCTGATGTGCTGTTCAGCCTTTGTCAAGTCATCCCGTGCTTCCTCAAGGTGACCCTGCATGTACTTTGTGAAAGCCTGAGTACTGTATGACCATCCGATATTCCTTTCCTCACCCTCTGCCATGTCAATGCTGTCTTTAAGCCTGATCTGTAGATCATTTAAGTCAGTGACATCCAAATCCCATGTGAAGTGGCACTCAACCTCACGCAGTTTGGTAAGCAACATATCTTGAATTGAACTGCAACAAACAAGAAAATTTATGATCAAGTCAATTGTATTTGGAGGAAGAACATTCTTCCAGTTTAAAAATTAGAATTCTTGGCTTTTGAAGACCTTTTAAAAGTAGTTTCACAAAGATACATGTGAATGAATACAATACAATTTTTTAAATTATATAATATTTAAAAAATCATTGAGTACTTTAGATGGGTTTACACACACCTTTAGATGGGTTTTGCAAACTACTCAATCTTCAGCCAAGCTGATAATAATAATGCCTTACTCCACAGTGCTCCTTATAGGCTTATTGCCTCAGCATTCTCCTCCCAGATATAATTGGTGGGGCAGTACCAGTGACATACCAGCACAATGGCATACCAGTACCATGCAAGACTGCACATATTGTTTTTATGAATCACCAAACCTGTATTCTCATTGCAAGAAAAGAAAGTGAAGTGGGAAGGGTGCTGGAAAGCGCCCCAACTGGGGACTCCATTGTCCTACTGGGAGACTTCAACGCTCACGTGGGCAATGACAGCGTGACCTGGAGGGGCGTGATTGGGAGGAACGGCCGGCCCGATCTGAACCCGAGTGGTGTTCAGTTATTGGACTTCTGTGCTAGTCGCAGTTTGTCCATAACTAACACCATGTTCGAACATAAGGATGTCCATCGGTGCACGTGGCACCAGGACAGCCTAGGTCGTAGGTCAATGATCGATTTCATAGTCGTATCATCTGACCTGCGGCCGTATGTTCTGGACACTCGGGTGAAGAGAGGAGCTGAGCTGTCAACTGATCACCACCTGGTGGTGAGTTGGATCAGATGGCGGGGGAAGACACCGCGCAGACCTGGTAGGCCCAAACGAGTAGTGAGGGTCTGCTGGGAACGCCTGGCGGAAGAACCTGTCAAGACGATCTTCAACTCCCACCTCCGGCAGAGCTTCAACCATGTCCCGAGGGCAGTGGGGGACATTGAGTCCGAATGGACCTTGTTCCGCTCTGCCATTGTCGAGGCGGCTGTCATGAGCTGCGGCCGCAAGGTTGCTGGGGCCAGTCGCGGCGGAAATCCCCGAACCCGATGGTGGACACCAGGGGTGAGAGGAGCCGTCAGGCTGAAGAAGGAGGCCTACAGGGCGTGGCTGGTCTGTGGGTCTCCGGAAGCAGCTGACGGGTACCGGCGGGCCAAGCAGTGTGCGGCCGTGGCAGTCGCCGAGGCAAAAACTCGGGCGTGGGAGGAGTTCGGGGAGGCCATGGAGGAAGACTATCGATCGGCTCCGAAGAGGTTCTGGCAAACCGTCCATCGCCTCAGGGGGGGAAGGCGGCAACTTGCTCACACTGTTTACAGTAGTGACGGGGGGCTGCTGACGTCAACTGGGGAGATAGTCGGACGGTGGAAGGAATACTTTGAGGAGCTCCTCAATCCCACCAACACGTATTCCATGGAGGAGACAGAGTCGAGGGAGGACTTGGGGAGGGGTCGTCCAATCTCCGGGGCAGAAGTCGCCGAGGCGGTGAAACAACTCCGCGGCGGCAGAGCTCCGGGGGTGGATGAGATCCATCCTGGGTATCTCAAGGCTCTGGATGTTGTAGGGCTGTCTTGGCTGACACGCCTCTGCAACATTGCGTGGACATCGGGGGCAGTGCCTTTGGAGTGGCAAACCGGGGTGGTGGTCCCCATCTTTAAGAAAGGGGACCAGAGGGTGTGTTCCAACTACCGGGGGATCACACTCCTCAGCCTCCCTGGGAAGGTCTACTCCAGGGTATTGGAGCGGAGGGTCCGGTCGATAGTTGAACCTCAGATCGAGGAGGAGCAATGTGGTTTTCGTCCCGGCCGTGGAACCGTGGATCAGCTCTTTACCCTCGCTAGGGTGCTGGAAGGGGCATGGGAGTTTGCCCAACCAGTCCACATGTGTTTTGTGGATTTGGAGAAGGCGTATGACCGTGTTCCCAGGGGCATCCTGTGGGGGGTGCTCCGGGAGTATGGGGTGGATGGCCCCTTACTAAGGGCCATTCAGTCCCTGTACCGAAGGAGTGAGAGTCTGGTCCGCGTTGCCGGCAGTAAGTCGGACTTGTTCCCAGTGGGGGTTGGACTCCGCCAAGGCTGCCCTATGTCACCGGTTCTGTTCATAACCTTTATGGACAGAATTTCTAGGCGCAGCCGGTTGGCGGAGGGTGTCGAGTTTGGTGGTGGAAGGATTTCGTCTCTGCTATTTGCGGACGACGTGGTCTTTTTAGCTCCATCAAACAGCGACCTTCAGCTCCTGCTGGGGCAGTTCGCAGCCGAGTGTGAAGCGGCTGGGATGAGAATCAGCATCTCCAAGTCTGAGGCCATGGTCCTCAGCCGGAAAAGGGTGGACTGCCCACTCCGGGTCGGGGGGGAGGTCCTGCCTCAGGTGGAGGAGTTTAAGTATCTCGGGATCTTGTTCACGAGTGAGGGTAGGATGGAGCGGGAGATGGACAGGCGGATCGGGGCGGCGTCAGCAGTGATGCGGGCGCTAAACCGGTCCGTCGTGGTGAAGAGAGAGTTAAGCCAAAAGGCGAAGCTCTCGATTTACCGGTCAATCTACGTTCCAACCCTCACCTATGGCCACGAGCTATGGGTAGTGACCGAAAGAACGAGATCGCGAATACAAGCGGCCGAAATGAGTTTCCTCCGCAGGGTGGCCGGGCTCAGCCTTAGAGATAGGGTGAGGAGCTCGGACATCCGGGAGGGACTCAGAGTAGAGCCGCTGCTCCTCCATGTTGAGAGGAGCCAGTTGAGGTGGTTCGGGCATCTGGTGAGGATGCCTCCTGGACGCCTCCCTTGGGAGGTTTTTCGGGCATGTCCGTCCGGGAGGAGACCTCGGGGCCGACCCAGGACACGCTGGAGGGATTATATCTCTCGGCTGGCCTGGGAACGCCTCGGGATTCCCCCGGAAGAGCTGGCGGAAGTGGCTGGGGAGAGGGCGGCCTGGGTTCCCTTGCTGAAGCTGCTGCCCCCGCGACCCGGACCCGGATAAGCGGAAGACAACGAGACGAGACGAGACGAAAGTGAACATACCCTTCTACATGTTTAAAAATTATTGTAGGTGGCTCATTCATGAATTTTCCACGAATGGAAAATATGCAATTTCACTTAAATGATGCATATGCAGGTAAAATATATAATTTTTTATAAAGCTTTTTAATGTTTTCCTGCACTGTTCCATTGTCAGAACTAGCCAACACCACAGAATACACATTTCAGGTCTGACCTCTAAATAGACGGATAATGTCAGTGTCATGTTTACCAAAAATATTTGGGGGCTCCTCATGTCCTGTGGATGAGGACATTATCATCTTGATAAGGGCATTATCATCAAAGAGACCCACTCTGCAGGAAGAACGTGTTATAAATCCGGTGAAGATGATCCCTCACTGTCATTAAATAAAGACTCATGCAAAAACAATGTTAGTATTACGAATATCTGCAGATAATAACACAAACACAGAGATTAGAGCACAATGCATCTAATGTCCTGCTTTAAAATACAGTGCTCCTAAACATGAGTAAAATGACTCCTGATAGTTTTGTTGGAAATAAGTTAACTCCTGTTTAATATGAAAACTATTTGTACACCGGCATTCATACTCTTGATGTGTGACATTGACATTTCAATACGATGTTTCTGTCTTTTAAAATAAATTTGAAAGTCAGTGTACAAGGCTATTTCCATGTTTCTCTTGCCTCAATTTCCCATAGGTTAGTGTAGCATCTTTTCTGATTTCTATGAGATGTTGTTGGAATTCTTGATGGAAATTGTATTGTAAGGATTTCCAGAATTTAATAGCATTTATAAGAATAATCAAGCATTTATAAGAATAAATTACACCCACAACATTAAACATTGGTAATAAATACATAGTGCATATGAAATGGGGTAATTTTTTTCTGTAAATTACATCTGACATAGACTAGATGCCAAAATAGAACCCAAAACATGGCAGGAAAATGCAGCCACACGGTTATAGAATCACAAGAGATAACATTTCACAGTTGGAACACTTGCGTTCCCCTCTTTTCTTGAATACTGGTAAATTGTTGACAGACATTCTTCTGAATATTAATAGAAGCAAATCAGGTAGAGCAGCTCTGAAACATGCAGTGATAGTGACTCACATGGGAAGAGAATCTGCTGAGCTACTCTTTGAGATAAAACCACTACATGGCACTTCTAGCCTTTATCTCTTACTTGCCAAGTCATAGTTCCATACTTGTGTTTGAAATGTTACGTCATTGATGACATTTTTATTTTTCATTTATCATGTATTTACACTATTAATGTTATTTAGGCCTTGTGTTTCATAAAGGGGCATTCTGAAAAATAGTTGAATTCACTCCTGCATGTCTGACTGATACTGTATTACAACACAACCGTCACAAGAAGCACCAGACGGCACATGAAAACTGATGCAATTAACGTGATGTGAAAATAGTGCACGTCAAAATAAAGCCCATTGCCAATGACATGGATTGGGTGTGGAGTTTTAATTTAAAGTGAGACTGTATAGTAGCTGTACTGTACAGTTCATACAATCCACAGGAATCACAGAGGCAGAGATAGTGTGTAATGTCCAGTTCTCTGACAAGGATCTATTTATTGCCTAGTCATATTCAATTTAGAAAATTACTTTTTATTGGTTTTACAAGTTTGTTGTGTTAAACCAGTTGACATGTCAGTCTCCACAGTTTACAAAGGTAGGTCTCCACATCACCCAGATAGCCAGTGTGGTAGTCGACCCATGCAAAGTGAGCATAAATCATCAATAATGCTGTTGGGACCTGCTTTAGGGTGGCCTCAGTCTTAATGTGGAACGCAAGGGCACCGTTATTGTCTTCCTTCATGCAGCAAATACAAGATAAAGTGTTGAGATGTGTAGCATGGTATCTGCGGGGGCAAAATGTAACTTAATCCAGGAGTTTGAGATAATTCTGGAGTATAGTGTCTGCTAAATGCCTAAAGTATCAATGTAAATGTAAGTTTCTCTGAAAGCTGTCCAGGTAATCAATATCAGCTTTACTTATGTCCCAGGGACACTGCAAAACATACCAAATTAAATCATTAGCCACAGAAACCAGATCAAAGTTGTGTAAATAAATTCATTTTTCACATACACTTCACTTAGACTGGTGGAATACATTTCTTCCCAGATTCATAGACTTCCACCATCAACCGTAGGCTACAATATTTGCATCGTTATAATTATGATTTATAATTTGATTTACATGTAAGTTTGACCTGCAGTGTTGTAGCCTAGGCTACCATTATTAAACGGTGAAAAAAAAAAAAAAAAATGAATAGGCTAAAATATATCAAATAATAAATAGCTCAGGCTACATGCTGCCAAGTCATAATTAAATACCATACGACTATATGTAAAACTATTATTCATCCCAAAAAAATGTAGGCTAGGCTGCGTTTGGAATACATGGCTTTCATTTTATAAGATGGTTGAGTAAGAAACGAAACCAAAACTTAAAAAACTTAATTAAACACAAACATGGAGCAACCTTCTCATATTTCACATGGGTGTATGTAGCAGCTTTATTTTGACTGTTCCAACATGCCCTTCATGTCACTGCTGTAAGACCTGCTGTTGGCCTTTCTGGGGTATCATGGCTCTCATTCCCCACATCAAACACCCTTGGTGGGTTGTTATTTCATTCCTCTGCTGAAAATATGGAGCCAGCTCCTTGCTGCCAGTAGTCGGCCATCCTGACATGGCATAGGTGTAGGCCTACACTTTTGACAAAATTGTATCTTGTCTGGTTTCCCGTTTGACCACAGTACTCCTGACCGGCAGAGCTTCGAGCTGCGTAGTGTGAAAAAGGTCCACTGCATCAACACTACTTTGTTTCTCTTTTGTACAGGGCAGTCTGGACAATCCATCTGCGTTTGAGTGGAGGGACGTTGGTTTAAACTGTATGTCATACATATGACCTTCCAGGAACAACGCATAGTGCTGTAACCTGGCCGCTGTCATGGCCGGAATGCCTTGACATCATCCATGTCAATCATCCATGCTTTGTGCCTGTATTGGTTCTGCTGCAAATGCTTCATCAGCTGAGATAAAATTGGAAAGTGTGCAACGACAGGCATTTCTTTTGCGTATTTTAGTGTGACAATTTGTGCCGGCATACTTGAATGTCAAAATGCGTAAATGATACAAAAAATGAATGCAGGTTGGCAGATCTGCAACACGGCCCAATTGTACATTGTCAATGTGCGTTGTCATGTCCCCGTGGGGGTTATCTACCAGAGTCCTCGAGGGGCTGATCCAGGACAGATCAAAGCATCTGTAAACCGACTGCATATGCTGCGTATGTTTTCTTTTCAACCGCAATTGCAATATCAGAATTTTTAAAAGCTCTCTGAATTACGCTTTTTTCATGTTTTAAGCCACATTATGTCAGAAATAGCTATGCATGCTGAATATTAAAGTGAATAATAAAATAAAAAATATCCATTCAATTTGAAGAAAAGGCCTTTTCAGTTTGAACTCAAAATTGAAATAGCCTTTTAATTTGAAATGGCCGACATATCTATTTGAAGGAGGCTAATGTAGTGTATGAATAGGCTTTGCTCTCCAGAGCAGATCACAATGACCTATTCAAGTCAGTGAATCACACTGATAACATATGGTAGCTCTGGTAGCTCCAGCCATTTTCCATTTTGTGAAACATCACCCCCATCACTAGGTACAGCTGGCATAGTTGAGGTCTGTGCTGTTGAGACAAATTCCCTTCAGCTGGGCTTTCCCCTGCTGGATGCAGTAGCTGCAATGTGCCAGAGAGTGGAGCCAAAGAGCAGGAAACCTTTGATAGACAGAAGAGGTGTGTTTTGGATTCAGACCTGCCCTGATATTTGGTTGCAGTAAACTCCTCAGTCTTGGGACCAAAACAGCAAAAGCGGTATCACTCTGAGGGTGCGCCCCAATACTTGCATCCTCCTTTTCTCCACTACCACCTCCTCTCCTCCGTGCACTGGAAACCGATCTTTGTGTTTCAATCTAATGTTACTGATTACATATTAATTACATATTAGTGTTTACATATGAATTAATATTGATGCAAACCGCAATGTCAGGTACATTGTGTATACTGTACATGCAAATACATGTACTCGAAACTTTCAGGCAGTTTTGCATACTTCCGGGTAGGAGAGGAGTGGTAGTGGGGGAGTGAAAAATATTGAGACGCAACCTGACTCTAAACAGATTTTGTGCACATATAGAACCCTTCGCTGATGACCTCAGAAAGACCTGCTGTTATCGAGTTATAATATTCACTGTGAAGTCGTGCAGTTACTAAAAAGTCAGATGAATTATACAACAGTTAGTTCCGACCGTGCCTTGTGATTGGCCGGGACACATTTCATGAGTGCTGATATACAAGATAAAATCCCTCAGAACTCATTACTGGCCGCGATGACTCTACTTTGTCTACATTCTAATTGTTGGAGGGAAAAATGATTTCTTACAATGGAATTCACTTTACCCTGGTTAGCCACCTGAGCAGCTTTTATAATCCTGAATCCATATTTTACCTGAAGGAGACATTTTTGTATTTGTGGATATTCCTTCTCTGCCCAGGACTGATTATCGGTGGGCCTTCCATATTTTCACTGTGAATGTCAGTCAGCAGAAGAGATCAGAATCCTTGCTGGAGTAGTTCATCTTAGCCTCTCAATATAAAATAGAACAAGCATATAAACTTTTCACTGAAAACTGTTTGTTTTATAAAATAAAGAACTTTTCAATGGTGCTGTTGTTTTTAAATACATTATATAGCAGTACAATTGCAGTGCATGGTCATCTCAAAGCAACTTTTATTATTTTTTAACAGTTCACACTAGATAACAGTTTGATACAGTGCAATATTTAAACAAGCATAGAGTGAGTTACTACAGACAATAATTTGTACTATGAGTTTATATTCCTTACGCTTTCTGCAGAATAACTTTAGCAAGCACTTCCTGTAAGTTTAACATTTGTTTTTTAACGGTTAAAACAAATGTAATATGACATATCGATTGCATTTCATCCATTTTCTAACCCGCATATTTCTGGTCAGGGTTAAGTTTATGACATATAGATTGCATTTCATCCATTTTCTAATCCACATATTTCTGGTCAGGGTTAAGTTTATGACATATAGACTGCATTTCAACCAAAGACAAAACTCTTAAATGCTTCACTGAAAGATTTAGCAGTTTTGATATCATTGCAGAGGTAAGCGGAGATGATGCAGACATTCCATTACAGGCATTTAGCAGACGCTCATATCCAGAGCTACTTACACAACTTCTTATTACATGTATCGATTCATACAGCTGGATATATACTGAAGCAACTCAGCTGAAGTACCTTGCTCAAGGGTACAACGGCAGTGTCCTACCTGGGAATTGAACCTGCAACCTTTTGGTTACAAGTCCAGTTCCTTAACTAATTATACTACACTGCCCCCGAGCAGTGAGGTACTCCTCATTGTCAGGGTCATACAGAATAGCCTTCTCATACCACTCAACGGCTTGGCTCTCATCATGGCGGTTTCTGGAGATTTTCTTATTTTTTTGAACACATGTTCCAGTCTGGTGTATCGTTCTGTAATCTGAGTCCTTCCTAGTAGTGCTTCACAGCCAATGGCTCTGATCTGTTGTTGGAGAGCTGGAAATCTGCGTAAGTCCTGGTGACGATCTGCAGGTGGTCGTTTCTAGCAGTTGCAACTTCAAGTGCTCTCTTCAAAATCTCCTCTGCTTTATTTTTGTCTTCTTTTGCATAGATTTTTGATAATTTCAACATGGCAAAAATGAAGGAGGGTTTCAGAGAGATCGCTTGCTCCAGGTGTTGGATGCTCATCCTCAACAGATTATCTGCCTCTTCTCTGTTGTTTGCAGTTTTCTTATCATAGCTGAGTCCAAGTTGATGGTGCAACAAGGCTGAATCAGGAGTTCTTTCCAGCGCTCTTTTCAGCAGAGATATGGACTCATCAACTTTTCCGTTGTTCCGATAGTACTTTGCCACATGCTGTATCACGTAGGGTTTGTCAGGTTCCAACTCCATGGCCCTTCCCATCAGCTCCTCTGCTTTCTCATGCTTTCTATGGTCAGCATGTTTCAGGCCCAGCAGAACCATCATGTACGCATTGTTTGGATCAAGCTCTAAGACCCGGCTCAACTGCTTGCTCGCTAGGGACTCTTTACACCTTATGTTATTGTAATATTCAATGCGATGCAGAGCAACAGCATAGCCTTCATTCCACTCAATCACTTCTGGCTCCAACTCCAGCGCCTTCTCAAAGCACTCTTTCGCCTTCCAATAGTATTGGTGAGAAAATTTCAGGAATGCCCTGCCTTTCTCCCCATAGATTACAGGATGGAGGGCAGAAGGGGATTTTGCAGGAAACTTCTCCTTAATCTTCTCCAGCTTGGCCAGGTAGGTCTGGGATTGCACATGCTCGCCCATGTGATAATACACCCATGCTAAATTGCCATAGGTAACTATGAGTTGCTTCTCACAGTTGTCACCATGCTGTTCCCTGATGTGCTGTTCAGCCTTTGCCAAGTCATCCCGTGCTTCCTCAAGGTGACCCTGCATGTACTTTGTGAAAGCCTGAGTACTGTATGACCATCCGATATTCCTTTCCTCTCCCTCTGCCAAGTCAATGCTGTGTTTAAGCCTGATCTGTAGATCATTTAAGTCAGTGTCATCTAAACCCCATGTGAAGTGGCACTCAACCTCACGCAGTTTGGCAAGCAACATATCTTGAATTGAACTGCAACAAACAAGAAAATTTATGATCAAGTCAATTGTATTTGGAGGAAGAACATTCTTGTAGTTTAAAAATGAGAATTCTTGGCTTTTGAAGACCCTTTAAAAGTAGTTTCACAAAGATACATGTCAATGAATACAATAAAAAAATTCTAATGATATCTTATAAAAAAATAATTGAGTACTTACGCCATAACAAACACCTTTAGATCAGTTTTGCAAATAATTCAATCTTCAGCCAAGCTGATAATGATAATGCCTTACTCCACAATGCTTCTTATAGAGCCTCAACATTCTCCTCCCAGATATGTTTGGGTGGGGCAGTACCAGTGGCATACCAGCACAATGGCATACCGGTACCATGCAAGACTGCACATTTTGTTTGTTATGAATCAATAAACTTGCATTCTCATTGCAAAAAAAGCAAGTGAAACTACGGAAAAATAAATGGAAAATTTGCAATTTCACTTAAATGATACATATGCAGGTAAAATATATATTTTTTTGTCAAGCTTTTTAATGTTCTCCTGCACTGTTCCATTGTCAGAACTAGCCAACACCACAGAATGCACATTTCAGGTCTGGCCACTGAATAGATGGATAATGTCAGTGTCATGTTTACCAAAAATATTTGGGGGCTCCTCATGTCCTGTGGATGAGTACATTATCATCTTGATAAGGGCATTATCATCAAAGAGACCCACTCTGCAGGAAGAACGTGTTATAAATCCGGTGAAGATGATCCCTCACTGTCATTAAATAAAGATTCATGCAAAAACAATGTTAGTATTACTAATATCTGCAGATAATAACACAAACACAGAGATTAGAGCACAATGCATCTAATGTCCTGCTTTAAAATACAGTGCTCCTAAACATGAGTAAAATGACTCCTGATAGTTTTGTTGGAAATAAGTTCACTCCTGTTTAATATGAAAACTATTTGTACACCGGCATTCATACTCTTGATGTGTGACATTGACATTTCAATATGATGTTTCTGTCTTTTAAAATAAATTTGAAAGGCAGTGTACAAGGCTATTCCCATGTTTCTCTTGCCTCAATTTCCCATAGGTTAGTGTAGCATCTTTTCTGATTTCTATGAGATGTTGGTGGAATTCCTGATGGAAATTGTATTGTAAGAATTTCCAGAATTGAATAGCATTCATCAGAATAATCAAGCATTTATAAGAATACACCCACAACATTAAACATTGGTAATAAATACATAGTGCATATGAAATGGGGTCATTTTTTCCTGTAAATTACATCTGACATAGACTTTGCCAAAATAGAACCCAAAACATGGCAGAAAAATGCAGCCACACGGTTATAGAATCACAAGAGAGAACATTTCTCAGATGGAACACTTGCATTCCCCTCTTTTCTTGAATACTGGTAAATTGTTGACAGACATTCTTCTGAATATTAATAGAAGCAAATCAGGTAGAGCAGCTTTGAAACATGCAGTGATAGTGACTCACATAGGAAGAGAATCTTCTAGCCTTCATCTCTTACTTGCCAAGTCATAGTTCCATACTTGTGTTTGAAATGTTACATCATTGATGACATTTTTATTTTTCATTTATCATGTATTTACACTATTAATGCTATGTAGGCCTTGTGTTTCATAAAGGGGCATTCTGAAAAATAGTTGAAATCACTCCTGCATGTCTGACTGATACTGTATTACAACACAACCGTCACAAGAAGCACCAGACGGCACATGAAAACTGATGCAATTAACGTGATGTGAAAATAGTGCACGTCAAAATAAAGCCCATTGCCAATGACATGGATTTGGTGTGGAGTTTTAATTTAAAGTGAGACTGTGTAGTAGCTGTACTGTACAGTATATAAAATCCACAGGAATCACAGAGGCAGAGATAATGTGTCATGTACAGTTCTCTGACAAAGAACTATTGCCTAGTCATATTCAATTTTGAAATTTTGTTGTGTTAAACCAGTTGACATGTCAGTCTCCACAGTTTACAAAGGTAGGTCTCCACATCACCCAGATAGCCAGTGTGGTAGTCGACCCATGCAAAGTGAGCATAAATCATCAATAATGCTGTTGGGACCTGCTTTAGGGTGGCCTCAGTCTTAATGTGGAACTCAAGGGCACCATTATTGTCTTCCTTCATGCAGCAAATACAAGATAAAGTGTTGAGATGTGTAGCATGGTATCTGCGGGGGCAAAATGTAACTTAATCCAGGAGTTTGAGATAATTCTGGATTATAATGTCTGCTAAATGCCTAAAGTATCAATGTAAATGTAAGTTTCTCTGAAAGCTGTCCAGGTAATCAATATCAGCTTTACTTATGTCCCAGGGACACTGCAAAACATACCAAATTAAATCATTAGCCACAGAAACCAGATCAAAGTTGTGTAAATAAATTCATTTTTCACATACACTTCACTTGGACTGGTGGAATAAATGTATTCCCAGATTCATAGACTTCCACCATCAACCGTAAGCTACAATATTTGCATAGTTATAATTATGATTTATAATTTGATTTACGTGTAAGTTTGACCTGCAGTGTTGTAGCCTAGGCTACCATTAATAAACGGTGAAAAAAATGAATAGGCTAAAAAATATCAAATAATAAATAGCTGAGGCTACATGCTGCCAAGTCATAATTAAATACCGTACGACTATATGTAAAACTATTATTCATCCCAAAAGAATGTAGGCTAGGCTGCATTTGTAATAAATAGCTTTCATTTTATAAGATGGTTGAGTAAGAAATGAAACCAAAACTTAAAAAACTTCATTAAACACAAACATGGAGCAACCTTCTCATATTTCACATGGGTGCATGTAGCAGCTTTATTTTGACTGTTCCAACATGCCCTTCATGTCACTGCTGTAAGACCTGCTGTTGGCCTTTCTGGGGTATCATGACTCTCATTCCCCACATCAAACACCCTTGGTGGGTTGTTATTTCATTACTCTGCTGAAAATATGGAGCCAGCTCCTTGCTGCCAGTAGTCGGCCATCCTGACATGGAATAGGTGTAGGCCTACACTTTTGACAAAATTTTATTTTTTCTGGTCTCCCGTTTGACCACAGTACTCCTGACCGGCAGAGCTTCAAGCTGCGTAGTGTGAAAAAGGTCCACTGCATCAACACTACTTTGTCTCTCTTTTGTACAGGGCAGTCTGGACAATCCATCTGCGTTTGAGTGGAGGGACGTTGGTTTAAACTGTATGTCATACATATGACCTTCCAGGGACAACGCATAGTGCTGTAACCTGGCCGCTGTCATGGCCGGAATGCCTTGACATCATCCATGTCAATCAGCCATGCTTTGTGCCTGTATTGGTTCTGCTGCAAATGCTTCATCAGCTGAGATCAAATTGGAAAGTGTGCAACGACAGGAATTTTTTTTGCGTATTTTAGTGTGACAATTTGTGCCGGCATACTTGAATGTCAAAATGCGTTAATGGTACAAAAAATGAATGCAGGTTGGCAGATCTGTAACACGGTCCAATTGTACATTCTCAATGTGCGTTGTCATGTCCCCGTGGGGGTTATCTACCAGAGTCCTCGAGGGGCTGATCCAGGACAGATCAAAGCATCTGTAAACCGACTGCATATGCTGCGTATGTTTTCTTTTCAACCGCAATTGCAATAGCAGAATTTTTAAAAGCTCTCTGAATTACACTTTTTTCATGTTTTAAGCCACATTATGTCAGAAATAGCTATGCATGCTGAATATTAAAGTGAATAATAAAATAAAAAATATCCATTCAATTTGAAGAAAAGGCCTTTTCAGTTTGAACTCAAAATTGAAAAAGCCTTTTAATTTTAAATGGCCGACATATCTATTTGAAGGAGGCTAATGTAGTGTATGAATAGGCTTTGCTCTCCAGAGCAGATCACAATGACCTATTCAAGTCAGTGAATCACACTGATAACATATGATAACTCTGGTAGCTCCAGCCATTTTCCATTTTGTGAAACATAAACATCACTAGGCACAGCTGGCATAGTTGAGGTCTGGTCTTGAGAACAATTCTGGTCAGCTGGGCTTTCCTTGCTGGATGCAGTAGCTGCAATGTGCCAGAGAGTGGAGTCAAAGACCAAAAAACATTTGATAGTTATATAAACAGAAGAGGGGCCCTATCTTACACCTGGCACTAACCCAAACGCAAGTGTCTTTGCTATTGATTGATTGATTTTTTTGATTGAATATTTTATTGAAAACACAGATGAGAGGCAACACAAAACATCGACTCAACTGTGATCAAATGGATTTGTACACAAAAAAGCCTGAGGCTTGTTTCCATTGTGGTCCATTTACATCAATACAAAACAAAAAACAAACAAGCACTATAAAACACAGTATATATAAAATAGAAGGCTCAGTTAATAAATACAAGCAGACTCAAACAATCATTGAAACATGATATAGTGCATATATTATAAAAAAAAAAAAAATTTAAATTAAAAAAATAATAATAATAAAATTAAAAAAAATAATAATAAATAAAACATCCTCCCCCCCTAACCTGTGAAACCCTCTCTATGCCCATTTAAAATTGGAGATTAACCAATTTTTCAGGGTGGTTTTAAAATTCTGAGGTGATTTTAAAAGTTTTAATGCTGCTGGCAAGGCATTCCACTGTACAACCGCTGAATAAAAGAATGCATTTTTCCCCAGGCATGTCCTAAATTTCGGAGGGAAAAGGTCGGAAGGGCTCCCTCTGGTGGAGTACCTGTGAGTATCACTTACTTTAGAAAAGTAATCTAACAGGTAGTTGGGGACCATTCTATTTAATATCTTAAAAACAAGACACTTCTTCAGATGGTAAACTCTTTCCTCTACCCTGAGCCATCCCAAACTGATCAAATGGGCTGGGGTTAAGTGTGTCCTGGGGTGAAGATTTAGCAGCTCGCACAAGCTTGTTTTGGGAGGTCTGCAGCCTCGTCTTCAATGGTTTGGAGATGTTGGAATACCATGAAGAACATGCATAATCAAAGTGGCACTGAATGAGGGCCCCAGCTAGGGTCCTCAGTGCACTTCTGTTTATGAAGGATGAAATCCTGCCCAAAAATTTTGTTCTCTGACTGACTTTAGTAATAACTTTTGAGGCCATTTTTTCACCGGAGAGCTTTTATCTAAGATACAACCCAGATAAGTGATCTCCTCTTTATTTGTAATTATGCTATCACCTGCTCTAACAGTGAAGCCCGGGGATTTATTTAGGTTGGTATTTGACCCAAACAGTATGGACACAGTCTTTCCAAGATGTAATGACAGTTTGTTGTCGGAGAGCCAGGAGCAAATCTTGTTGAGCTCGGCACTGAGCACCCTCTCCACCTGTAACTTGTCCCTGTTCGAGACCAGGAGCGCCGAGTCATCCGCGAACAGGAACAAGTTACAGTCACAAGCAGAATTCATGTCATTCACATAAATCAAAAATAACAAAGGCCCCAAAATACTCCCTTGAGGAACCCCACAGTTTACTGGACAGGATGAGGACAGGGTGCCATTGACATCGACCGCCTGTTCTCTTCCTTCCAGATAGGACCTCGCCCAGTTGGCAGATGAGCTGTCAAAACCAATTGCCCTCAACTTCATCAGCAAGATGGAATGGTTGACGGTGTCAAACGCCTTCTGCAAGTCCAGCATGACCATGCCGCAATAACTGCCCCTGTCTACCTCACCCTTGATGTAATCGATCAAATACAGTAGACAGTTGTCAGTGGAATGCGACTTTCTAAATCCTGATTGGAATTTGTAAAGTAGCTTATGCTCTGTCAGGTAATTATCAATCTGGTCATGTATCAGCCTCTCTATTACCTTTGAGATGGAACATAGGATGGAAACAGGACGATAGTTGCCAGGGTCTAATTTGCTTCCCTTTTTATATAGAGGGGTTACTCTTGCACGCTTGAACTCTTGAGGGACGTGACACTGGCTGATGGACAAATTGGTGATATGGGCCACAATGGGAGCAATGATGGCAGCTGAGTCTCTAAGAAACCTAGTTGGGATATTATCCTGGCCAGTGGCCTTGGATGGTTTAAGAGCACTGAGCTTTTTTTGCACATCTTCAGTGGTTACCTTAGAAAATTTAAACTCATTTTCGAGCACCCCAAGATTTTTATAATAGGCCTGGACATGCTGCTCACCATAAAGGCCTGAATTTACTGGTAGTTTATTTACCAAAGTGGTAGCAATGGTTGAAAAGAAGCTGTTAAAACCATTTGCCACGTTCAGTTTGTTCGTGATGAGCGAGCCATTTATTTTCAAATTTAGGTTGGTGGTTTTTGTCTTGAGTCTGTTGTTATGACCCAGATGTTTTAAAGACTTCCACAATTTTTGGGGATTATTTTTGTTTTCGGCAATTTTATCATTGAAGTAATTTAATTTTGCCTTTTTAATCATGCTATTTACTTCGTTCCTCAGTTTTTTACAGGTTTCAAAAAGCTGCTCATTTCTGTTTTTCTTAAAATTTATAAAACTATAATTTCTGTGCCTGATGGCTTCTAGAATATCAGTCGTAACCCAGGGCTCAGTTCTTGCCTTGACCCTGGCCACTTTCATGGGTGCAAGTTTGTCCGCAACAGAAAGAAAAACAGATTTAAAACATGACCAGGCTTTCTCTGCCGTGGTACAATTAAGCACCTCGGACCAATCCAGTTTCTCCAGGGCTATTGATAGCGCTTCGCTGGTGTAATTTTTCAGTGATCTAAATCTGATTGTGTTGTGACAGTTTATCACAGATTTATTAATTTTTCTAGTGCAGAAAATGATGTGATGGTCACTTAGCCCGCACTCTATAACACCACTTCTGGAGATCCTAGTCCGGTCCGACGTCAAAATCAAATCGATAATGGTTTGTGTAGAAGAGCAGACCCTTGTGTATTGGGGAGATCAGCTGATTTAGGCCATGCAGATGGCAATATCTACTGAAGGATTTAAAGATAGAAGCATCTTTCTGTAATACATTGGTGTTTAGGTCACCGACCATAATCACTTCAGAATTTCCAAAAACAGCTGAGCTCTCCTCCAACAAATCATAAAAAGCATTTTGAATTGGCGGTCTATAGAGAGCACCAATTAAAAGAGGTTTCGATTTCGGAAAGATGATATCGAGCCACACTGCTTCAATATCAATGTGGTGCAGATCAGGCCGTATATTAAAACATATATCCGCTCTGACATAAACACAGACACCCCCTCCCTTCCTATTTCTGTCTCTCCTGACAGCTTTCAATTTTCAGAATCGTTAATGGAACTATCAAGCATTGTTTCAGAGAAAGTAAGAATTCCAGCCTTGCAGCTGCTAAACATTAATCTGATTTCATCAATTTTATGAATGAGACTCCTTACGTTAAGATGAATAATGTGGAGACCTCTGGAAGCAAACATAGTATCCATGTCCTCAGCCGTAAACGCGCTAGTGAGTGGTCCATCGCTGTTAGCTAGAGTAGCCGCTGCTACACCCGGCGCAGGGTTCATTATAACGCCTAGCGCTCACGTCGTTTAAATACCAAGTAGTCTTGCGCCCATTGCGAGTGAACTGGGCGTGTTGGTCTTAAGATGAGGAGGGGCCAGGATAATTTTTGGCGTATTGCTATCTTGAGCCAGCAGAAAGCGCTTGCGCTAAAACCACCACAAATCTGGTCTAAAGTAATGTTGCAGTTGTTTTAACGGCGCATATAAGTGCGTCTACATAGGCGTG